>CM052441.1:137002908-137058103 GCA_028533085.1 Varecia variegata
GGTGCTGTGCCGCAGAAACACGCCCCCAGGGTCCTTACCACCGTCTGGAAGCAGGAGTGCAGCTGCGTCAGGAACGGGGGCTTGTCGAGCAAGGCCAGGACTCGCTTTTCCACCATGGTGCACTCCACGTCGTCATCCTGGATCACCACGTCCTTCTTCAGGATTTTGATCGCGTACAGTTCTTCTGTTCCCTTCCTGTCAGCAAGCATCACCTGGGAACAGACCAAGAACCACCTGAACGCTTCTGAGCATACGTCTGCTCCTGGCGGTGGAGGGAGGGAACCAGGCCGGGTGACGGGTCAGCGAGAGTTCATGCAAATTTGTAATGTGTGATATAAAAATGTGGATAAACTTTATATGCAAATTTCGAAATACTGCACGTCACTACAAATTACATCCCTCCGGCATTTGTATAACTTGTAGCTGTTGAGATTTGTATGCTGTGTAGGCTACTGGCACACGATGGCGCTATTTTGGCTGCTAAAAGGAATAAATACTCAACATTCTATACTGAGATTAGTCTGCAATTATGTACATGTTTCAGGAGCATTTTACGGTGAAATGCGACTGACCTTTATAATCTCACGAGTCAGGAACCCAGACAAAGAAAAAGGCTCGAAATCAGTTCCTGGATCTGTCACAAGATTTGGGGCCACAGAAACCGAATGGAGGTAAACAGGTGGATTGCTGAAGACTCCACTTCAGAATCTCTTAATGATTACACTCGCTTGCTACAAGTTAGCATCTGATTTTTAGTTGTGAAAATTATTCATTCAAACCACCTCATGGAGCACCCCTTCTATTCTGAACACCGTGAAAGGGGAATGCACAATGAGCCCATGGTAGCTTTTTGGATGCGGTTGTTTTTAATGAAATGAAGTATGGAAACATTCAAGGAAATGTGTACAAACCACCGGGAGCATAAAGGACTGTTCTGGAAACCTCGGCGAGAACAAAACTGATCCAATATTCTCTGCGAAAGCCCCCCCACTTCCCAGACAACTGCCATCTTACCTTCCCAAAACTCCCCTTCCCCAGCACCATGAGGAAATTGAAGTCGGTGAGTTTCACTCTGTCAAGGTTGTTGGAAGGTTGTTTCCTGTCCTCCGAAGGACTGATGACTTTATTCCCAGCAGGGCCAAGCTTGGCTTTCTAAATAACGAGCACAAATGTGAAAAGCATGGGTCATTTTTCTGGGGAAAGAGTGACAGAAAAAAGCACAGTGTATCTGAGCTTGATGTTCGCTTGGAGGTGGGAAGTGGGATGGGTGAGAAAACGAACTGAGGGTGAGGAGCTAATATCTGCTCATATATCAGTGGCCATGCTCGCCCCGCGGGGAAAGTCTGCCAAGTGGCAGGAGACTGCCCTTCTCGATCAACTCTTTCTACAGTTGACCAAGAATCGGCCTGAGACTCAGCCAAGGGCAGGCTCATTCTAATTCTGGGATGTCAAACTTAACTTCTTGGGGAAAACAGTGCTTTATGCTGAGACCAGTTAACATAATAAAGGAAATAAATTGTGTACTGATGTTTTTCTTATTTGTAGGTTTTGCAATTTGAAATTAATCTGCAAAAAGGAGATTTGTACCCACGCAAAAAGGGAGAAGAATGTCCTCTGGAGAGGAAATGCTTAAATGGCAAGAAGTGGGGAAGATTTATTGCTATTTCCAAATGCACAATAGGAACAGGGCTTCTTTTTTTTTTTTTTTAAAGTCAAAAGAAATGGAGACATCATGAGAATCTAGTTCCACACAAAACACATACTGCTCTCTAAGCCTGAAGAACACCTGGTCAGTGACGAGTGGGCTAGCAAAAGGAGTTTTTATAAACGAGATTCATGCCACACAAAGGCCCTGGAGGGAACCATAGCCTCCCGACTCTCCCCAGGGAGTCAGAGTCCCATGTCAAAGGCAAAAAGTAAGTGAGAGGGCTCAGTGGAAAAGGGAAGGCAAACAAGACCCCATGGGAAGTCTCCGCAGTCAGCAAGGAGCCCCTGGAGAAGCTGGAGGAGCCTGAGCGGCTGGAGAGTTCCCCCTCCAGACTCTGCATGCTGAACACCCGCCTGAGGAGGGAGCTGGCTGCAGGACCGCCACAGGATCCTGGGGGCCGGCAGGACCTCCACAGCCCTGAGCCCAAGGGCAAAGACCCTTGCTTTGGATGCATCTTTAATTCATGGGTGCAGCCCCCTCCCCAGGGCAGCATTCCTGGCAAGCATGGCTCTGAGCCCCGGCACAGCTGCCAGGATCTCACTCAAGTCAACAACCTCACGGCCACCAAGAAGATGGTAAGGAAGGCACTCAGGGGCTGTGCTGGGGACCAAAGCACAGGTAAGACCGGCTCTCAGCTCTAGGGGGAAACGTGGGACTCGCCGTTTTTCTCTTTGCCAGCAGAGAAGGCTGACGAAGCGTCCTCCTTTGAGCACCAGCATCCCTCCACCCTGCCATTACTGAGCGGGGCCCCCCACTGTGCCAGGCTCTGTTGGGGAGACTTCGTGGTAGCAGAATGGGCCTCTGTCGCAGTCTCTGGATTCCCAACACTAACCCAGCGCTCGGCACAGGACATGCACTTAATGCTTTGGTTGAACACATAAAGAAAGGAAGTCTGCACGTGCTTATCAGATGCTATGCTGTCAGGTGATGCATTTCTCTGATTAAAATGACTTGTTTGTATAGTGACCAAGTCTCATGGCTTGCATACCTGCTCTGATAAATTGTACCCATTTAAGCAGAGATATCAAAACATGCGGGAGGGAGAAAAGGGACATTTTTGCTTCGAGGCTGAAAGTATTTACCATGCTTGTGCTCTACCTCCATTGGCAGTGTGTGGCGGGAAACACGTGTGAACTTGCCCCACGGGAAACCCTGCAGGCCCATAAACATACAACACGAACTGCAGTGCTGTGTAAGCTGGCCTCGCCTTTAGCAGAGGGTGGGAGGGATTTTCAGACAGACCGGTGAGAAAGAGCCAGGACTCAGTCAACCAGGTTTCCTTAGAGCCCCCCGAAACTGCAGGACCAGCCTGGTCTCCAAACACCTGCGCCAGGAATGACTGCAAGTGGAGAAACTTTCTGGACTACGTCACAATTTAAAAGAATAATCAGGACGTCACGTTTGAGATGAGAATACTGACTATGCCACCCTGTTCTATACTTCTGATTTAGAAAAAGACAAAAGTTATCAGAAAGAGGCACGAGAGAAAATTTTATTTTCTCAGGAACTTCACAACTTTTCAGATCTGAAGGGATCTGAAAAAACCCAAATGCAACTGACTCACTTATCTGAGATGCCTGAAAGAGCTGAAAAGCACGTTCACCTGGGCGAAGTTGCTGTTCACACCACCAGCGAACGCTCGGCTCCCACCTGCGGTTCTAGTTGGCTACTCCGCCTCATCTGGCATTTCACCACAGCCAGCGCGCCTTCCTCTTTGACACCCCAGCATCACAGACAGGGGACATGGGCTGATGCCAACAGCGGGGCTCCAGGTGCATACAGGGGCTCTGGACACATGCTGTGTCTACTGCCTCCGTTGTGGGCATAACAGTGGCTTTGTGAGTTTTATGCTACGAACCTAGTCTAGTTGTGAGGATAAGATATTGCCATGGTCAGGCCAAATGGCTGTAAAGACAAAAGCACTTTGCATTCGAGTACTTCTGGACTCAACTGCAATATGTTCTCGGACTCTGGTCCGAAATCAATCCACCAGGTTTGGGAGGAACATTCCACAAAGGAGATTCCTGCTCCCAGGAGGTGACGTGAGACAGAGGAAGGCACAAGCTTCCTGCCCGGCCTGGGCAGATTCTGTGGCTGGTAGACCAGGTGGTTGGTTGGGAAGGGGACAGGGCAGTGTGTGGGGACCGGCGCAGGCCGGGCCGGCCGCACCGACCACGTTCATGCCAGAGGGTTGGCTTCTCGGTGCCCTGGCCCTGAGGGTGACAAGGGATTTCTCCCCAGCCCAAGCCAGCCCTGCGATCAGAGTGGACCCGGCCTCTCCAGGCAGCTGCTCCCCATCCAAGAGCAGCATTCCCCGGCTTCCCCACAGAACACCCTTCCGGAGCCGCGTCCAGGCTGCCACCTGCAGGCCTTGCTGCCAAAGGCCACGGAGCCATCCCCAGCGCTGAGTCTTTAAAAACAGTTCTTTTACGGCAGAAAACCCCACAATATCACAGCCTCAGTGGTCTGGGCCTGACTTTGAGCAAGCCTCACTCTGAATCTGGGTCTAACAAATCCTGGGGCTGAAGGAGGCAGCCACTGGACACCCCAACAGCTGTTGTCACTGGGGACAGGAGGCCTGAGGGCAGGGGAGCCAGAGGACCCACCCAGGACTCCTGGGCAGGCTGTGGGCCAGGGCTGGGGACCAGACACTGTGGACAGATGGCCTTGACCTCCAGTCCCCTTTGTCTTGCCGGTGACCCGGCCCACCACTTCCCCCCTCCTTCAGGTCCCAGCTTAACTGCTCTTTCTTCAGCGAACCCCGTCCCCAAAGATGTCCTGTTCTTCTCCCTCCTGTCGCCCGAGGCTTTCCCTCACCAGCTCCTGTGGCCAGTAGCAACCGGTGACCTATTTACGGGTATGTTTATTTGTTTAATGCCTCTTGCAATCACCCCCCTGCCGCTAATCTAACAGCAGGTCACACCCAAACTATCTTCAAATTGCACCGTCTCTGGCCCGTCCTCTGCCTCCACACCCCAACCCCAGTCTGCTCACGGCTCCCGCCAAGACATCAGTGGGGTCCTGTCCTGTCCTGGTTTCAATGGCCTCCCTGACCGGGAGGAGGAGGTTGTGTCCTCTCATGGATGAGGAGGAGACTTCGCTCCTGCCATCTCTCTGTCTAAATCCTCCCTACTCCCTCAGCCTCTGTGCCAGAAGCCTTCCCCAGGTTCCCAGATGCCCATTCTGCCCCCTCCCCTTCAGTTTTCTCCCAAGAACTCATCCCCACCTGGCTGCGGGGCTCTGAGGACAGCCCCCTTGCTGTTCTGTCCAGCCTCAATGTCTAGCTCAAGCGCCACCCCCTCTATCTTTCTGGAATTTCCAACCTGTGGCAGACGCTGCCTGTGCCTTGCCTGTATTCCCTGAGTTTCCAGCTCTGCATCCCTGGGGATGTCTGAGGGTCTATTTCAACCAACCACAAGCTTCCGCCAGCCTCGGACTGGAAGTGTGTTCCAGACTCTTCCCCCAGCTCCCGGCAGGACTGCGCTCCGGCCGCCCACAGCGGTAACCAGCGTAGTAACACACCTTGGCGGCTCCCTCTCCCTCCCTGGGCCACACCCCGACTCCCCACCCGGGTCTCTGGGGATCCCTTCCCGAGTGAACTTGTTCTCAGAACGCTGTGGCTGAGTCAGCTTCCGGGAACCTAAACAAACATGTGTTCCTTCCTCTTGGATGTATCGCTCTGTCTTCCTCACTGGCCTGAGACCCTAGGAGGTAAGGACCAAATCTTACTCAAGTTTGTGTCTTTAGACTAAGCCTTACACCTGGCATGTAATTAGAACTCACTGCACTGTCTATTTCTCTCATTCAGTAAGCGCTAGCACTGACAGCATTTGCAGAGGCCAACTTGCAGCCGGCACCAGTTGGGCAGATGACAAAGTTTAATATAGAAAAGCACTTGATGTTTTTAGGCAGACTGCTGCAGACAACCAGCCCCGGACTCTGCACGCATTTAGATGTTCATCTATAACCTGAACTCCTCCTCTCCAGCAATCACCGGCCACGCTGGCACAGCCACAGAGAAGTGCCGTGAGGGCATTCATGCCTTTAGGGAGGACGGCCACACAATGACCCTCTCCGGAGGCCACGCTGGACTAGTTAGCTGGGCCAGCAAGCAGCAACCGCGCCCTTGGAAGAGTTTGTCTGACGGGATACTCCTGCGATGAGAAGCCTTGCTTGCCCAAGATGCAGCTGGGATCTCTGGCTGAAAAGCCACAATGAGGCCCTATGCTGACCATTTCTTTCTTTGAGCTTTTTAATGCGTTGTTTGGCAACTGATCTCCCAGCAGGATTAAGAGACCTGCCCTTCCTGGCTCGCCTACTGTTGACATAACTCTAGTTGTCATGAATGTAATTCAGACTTCACCAGGAGTGCAAATAAAATCAATATATGTCCAGGCATAAAAGCTGAGCCAATAGCCTAACTGCAGACATTTCAGAAAACCGGAGGAGGCATGAGAGTAAGCAGGCTGCATCCTCCACTGTAGCAAGGCAAACAGGGCCGACACTGCCAGGCGCCCTGCTGGGGTTCGTGAGCGAGTGGGGAGCCCAGCTGCAGAGGGTGGGAAGCGGGATGTGTCCTGAAGATGGACACCCAGAGAAGAGCATCCACAGGCTGCTGATCTAAAGCAGACGTTAGCCCCTCAGTAACGTCCTGCTGATCCGCCACGAATCCCAAGTTCTACCTTGTTTCCCAGTTCTGTAAAGAAAGTGGCGGAGGATCAGGCTCTGAGCAGCAGTCAGCGGGGTGGAGACCCCTGGCTCCGGGTCCCGCATCCCCCACTCCCGCACCCCTCCTAGGTGGAACTCCCTCCCACTCTGAGGTTGTCTGTTGAGTTCTTTAAAGAACGGTAGCACACACAGCAGCAGCCGAGAGTGTCCACCTTGACATTATCACGCATGGCCGTGTGACTGGGGACGAGTCCCTTCACCACTCTGTGCCTGTGGCCCTTTTAGCTGTAGGATGAGATGACTGTAATGGTGTTCTCTGCCCCAGGCTCTTGGGCAGAGTACATGTGAGGGTTTAGGTGTGGGGCCTGGTACCCATAGAGTGCTCAGTGCTGGGTGGCTCAAAAAGGTCTAGTGGAGCCCTGGGATGGAGCTCTTGCTCAGGATACATTTCTTGTTAAATTCATAAGTCTTTGGGTGAGACTTCAGGATATTCATGCATTTATTCCAAAAATTCAAATATCTGTGTACCCAACATGCCCCAGACATAGTGCCAGGGGCTGGGGAAACCAAGATCAGTTAAGAAGTAGCTTCTCCTCTGAAGAACTCGCAGTGCAAAGGTACTGTGGTCTCTTGTCACTGCTCCCCAAAGCATGGTCTTGGGACCAGCAGCACCCGGAGGCTTATCAGAAATGCAGACTCTTGGGCCCCAATCCAGACCTCCTGAATCAAAACATGCCCTTTAAACAAGATCCTTGAGTGGCTCCTGTGCACATTTAAGTTTGAGAAGTGCTGGTCTAAAACAGTTGGGACATTTCTCCAAGTTGAAACATCCTTCTCAGATTCACTGGTCCCTGAGGTCCTTCATCACTTTCAATAATCTTCAATTATCATATAAAACCAATGGACAACTCTGAAAAGAATCCTGAACTTGGATTTCAAAGACCTTGGATTAAATCTTGGCCTTCACCATATTCACTGTGTGACTCTAGGCAAATGACACTGCCTCTCTGAGCCTCAGGTTCCTTATCTATAAAGCAGTGGTAAGAAGACTGTATCCCTAGGCTGGAATATGCCCCTGCACTGTGCTGAGGGTAAGATGAGGCATCCTTTGCAAAACACCCTAGTGCAGCACCTCACCTCCTTCCCTCCGCCCCGGTCTCCTTTGCTCTGGCCCAGAGAGGAGACACTGTGCACTTTCCCTCCAGCTCCTGGCACAGACCTGCTCCGTGGCCATGGACGGAAGGCCTCTGGTATTCAATGAGCAAACACAGGCTGCCCAGGTCAGGGTTCTGCTGGGCTGGCCCATGGACCAGACACCGGTGGCCCATGGAGGGGTATGAGGCTACCGATGGTCTCTGCGGGAGCTCATGACCTGTCGGGAGGCCGAGGCATGTCTCCTCCTGGAGGCAGGAGAGGAAATGGTCTTCACCCTAGCTGTTCACCCTGATTTCCAAAGCACCTACTGAAGCCCCCTAACGGCTGAGACTGGAGCAGAAAAAAGTCCTTGACTTATTAAAATGGAACAGACATTTTTAAAAAAGGAAATGAAAATGGGAACAATGATAAATAATGTTGTAAAATGAAGTGACTTTAAGTGCTGAAGCTTTAGTGTGCTTTATTTTTTTTTCCAATCGGACTAAAGCATATCATGGTTTATTGGCTATAATTCAACAACTCCAAATGCAGGAGTTTTAGGTCCCTCAAAAGATGGCACATTAGCATCGGGTCGGAGCTGGCATTGGGATGCCACCTGGATCACCAGGCTGTGAAACCAAGCAGTGTTCTCTCCCCATTAGAAAATTCACTGATGACCGACATGCAATTTATACTGCAGATACATTCCTGAAAAGTCACAACAGTTTACAGTCATTAATGCTGCCCACAATTCAAAGGGCTCCTATGGTAGCATTCAGTACAGCAAACCACACAAACGGAATTCGAACATTGCAAACCCCAGTTCTCCCAGGTTGGGGCTGGAGCGTGGTACCTGTGTATGTAAAACACCTGTGTCTGAGAAGGTCTCTGTGTGTAACCTGAGGGGCTCTCCACACTCCCTATTAGGGGTTTCTCCAAATTAAAATTGAGAGCAGGTTACAACAAACTACTTACACTGCATATGTAGGAGGGATTAGCTGGCTGGAGATGCTCATTTTTTCTAATTAGGTTAAAAGTTTGCAACTGCCCCACTGTGACAACCTGACCCAAGGTCACAGCAATTTTAAAGGGTTTAACTTAATACCATAGACATGCTACTATGTTTGAATTTGGTATAATGAATATACACTAGCCTTGGTATGTGGGAAAACAGACCATAAAGACAGAGGGGAAGTGCACTGTCATAAATCACTGGCCTCTAACACAACAGCCTCTGCCTAGAAATTCTTACGAGAGATGCGGATTTACCTTCAGTATGAATCCAAGTCCAAATATTCATCTTTGGTTAAGAATCAGTCTGAAACATAACTCCAAGTCTCCCAGCGGGTCCATCCTATAACCACTGAACCTTAAGGCAATGCTCCGAAGCATGGCTTAATGTCCGACTATTAACACATTCCACTTTAAATGTGTTCATTCTCACTATTTTGTGAATATCTTCAAAAATACTGTATCTCTTAGCAGTTTCGAAGCTATGGCTTTTATTAATATATTTATCAAAGATGGCTGCAGTGCATAAAGAGATGAACTTGACAGTGATGGAAAGTTTTTTCTATTTCTAAGATTCGGAAGACAGACAAGCTAGCAATGACCAATTGCAGGTGCAAACGAGTAATTGTGGATTTCTCCTACAATTTTTTTTTTGTATGATAAAAATGTTCTGTATTCAGGGAATATCTGAACAACCCTGGCAAAACAAGACTGATGGTGTTTCAGTGCTACTCCATACGCCAGGGCACGGTTAACAGAAATAGCTATAGCATTAATATATATAACCGAGGACCTCCGCATAGCATCTTACCTCTAAGGTAATGTATTTACCTGCACCTGCTGCAACGTTAGTTAGAGAGACTGAACGTTTCAGAATTACAAAGCCACAAAGGAGCTGCGAGGAAGTTTTCATGGTATCATTAACTGAGTGTGGCCTGCGTATTTCTAACTAGCTACAAGTCACGGCATCTATTACCTTCTACTCAGTAACCGGGCAACAGTTAAAATGATGTTACTTAATGGGCAAGGCAGCCTTCTGGGTAGCACAGTCGGAGTAAATAAAACGCCCACGGTTCTCTGGCTAAATAATTTTTCATCTTCTGGAACATGCCAAGCACACTGCCGCCGGAGGGCCTTTGCACTTCCGCTTCCTCTGACCCAGACAGACACAGGACTCCTTGCCTTCTGTCTCTGCTCAAATGACACTTTAACCCCGAGGCTGCCTCACTGGCTGTGTCACCCACTTCCCATGGTTTGTACACTTCTCATTACCGATTCTATTTTTCTCTGTTATCTTTCTCCCTCCCCTGGAATGAGCACAGGGACCTCGACCGGCTTGTTCACGGGCACATCACCTGTGCCTGGGACAGTGTCAGGGCGCAGTTGTCCTCACACATTTATAGCATAAATGGATGAGTATATGGGGAAGGCAATGACTTTCCACATACCATTTTTAAAAGGGCAGAGTTATTGCTTTAAAATAATTTTGACAATGCTGCTTCTTGTTATAAAAGTAATACGTGCTCATTTCAGAAAATTTAACAGGCATGGATAAGTCAGGAAAAAAGAAGAAAATTTAAAATACATATAATTTTGTGCTTGCTTCGGCAGCACATATACTAAAATATCTATAATTTTAGGGGATAATCACTGTTAACATTCTGGTGGATATTCTCCTAATCCTTTCTCTTCACGTTTTCTTATTTGATATAGGTAGAATGACATTGTTTGTAACCTGATTTCCCCCTTTATATGCTAAGAACTTCTTTTAATGTTATACGCACTCTTCTACCACATGATTTTAGTGCCTGTGTGATGGTTACATGGCTCTCCTGCAGTTTATTTAACCATTCCCCTACTGTTGGACACCTAGGTTGTGTCCAGCTCTCACTGTTTTCAAGCACACGCAGATGAACAGTTTTGTGGTCTAAATCTCTATGCACATCCTGAACTCCCCAGGATGGATTCCTAGATGTGGAACTGTCGGGGCAAGCAGTATGGATACTGCAAGGCCGGGGACACCCACTGCCCAAATGCACACAGACGTTTTAATCGACCACGAAAAGTCAAAGAGAGAGGAAGAAGCCCAAATTGTCAAGGCAGCCTAATTTCCAAAGGCAGGATCTCGGTTTCTTTTAAGTCACGTGTCTAATTTCACGGTTGGAATTTCTACCAGTATTTCTTTCTCAGATTTGTCTTTGTATGTATGTTTTATATTCAGATGTCAAAATAAAAACACATCTTCACATCTGCAATGTGGAGAGCAGTCTTGGAAGTTGCTATGGTCTGAATGTGTGTGTCCCCCTCAAATTCACATGTTGAAATCCTCACCCCCAAGGTGACAGTATTAGCAGGGGGGTGATTAGGTCATGCAGGTAGAGCCCTCATGAGTGGGATTTGTGCCCTTATAAAAGAGGCTGGAGAGATACCCCTTGCTCCTTCCACCATGTGAACACACAGCGAGAAGATGTCACCTCTGAACGAGAAAGTGGGCCCTCATCAGATATCTCCCCAACCTGGACCTTGGACTTGCCAGTCTCCAGAACTGTGAGGAATAAATGCATGTTGTTTGTAGGCCACCTGGTTCACGGTACTTGGCAACAGCCACTTGAATGGACTAAGACAGGAGGGTAGTTTATTAGTATGGAGGGTTTACCAGCAACCCTTAGGTAAGTAGCTCCTCCGAGTCACCCACTTCCTTCTGACTGATTGCATGTTTTCGGTTACACAATCCAACCTGCAACTGCAACCTGGGAACACGGATCTGGGTGATTCTTCCCACACAACTGTGTCAACACCTGAGATTGGAGTTTTCTCCTATAGTTGGGAATCACAGGTGAGCAGAAAATCACAGGTGTGCATCACTCTTCCTCCTACTAGCAACCACGGACTGTCAGACTTAGAAGGGTCTCTGGGGGAGGCAGGGTCTGACCTGCCTGTGATGCAGATGGAGACGCTGAGGTCCTGAGAGCTAATGCTACTACCTACAGCCACCGAGCCGGGTCGCGGCAGTGCTGGGGGAGGGAGGGAAGGATGCTACTTTCCTCTACATAGTCCCTGAAACAGGATGCTGGATCATCCCACAGAGGGTCACTCCCCTGTTCTCAGGGCTGCCCCATCTGGGATGTAATCTTTTAGTAACAGCAGGAGAGTGACAGAGCTTTTCGAATTTGGAGATAAGCTCATCAGTGCTGCCCATGTCACAGATGAGAACAATGAGGCGGGGTGGGGTGGGAGGAGCAAAGTGCTATGTCTAGATCTATTGTCCTTCCTGGGCTCTGAATCCAGAACTCTGGTCCTTGCATTTATTAATAATGCTCTTCCTCCTACAATAGGGGTCAGCAAACTTTTTCTGTCAAGGTCTACATAGCACATATCTTTGGCTTTGCAGGCCAAATACTGTCTCTGTCATACCCAACTCTGCCACTGTCACACAAAAGCCACATAAAGGAATGGGTGAAGGAGTGTAGCTGAGTTCCAAAAAAACCTTAATTACAAAAACAGGCAGCAGCTGGGATCTGGCCCGGGGGCTGCGGTTTGGTCTCCCCCGCCCTGTATCACGCAGGCTCCCGAATCACTCATCCTCATCTGCAGCGAGATTTAAACCAAATGTCTGTGTCTCCTTACGAACCTATCAGACCACCAACAATTAAGAACCTCAAGTGCACTTGAATTAAATTACTACTCAGGCTCTTCCACGATGCTGGATATGCTGACTAGTACAGGAAAAAGAAGTTTTGCAGCCAGTGTGGTGAGGGAAGTACTTATTCAGCAGAGCAAGAATTTAAGGGCGACACATTCAGTCGTTTCCTTAATGAGATATATTGTTATGGACACACCCACTCAGGCTGTTGCCACTGTTGCAGTGAATTTGCAGAAAGCTAGCAGGCCTCTGTTGTCATGGCAACTAAGCCATACTCCAGGGAAAAATGTGGGACCCCTGATGTCTTGGCACTTTGCCTGATGTGGAAAACGCGAAGTACTTGGTTCTTTTCATACCAAATCATATCCATCTCTAGTACGCGGGTGTATTTTCTTAACAGCCGACCTCTTTTTTCCTGTCTCCCAGATTTGCCCGTTGATCGCTGACACATCGGTCAGGCACTGCTCTCGCACCGCTGCACACGGCCCGAGAAGGCTGCTGCCCCTGCACCTGCTTCTCCCCAGTTGCTGAGGGTCCAGACCGGCTCCAGAATCCCATTTTGAGGACCCCCCAGAACTCACCCTTTCTAAATTTTTCCATCTGCAAAAATATGTTTTTTCTCCCACTAGGGAGCTGACGGTATATCTGATGCCCACTTTGGAGAAGGCCTAATGGGAGCAGATATGGCCATGACATGCTATTGTTCAAATATTTGGGACACTTATTAATTTTTTTCTGAAACCTATTCCTTTTCCTGCTAGGAAAGTTCCCCTTTGGGATTAACACCACACTGGCTTTATGAGCTGGCTCTGGCAGGGTCAGGAGTCACACGGACTCACAGATGCTATCCGGGTAAATGGCTTTGCAGACTGTCGGCGATACGGCGTACAGGTGGGGAATTCTTCACTGCTGCGGCCCCGTGCAAGCTCGGAGCCATCCAGCCCTTGAGAAAACCCTTGACTTCTTGCTTCTCAGCACCCTGCGATTCCCTAAAACCGAGAAGCTACTGGGAGCATAAAGTGGGGATCTCATCTTCATGTCCATTAAAAAGCAAAGATACCCAGGCAGGCATTCACTGCCATCTGCGTGCAGGGCTCCTCTAAGCTCTCATTTGCAAATCTTTACTGCCCTCCTGTGGTATTTAGTTTCTGGAGCAATTGCATTTTGACTGGGATCTTTTAGCAAAAATACACCTAAGGTTCACAGAGGGGTAGTCCCAATAAATGCTGCACGATGGCACAAACAAGATACAAATTTTTATCTTCCCAGATGCAAAACAAATTGTCTCCTTTATAGAAGTTGATCTGAATCGCTAATGTGAGTGCTGGGACTTTGCAAGATGCCAGTGGAAGCACAGCGTGCCTGCTGATGCCAGAAATGCGTTTAAGGATCCTTCTAGAATATAACAAAAACCCAGACAGTGCTAGACCTCTCTCTCTCTTAAATCTTCCTAAACCCTCCATGGGGCCCAGACTCTACAAGTCCTAGATCCAAGCAGGGTGGGGGAAGGGAGGCAGTGAGGGCTGCAATGGGCCCTGGAGAGCCACTGTGTTTATCTTAAAAACAAAGAACTATCTGGAAAGTAGTGAGAAATGATGGCAGTCACATGAGGGCAGAATTCAATGAAAAGGCCACTACTGGGGAAAATTCAACTGAAGCTAGACAAGCACAGAACAGCAGCTCTTGAAGTCAAAAACAAAAACAAAAAACACACCCAAGCCATAACTGGCAATAACGCCCAGATCCTCAGGGAAGAAAGTTCCAGACACTTCCCTCCACGGCTGCGCAGCTGCTGCAGGAAAGGAGGGCAGGGCGACCCTGCACCTAGCAGAAGATGCAGCCTCCATCCTCAGAGAGGTAAAAACGAAAAAAGATCCTGTCCCCAAAATGCTGGATACGCTGCTCAACTACTTAAAGTTTTTATAAAATGTCTCTAATTGACAGGAGCAAGCATTTTGAAAGCAGGGCCAACGGCCACTACATTTAGCACAAACTCCCATAATGTTGATTTCATCCTATCTTCACTGAGCATTTTTAATCCACACCAGTTTTTTTAAATGAGGGACCTAATTATAGCTAATGGGACACCTGCTTCCAAAGCTGGCGGCAGCTGTGTGGCTTTGGGCTGTTCTCCGGGAAATCTGCTCCGAGGGGAGCTTGAGGGCACCCAGGAGGGTGAAGCGCATAGGATTTGGGGTACACCAGATGAGGGCTGGAGTGCCGGTCAGGGTCCAGTTGACTTCTCCAAGGCCTCAGTTTCTTCACCTGTGAAATGGACTAACACTCCCTACCTCGCCCTTCTCGCTTGGGGAGCCCTCCCTTCCTGCGGTGACGGGGTGTAGTCAGAGCTCAGGGGCTGGTAGTTGCACCATTCTAGGTGCCAAGTGGCAGCATCAGAAGACAGATTCCTCCCCAGGGAAGGGGACAGAGGGAAGAGACCTCTCACAAAGGCGGGGGGTTCCCTGCCGCCCACACGCGCTCGGGCGTGGCTGAGCAGCCCACAGTGTTGGCTTGTAGGAGCTGGTGTCCAGGGCCCGAGTAGCATGACAGCGGCACAGCCAACACACGATGAATGAACGTGGCTGTGTTCACACAACTCTTCATGGACACTGGAATTGGAATTTCATCTAATTTTCATGTCTCACAAATATTATTCTTTGATTTTTAAAAACAATTTAAAAATATTAAAACCACCCTTGGCTCATACAAAAGCAGGTGGTTGGGTGTGGGTTGTAATTCACCGATCCCTGCACTATTTCATAGGGATACTGGGGATGATGGCATCTGTTTCTCAACTATCTTCATGACCACTGGGGATTCTGAATTTATTTACTCATTAGTTGATACCTTTCATCTATTTGACCAGCATTCCTGAAACTTTCACGGGCACAGGAATCACCTGGGGATCGTGTTAAAATGCAGGTTCTCACTCAAAGGGCAGGCTGAGCTCTGAGATGCCGTTTTTAGTCGGCTCCCTTACTCGGAGTTGCAAGGACCCAGAGCTCGGAGTGGTCACCACTTCCTCTTTCAGGCTAGCCGGGGGGTTCAGAATCCTTCGGACTGACCTCTCTAGGGAGTCCCAATTGTAGTTCTTTGTAGGACATGTTGTATTGGGAAAAACAGCAAAAAAGAGTGTGGTATCACCCTTATTCTAGGTTTTATTTTTATTATTATTTTTTTTCTGAGACAGAGTCCCAGTGTTCCCTGGGCTAGAGTGCAGTGGCGTTGTCATAGCCCACCACAACCTCAAACTCCTGGGCTCCAGTGATCCTCCTCCTTCAGCCTCCCAAGTAGCGGGGACTACAGGTGCCTACTACCATGGCTGGCTAATTTTTCTTTCTTTCTTCTTTTTTTTTTTTTTTTTGGTATAAATGGGGTCTCGCTCTTGCTCAGGATGGTCTCAAACTCCTGGCCTCCCAAAGTACTAGGATTATAAGCATGAGCCACCACATCAGCCTCTAGGTTTTATTTTTTAATTTTAGGGGGGTTTTAGCTTCCTTTTAGGTGCCCAAGATAGAGCCATAAAGACCTGCGTCAACGCTTAGTTGCTGTGTTCATGTTAGTGCCAAAGGACATCGGCTCTGTCTTCCCTTCTTCCAATTCCTGTAAATAGAAGGAAGCATCTTTGGTATCTGCTAATCCATGTGGATACCAGGGCCTGGGTACACATGAATAACTGCTTCTAACATGTAATATTAGCCTTGCTTAATATTAACTAATATTTCTTCAAACAGCAAGATCTACCACAAGGCCACCCCTGTAACTACAAATACAAGGCTTTTTATGTTGTTTCAGGAATTCATTAGGATGGAACAGACAACCAGAATGTACAATCTTTTTTTGGTTTCCCAACACAATTATTTCCCCAAGATAAACTGCAAACATGTTGCCAATCCTATAATATAAAAGCATTCAGCCTCCCTTACAGACGGATCAGAAATGCTGAGCTGTTGCTTTCAGAGGCTTTCTTGCTTTTTTACTTTCTTTGGGTTTGTGAGTTGAGTGGCAGTGTTTAACCTCTGCTGACCATGATCTAATGAATGTGTGAAAATGATTTCCACCACTCAACCTTATCCTATTCCAGTTCAAGACTTTGCTTCTAACACAAAGCTTAAGTACAGACATTAAAATATCTTTCAACTGATGTGCATTTTATAGATTTCCCCCCCACCACCGCCAATTTCACACAGTTCAGAAAGTAATTAAGTAAGCTATTTAGGGACAAAAAAGCAAGTCCATAGTGGGGCACATAGATTTTCTGTTTTGTGTCTAAAAGGTCATCTGAAAATACTCTGGTTTCCATAGCAACAGTGGCAGGGCTGATCAGATCAACAAATAGCTACAATTTGTCTGAGGGTCTCTAATGAACTATTTTTTCCCCTATCTGGAAAAGAACATTCTGAATTAGATAAAGTCTTCAAAGACAATAGAGGAAAATTCAATTTTGACAATAGTAAAGAAAAGAGAAAAATGCTTGTTCTTTCCATATAAAATATAGTTAACAGAGCCTCATCTACTCTAAGTACCCTAACCATAGTTTAATTGGATCATATTAATTTGTTAATCAGTAAGAGGGATAACCTTAAAACATTTCCCTTGAACAAATAAAAACAGATATACATACCATCTTAAGGCCATCTGAATAACCCAGGATGATGATACTTCTTGTAGTGTTTGAACTTATATCACAATTTCCACAAAACAACTCATTCATGATTATCAATTTTATTTTGACTTCTTTCGGTTTAGAACCTGGTATGGTTATGAACAGTCACAGATACAAATCATTGAATCGAGAAGTGTCAGTGCAAGTCGAATTCTCAGTGTGGGATTATATTTACTGACAACCACTGATAGGCTGGTTTTGCTCAGAGATTATCTGATAAGTTCCCGGACACACACAGTCCCCAATTACAGAAAGACCATATTCCAGAAACCCATCTGAGTGTAAATCAGGATATAATTTCCCATAAAAACAAAGTTATAAATGGTGACAAGGTCCTCACCAATATGCCTCTATTTCATACTAGGGCTGGACTACAGGACACACAACATGCCCACTATTCGGACCATGATTTTAGCATGAAAATTCATTCTTTTTCAGAGAAACTTCAGAAGTTTTAAAAAAAAATGCCCTCTATAACCCAGTTTTCACAATGAATTATTTAACAATGATGGTGATTATAAGCTAACATTTATATAGTTAGCATCTTTTTGGGACTTTTCTATTGGCCACTTAATTTAATCTTAAAAACAATGCTACTGAGTAAATCCTGCTATTACATACCCATTTACAGTTAAGGACACCAAGGCACAGAGAGGTCACATGGCTAACAAGTGACAAAACCAGGATTTGGTTCTAAAAGTTGGCAAACTGTGGCCCATGGGCCAAATCTGACCTGCTGTTTGTTTTGTAAATAACATTTTACTGGAACACACCGGGCTTGTTCATGTATGCATCGCATCGTCTGCGGCTGCTCCACGCTACAGTGCAGAGTTGAGTTACTACAATAGACACCGCACAGCCCGTAAAGCCTCAAATATTAATTCTCTGACCATTCACAGAGGTTTGTGGAGCCAGCGCTAAAGCACCCTCCAGACCTAAGGACCGGTGGGCCTTGTCCCAGCTCTGGCCATGGAGCCTCAACAGAGAGAGCAGAGCCCAGAAGTGGAGGAGAGACAGAATCCCAGTTTTCCCCAGTGGCGACGGGAGGCCCAAGGACATGCTCCACAGCACAGGGTTTGTGTGCTCCTTTCTCAACAAGCTCCCTGCTGCACTCCCAAGGTGGTCTGAACAGGGCCCCAGGGACGGAACGCAAGCTCCACAGAAAGCAGGGGCAGCCTGCTTTGCTCACTGCTGGCACCTTACTCACTGACCGGATGAAAAAAACATGTACTTTTATGTTTGTGAATCAGGGAACATGTGTGATTAATTTGAAGACAAACACGGGACAGACTAAAGGCCCACAGACACACTGTCCATGAATATCACCGTCAAGGTCCTGGTTTGTTTTGTCTTTTAGGAAGAAGGGCTGACCTAGGAAGACCTATATTAGAGAGGAATGTCACTTCCAAGCACCCTGGAATCTTCCTTGGCTCCTAAGAGCTTCACTCACTGATCATTCCGTTTGCCAAGATTCTAGATCTCACAATTTAAATTTGAAAAACTTTCCATGTAATCATCAGATGAATTCCGATGCAGTGGCAGAGTTGTAAATGCCCATTTGTTCTGATTTTTGCTTTCATCAGACTGAGTGACTTGATTTCTGGGGAAGGATTTGAAGACCACATTTAATTAACTCTTTCTAGAAAACAGATGTGGAAAGCTCACCTTGATAGATGCCACTGAGTGATGCCTGTTCCTAAAAGGATGAAGCTTCATGTTGTGCTTCATCCAATAATGACTCATCATTGAACTTAAGGAAAAAAAATCTTGCTCAGTTGAATCAAGCTGTTTCCCAAGGGTGGGAAAGTACCTACAAAGGGGTTGGTGGGGAAGAAAGGACTAAGGTGATGGAAGCGAGTCAGAGAGGCAGTTACATGGAGAGGAAGGATCCCGAGAGGCACCTGTGGACGCTGGGATCAGTCCTGCTGGGACCAAGAAGGAGGGACTGGGGTGGAGCATGAAAGAAAGTTCCCCAAAGTGCACCTGACACCAACTGACAGACACCCTGGGTGCAAAGGCTGGCCGCCACCCAGAACTCCTCAGATGCAGACACCAGACTTCTGCCTTGGTGACTCCATTCCCAGCAACCTGGCACTGGGGAAAAGTATTGTCACTCTCACATTTACAGACCTCAACAGCAAAACCATTATGTGATCGAGCCCCTGCCTGAAATCAGACCGGCACATTCCATTAACAATGCAGCACGGCAGGTGTCATAAATCCTCAGCATTTTTTGGAGACCATCCTCTAGGGGCTTTCTGCCCCGTCTCTTGCAGTTGTGTTTTTTAAAGGCTCTAAGTAAACGCACTAGTGTAATCTGAGTAACATCTAGGAAACACAAGCTGAAAGATGTTTACAGAAAATGCTGGACGACAGCTCACGCAGGTGCTCCGAGCATGGACCTCAGTGCGCTTGAGAGCCAAGCCTTGTCCCCGTACAACTGTGCTGACGTCACCAAGGCTGCATGGCCCTGGGCTGGTGTCCCTGCAAAGTCCCCCGCCCTCCCCGGTGGGAGAGCGGTAACCAGCATCACGCACGTGCACGCACGGCCTCGAACCAGCCTCCCGAGGGAAACGCTTCGCTTCTGCTCAAGCCCTCTCCGGCCTGGGTTTTTATTTTTTTTATTTTTTTTTAATGTTTAGAACTCTGACCTTTATAAAAAGCTGGACTCACTGCCCAGAAAAACAGGAAGTTTACTCACCAGGAAGTCATAGAAATGAAGCACAAAAAGTGGGTCAGTATCTCTCCATGAGCAAAGCTAAGCCTCAGACTACCGCGAGTGACACGGTCGCGACGCCCCGCACCGCTTCTCCCGCGGACGGACCCCGCACCCGCAGCTCCCGACCCAGTGACCGCCGGTGACCTGCAGCACGGCACGGAATTCAGTAAACCGGGTTCATTCGAGCCCCTCAGGTCTCCCCTGCCTGAAACAGCAGAGTGATGCTGGCACTCAGCGTCCTGAAACTCTCTCTCGAGGGATCCGCCCGCCGCAGAGGCCGTGGGACACTGGGACCGGCCTCAGGAAAGCCGTTCCTGCGCAGTGTCCCCGGTCCGCGTCCCCCGCGGTAGGGTGGGGTGGAAGGCGATAACGCCGCGAGTGAAGGAAAACAAAAAAATTGAACAAGAGCTACGCCTGGCATGGAGACTTGAACCCAGCCAAACCCTGACTTTCACCTTTGTACCTGAATCCCTCTACATGTGGTAAGGCCTCTTTGGAAAGAACCTTTCTTCTCCATGTAAATATATATAGAGAGAGACAGTTATTATTGTAATACATAATTAGGGATAATTTTTTTCTCTTATGTATATGCATACGTGTGTGTGTGTATTGTTTTCTTTTTTTTTTTCCTTTTAAACAGATGGATTCTTGCTATGTTGCTCAGGCTAGCCTCGAACTCCTGGGTTCAAGCAATCCTCCCGCCTCGGCCTCCCAAGTAGCTGGGACTACCGGTGTGCGCCATCACACCTGGCTTACTCCTATATATTTTAAGAGCAGAGATTGCAAGCAGATTCTCACTGGCTGAATTCTACCCGTGTCCAAAATAGTAGAAGTGTGTTTGTCCTACACAAGGTTCTAAGTTTTAACCTTAGAACTCTGCCAACATTAAGAAAAATCAGACTGAGCCATGTGAAACCTGGATTTTTGGCTTCTCTTGAAGAATGAAGACCTGGCAGCGAGAGCCTGCATTTGTGCAGGGCAATATGATCAACTGGCGCTGACTAGCAGCAGCTGCCACCTCCAGACAGGGCTCGAGCTCACCAGCTCGCCCCAGGCCCCACTGCTCCCTATTGCCTCATCAACCCTGAGGCCTGCTGCCATGTATTTATATTACTTGTGACTCATTTCACTCATCTGTGCCCCCAGGGGCATCCAGACTTATAGCCCCTGCTGTTAAGTATTTGCCCCCAACATTGACTTGAACCAAACAGCAGTACAAAAAAGTAATTTGAACAATTGTATATTTCACATCCTTTGGAATTCATTCTATCTAGATCTGACCTCTATGTTTCTTTGGGAACCATAGAAGAAGAAAAACAAGGTCAGCAGCCCATTAGTGTCAATATTTCAGTAACAGTTCAGTGTCTATATACATGTGTGTACTTTTTTAGGGTGGGGAACTTTTAGGGAACTCTAATTATAGTGTGAAGAAGAGAAAGATTCAAAAAGGAATTAACCTGTCACACGGATGAAGAGGCCAGTATAGGAATCCCCCAGGCAGCCAAAATGCAGGGTGTTACAGAAATAGAAAAAATCAAAAGTTGTGACTTGGAACATAAGGCAGGTGCTTAGAGAAAAGAATGTCATTAGCAGCTGAGCTGTCTGGTGAGTCAAGAGGAGAAGGGGCAGAGAGGAGAGGAAAAGAGAGAGGGAGGAGGAGGAGGGAGGAAGACCACCAGTGAACCTGGGGTGGAGGTGCACACAGACACCAGCTAGGAAGCACAGCAGGAGGTGGCCTTCTCTAAACATCTGGAACAAAAATAAAAAGGAATCTAAAACACAGAGGAATATTTTTGTTTAAGTCGGTCTCTCGGAACAAAATTAGGAACACTATGCTTTCCATAAGGGGGGGAAATGTCTCAGATGCCGGCACGATAGCCTAGCCACACGTAAACGGACTCCTGAGGAAAGGCCTAGTGACTTCCCCCTTTCCAGAAGAACACAAGCCCTTCTTTGTGAGATGCGTCCTGCTCTCAGAACCTTCCTTGTCCTTCCAGTGATGTGCAAACCGAGTTCTTATGCAGAAACCAACCATGCTTCCATCTCTGGGATATTTCTGATTTCCATTTTTTCAATGATAATAGACATAGAATGTCAACAGTTTGCAAAGGGAAGTGATCACACAATATGTATGTTTTAAGATAGAGAAAAAAAGATTATTAACATTTAAATTACTTTTTGTCTTTCAACGTGACCACAAAAGTTTGGCCTTTCCTAAAGTTATGCTTTGTAAAGAAAAGGTCTTTCCAGTAATTTTGTTGGTATCCTTACCTCGAATTTCTGCCTGAGCTCCATGTTTCCTTCTTCGTCCCCTTCTGGAATGGGCACATTGTAGTACTCACCTTCTTCTTGGTTAAGCAACTTGTACCTTTCAAACACACGGGAGAGAAGGAGAGTTAGGGCACTGTGTTTGCACCACAGTGAGTTCAGCAACGCTTCTCCTTCAACCCCTGGTCAAGCTGTTTCATGAAATGCATCCTACACAGAGAGAGACTACAGCCAGATAACTAGACATTCAACTGACACTTCAGAGGAATTGTCTAACGTTTTGAGACATACTCAACCTCAGGGGCTTCCTTACCATCCACTGGCTGGCATCTTCATTAGCTCCGAAACGCCAAAGGAAAGGGATCCCATGAAGTCATTTCTTGTTGTTCGATCCCAGTCCCAGATTTCTACAGACAGTCGTCGGTCTTTGTCTGAAGGTTTTAATTTGCTACAACACACACACACACAAACGCTAGGTTATCTTGATCATGGTTTCTTGGGAGACAGATAGAGAGATAACAGACTCAATTCTCTTCCTGTGCCAATAAAATACCAACCCCTTACACTGGCAACCAAAGCTCTACACCAGGAGTTAGAAAAACATGACCACAGGCCAAATCGAGCCCAATGACTATTTTTATAAATAAAGTTTTATTAGAACATAGCCATGGCCATTTGTTTACATGTTGTCTGTGGCTGCTTTGGCAGTAGAATGTTTGAGTCGTGTAGGTGCAACGGAGACTGTATGACTCACAAAGTCTAAACTGTGTACTATCTAGCCCTTCACAGAACAAAGCCTGCTGGCCCCTCTACGATAGAGAACTACCTTTCTGGCTGTCTGCAGAAAACCTGCTTCCCATGTACCAGTCTACAGAGAGGACCTCTTGCTTTTGTTCAGCTGCACTCAGTGCTTTCTCACTCCCGACTTACTTATTCTCTCTTCCCATTCCCTCCGCCTTCTTTCCCTTCTACCATCTCTACCTCTGAAATCCTGACAACTCTTCAGGGCCCACTTTAAAATGTCACCTCTTCTAGGAAGTCCTCCTTGCTTGAAGGTAAGAATGATCTTCCCATTTTAGTGGCAGTAATACCTTCTATATTACTATCTTCTTCTGTGTTCTAAAAATTATTTAAATTCTTGCCTTATGCCCGCCCCTAACTCTCAAAAGAACCTAAATTCATCAAGAGGTGGACACCTCTCATACATTTTTCTATTGTCTTTAATACGTTAAACGGCATTTTTTATACAGAGTAGGTAAGGATACTAAAATTTGGGGCCTGCGTTATGCAACTCTTGGTAAACAGAATTACCATCCAGCAGACAGAGGTGCTGACAGCTGCCTCCCTAACACAGCCTGAGAAGATCTTAGGAATGGAGACATGTTTAAAGACATTTAAAACGAACCCACCTCATGATCCCTAATAATAAGGCGGGCAATTCTATGGTGTGCAGAACAAAGTTTGATCGAGAAGAGACCACTTACAACGTAAAGGACTCGTTCCACTGGGGGTTCAGCGTGGAGCGGATGGTTTTGGTTTTTTGTTTGCTTTCGTTCTTGGGATCAGGGATAAGTTTCAGCTTCACGTAGGGATCTGAAAGCCCATTTGGATCCATGGGGATGAGATTTTTTGCATCTCGTACTGCGAAGAGAGAAAGAAGAAAACATTATAACAGGAGAACTGACCTATATTGCCCAGGGTCCTGTGTCCATACCAAGCTGAATGAAAGCGACGTCAGGGTGGTGTTTAAGGGGAGAGAAAGTGAGAACCAAAAGCCTCTGATGCTCAACCTGCGAAAAGCGACCCGCCGCCACCGCTGACGAGAATCACGGGCATCGCGTGGCCCTGGCGGGCAAGCCTTGGGACTCAGCACCAGCCTGCACAGGCAGCATCGGCGACACTCAGGCACCTATCAGAAATACAGAAACCTGGGTCCACCCCAAACCTGCTGAGGTAGAATCTGAATTTTAATGAGTCCCAGGGGACCTTTGCAGCTGTCCGGGAGAAATGGTGCACGCGCCCCCCAGCTAAGCAACCAGCCCGACCTGGTCCATGGCACCACACATGCACTTGAGCTTCCACAAGGTGTTCTCTCTTTTCTTTGTAAAGGCCAGTGGTTTCCAGCCCTGGCGGTATACTGGAATCACTTGGGGTGGGGAGGGGTTAAAAATTCCAAAGCCCACAATTAAATTAGGATATCCAAGGGATGGGCTTGAGTACTGATTTTTAAAACCTCCCCAGATGATTCCACTATACAGCAGGGGCAAGAGCCATTGGTGTCCACAGTAGAGTTCAGACCTGCTAACCAATGTGTGGGTCTGTGGGCCAGCAGCATTTACATCACCTGGGAGCTCATGAGACAAGCAGAATGTCAGGCCCCACTTCAAAATTACTAACAACTCAGAATCTTCACTTTAATAAGACATCGGATGATTCCAGTGCACATTCTAGCTTGAGAAGCACGGATACAAGACTCAAAAATAATTAGAAGGAAAGGTCATTTCCTCTGCAGAGGAAGACATGCTCAGAGATGTAGCTGGCAGAGGCTGTGACAGTGGGAGTGGCTGTCTAGAGCCACTGAACACCAACCTAACAGGTCATTATCTGTCAACACTGATGAGCAGGGACAGAGGCCTGAGCCTGACTACCCCAAATGTCTTCCTTGCTATCTTCCATGGCATTTTCCCCAGTAAGGCTAAACTTCTCCATTATCAGGGTCCCTAACTGGCCAGACAGCATCAGTGCACATATGACTGGGGCCAGGCTGGTTGGCCCAGCGGCTCTCACAGTGTGGTCCCTGCACCAGCAGCCCTGGCAGCACCTGCTGAAACAGAACTCTGGGGGTAGGGTCCAGTGAGCTGTGGTCACCAAGCCTCCAGGTGACTCTGACGTGCATAATCGTTGGAGAACCAGGGCTAATCTAGCCCATTAGCACAGATTAGCAGCATAGTTTGATTGTTAAATTAGGAATCACAGAAGAAATGTAGAAGAAGGTGCTGGAGTTGGCAGTGGGCAGGGGAAGAGGGGGCGGATGGGAGAATGTTGAAGATGTTGGGTCTTTGGACACAAATGAGGGGGGTGCAGCTCTCAGATCAGACGTCAAAGACGAGCATTGCCCTTACTAACCTGTGGCCTCACTGTGTGCTGACTCCTGCTGCCCAATGTCCTTACATCCTCCTTACCTGGCAGCCACAGTACAGGACGGTGACGGACGGGACCGTATTCAAATGGTCTGGGAGGGGGAGTAGGCTGGCTCAGGCCTGAGAGCCACCGAGAAGGGGAACACATGTTCCTCACATCCCTTTGCCGTCCAAGCATTTCTTCCCATAAGGCATTATCTAACCTCACCCCACTGGGGGTGGACAGAATACAAGCAAAACCAACACGCACGGGGCTCCGCAGCTCAGCAGATCCACTTCCACATCCTGCCTCCCTCACCATGTAACCCGTTTCTTCATCTAGGAAAATGAACAGACATATAATTCCAGCAGAATAGGACTGTTGGGAGAATTGGACAAAATAATGTATATAGAATGTCTTCTATTGCCAGGGGCTTGGAAAATGGGAGGAAAAAAGAATTCCTGATGTGAACGCTCACTCTGCCCCAGGCACGATGTTTTGGACTCATCCTCCTGACTCATTGTTCTGAAATCTTCAATAAGGTCAGAGGCCCTCAGGGCACTTGGCCACCTGGGAATTCACCAAACTCAAGCAGAAGGTTTTAATGCAATGCAGGTCTAGCCTCCTAAAACTGCAACCCTGAGTATCACAAAAGCTGAAAAATTTGAGCATAAAGATGGAGCTCTCCCATGAGGAATGGAAAGGAGCCAAGGGTTTCTCTCTGATTAAACACTAGAATGAGAAATGAGATGCTTTTTAAAAGGCAGAAAATACCCTGGAATGTCTAAATATGGGAGGCTGCGGAAGGTCACATCCCAGATAAGCCAATGAAGAGCCTTATCAAAGTCACCAAAAGTTCCTGAGTTGCCTCCTGCTAGTTGCAGAATTATCTCGGAGGCTGGCTTTTACATATTCAATTTATAGTCCTGACAGCCAACACACACAGAATCATTTAAGGCCAGTCTCTTCTGAATAGTGATGAGTTAAAATCTTGATGGAATTTAAAACTGCAGACTTCCTACTAAAGATACTTTCATTTAAGTTGAAAATAAAAAGAGTTACCCACTCCAAATGTCATCGAAGCAGACAGTGGGTCCAAATTTCAATTTCTTATTGCAGTGGGGGACAGCCTACCTGATGTGTGACTCATCTCGTGCCAGGACACCTGAAGCAGGATTATGAGCAACCAACTTGGGGGCCCCTTTCGGAAGGTGGGCTCTGGGGCCAGGCCTCCTGCCTTTGAATTCTGGCTCTTCCACCTCATGGTTGTGGGCAAGATACTTAATCTCCCTGTGCCTCAGTTTTCTCACCTGGAAAATTGTATCTCCTTCATATGTCAGGATTATATAGGTTCATACATGTAACGTGCTTAGAACAGTGGTAGGTACACGTAAGAGCCCAAGAACGATTATTATCATTGTTGTCAATACAAGTCACTGGCAGGGAACAAAACCAGAAAGGCTTAGGTGTTCAGAAACTGCACCAAGAACATATGAACTGGCAAGCAAGCGCCATGGAAAATAGTACAATGTGGCAATTTTCTAACATGGTTGCAACTACATGGTTTTAACAATGTCTTAAGCTAAGAAGCAATGTTGGAGGGCATGGCTAACAGGAATAGCTGTTAACAAAGCTAGAAGAGGGGAAGCTAGGAAAGAAAAGAGAAAAATTACAGTGGAGAAAGGAATGAGAAGAAGGGCTGGAGGCCCGAGAAACAAGGAAAGATGCAATCGAGTTGTGGAGCCAGAAGATGGGCACGTGGCCCCAGCACAGGTGGGCAGTGGTTTGCAACCTCAGCTACTCACTGGAAACACCTAAGATGTTTTGGTCACATACTGGGCCCCACCCAGAGTCAGATTTACCTGGTCTGGGCTGAGGTCCACACATCTGGATCTTTTAAGCTCCCAAGATGAGTCTTATGTGAAGCTAAGGTCAGGCACTGTTCAGTGCACCCAGTAGTCATCTCAAAGTATGGTTGCATTATTGGCATCATTTGAAGACTTTGATTATTATTCACATTTTTCTTTAAATTGGCTCATTTTTTCACACCCAACATTTAAAAAGGAAACATATCATTTGTAATAAATGGAAAACCAAGATTGTTTGCCATAAATGGAAAGTAACCATAAAACTAAATACAAGGAAAATCTGTTACTCATTTCTAGTTGGATAAAGTTGCCTGAAACCTGTTCTCTCTTAGCCACAAAGGAGAAATTAACAAGTGTTAAGGATATTCTAGCCCCAGATAGAGTCTTTCTCTGCAGTTACAACCCAGATTGAAAGAAAAATTGAAAAGAAAATAACTCTCTCATCATGTAATTTAATGCTTTTTAATATCAGTTCAGTACCTCCAGAAATCATCTTAAGTGCTACCAAAACTCATATCCACAGTGGCCCCCTCCTACCTGTGGGAAGCAAATTGGAAAGCACGCCAATTCTAAGGTTATTAAGGATGCTGAAAATTCCACAGCCTAAAAGCAGCACCAGGTCCAAGAAGAACAGACCCGGCACAGGTCCCATAGCTCACTTCCTGTCTCTCACTTTGTACAAGAACCAAATTGTTCTGACCCACAGAATAAAGACAGAAAAACAAATCGCATTACTCTGATAAACCATTAAGAATGAGATTTTTTTTTTAAAAAAGATTATCATGCCAAATCAAATTCCAAAAAGACAGGTAGTCTCCACACATAGAAACAATGCACTGTCCTTGCTCGCTCAGCTGCAGAAGCACTGACTGCGCTCCCCAGGGTCTGCCCAGGTGGGCCCAGAGCCCCTCCGTGGGATGCAGCAAGAGCGCTCTCCCATCACATCTCATCAGCAGTTCTGCAGCCTTTATGAGAAGGAGACATCTGCTGAGGAAATACATCTGTGCCATGGTATTGGCCATTTCAGAATAGAAAGTCTGTTCTGTAATTCTAGAACTTTAATAGAAATATAGAATACTAATTATATTCCCTTTTTTTTTTTTTTGGCTTGAGATGGCTGCTCTGAAATTACCAGCTGTCAAGGCCAGCATTGAGAAAACCAGCCTGGGTTAGAAGGTTATATAATTTCCTGATAATGTAAGCTATCATTTCTGGATAAAATCCATTCAAATAAGATTATGAAGTTTAAGAAATACCTACCCAGAGATATCTGATACAGGTGGCTAGGTGAGCCCAGGACACGTGCGTTTTAAATAAATGTTTAGGAATGAGGTGGGTATACGGGCACAGGGGCTGTCTTATCAGCTCAGAGGACTGGGCAGCCTTAGCCAGATCAGGGAATCTAAGCTATAGGTGCCCCAGGGTATATGGAACAGTGCAGATTCAGCAACGAAGCAGTGATTTCTCCCAGGGCCTGCTTGATGGGGAAAGTGGAGGTGGGGACTCGGGCAGGCAGAAGCAACTGCCATACTTTCTCTGGGAGAAGCAAGTGATACTCACAAAGACTTGCAGTCAAGTGAGTGGTTTATGTGCATCTGAGGATGTACAGGGGACAGTCAGGCTCACTTGGCTTGAATGGGTAGAGCGGATGGTGGCTGCACCGTCTCAAGGGGTAGCATAACTTAGTGGCTAAGAACGTGGGCAGCTGGGGTCAAATCTCTGCTCTGCCTCTTAGTTGCATGGCTTTGGATAAGTTACCCAATGTCTCAGTTTATTCATCTGTAAAACGGGGACAGTAAGCGCACCTATCCCATAGAGTTGATGTGAAAATTAAGTAACTTAATATATGCAAAGCATTTATAAGAGAACCTGGAACAAGGGAAGCCTTAGTCAAGTATTTGCTATCATCACTAATGGTAGTGTTAAGTGTTTGCTATCTTATCATCACTGTTATTATCACCAACACCCACATTCACTTCTCCTCTCTGCCCCCAGAAGCAGGGCTGTTTCCTCAAGGTAAAAAACAAAACAAAACAAAACAAAAAACCCAAATATATTAAAGGAACAGTTCATATAGTCCTGGAATCTCCAGATCTCAGGGTTAGGCTAGAGTTAAACAGCTCTTAGTTGTTCCAAAATAGTTTGGGATGCAAAACATAATAATAATTCAGTGCAATCCTCGAGCCATTCAGAGAATGGGCCAGATGGTTTTCTAATCCAGAGAATGTATGTATGTAGCATAAATTATGAAGTGGAATGAGAAACACCCGTGAGCTCATCACCTAACCTAACAGCTAGATCAGCGGCAACACTGCTGAACCTACCTGGCGTGTCCCCCCCGTCCCACCCCCTACCTCCCATGGATCCTTCAGGTCACTCTGGGGGCACTTCAGCTTGGCAAGCTCAGAGCAAGGGCACACGGAGGTTCTGAAGGATTCACCCACTGGCACCTAAGACGAAGGTTTTGTTGAGAACACAGCTAGACCCTTGTTGCCCACACACTGGCCTTGTCGGCACTGACCCGTGGTACCCCCCTGCCCCCGCCCATCAGAGGGTTCATATCTACACAGAGACATTGTTTGGCGATGCGCAAAAGTCAAATGCCTCCAAATTTAAAAACAACATGGCCCTTCAAATGATCCATTTTGCTTTAGAGAATAATTCTCTATTTTTATTGCTTTTTCTGCCCCCTCTTTGAGCACCCTTGTTCCTGGCTTCTGCTTAAAACCCAACAATAAGGACAAAAGCTCAAAACAGGGACTTACTGCAAAAGTCAGGATTGTTCCTTGTGTGCTGACCCAGCGACACCTCCCACCTCCGCCCCTGCCCAAGAGCAAACAAAATTCTGCAATCCTACTCCACATCACGCATAAGCAAAAATTATGTTCTCTGACACTGCAGAAAAAAAAAAAAACACCTTTGTTTGAAGTCACCAACAGCAAAAGAAATGGGAATGCAAAAATGTTGGGGTGGGGGGCAGGGAAGTGCAGAAAACGAGCAGGGCTTAGTCTCTGTGGTCGAAAGAACCCAGCGTCATCCAACATCGGGCAACGCAGTGACGGAGGCTTTCCAAACCCAAGAGCCACGTCTTCCAGCAACAAAAAGTGACTTCACGGCCAGAGAATTCGTTATTTTGATAATTATTAGACATCCATGATGTTCTCTCAAAGGACTTCAGATCCATAAATTAATTTTCTTATGAAAAATGCTATTATCAAGCCCATGTGTAGATGGGGCCCTCAGGTAGACAGAGGTGAAGTAATTTGTTCACCACACAAAGCTAACGGGTGGCCAAGCCAGGGTGAGCCTGTGACGGTATAAAACCCAGCTCTCCCTTGTTCTTGTATAAAAATGACTTGAACAAGACACAACGTCTCCAAGAAGAGGTGGTGCAGTTGGCCTCAGCTAGGAGGCAATGGGGGAAGAGTTTGTCCAGGAGAACGAGGAGGAAGGGAAGAGACAGGCATCCTTCCACCGAAGGACGGTGGCCGCAGGGGACGAGGGCTAAGGGAACACACACCTTACAGTGCGGGACTGAACCCTGGGTGTGTCTAGAGGGGCCGGGGGGAAGGCAGGCGAAGTGTCCACAAGTACTTCTCTGCTTGGGTGCCTTGAACTTACTGAAGGGGCTGCAGCGCCTGATTTAAAGGTCTGGGGGTAGCAGCTTCTGTAGTGTCATTCTAAAACCACTAAACCACTTAGCACGCTGGGGTGTTCTGGGCACTACAGCTGGAATGTGCCAACATCTGCCTAAGAACCAACAGACTAGCACCTGAATCGAGGATGACCATGATGTCACGGAGACACGGGGCCCCAGAGCACCCAGTGACCATGACACCAAAAAGGCCACAAGGGAAGGCTCTGCCCACTCCTGGCTCATGCTCAGGAATGGTGCTTCCAGGTCCCCCCAACTCCTGCCCTGCAGGTAACAATTTTAGGGCAAATGGCGCATGGAAAAAAGCACAGTGGGAAAGGAAGAGAAGATTGAAGCAGGTACGAAAGTGAGCTGCTAAATTTTCCCTGATGCAGAGATTTTTAAGGCCACAAAACAAATATTGAAACCAGGGAAAATGATACTCCAGAAAATAGCACGAATGTATTCAAAACAGTGTTCGTTTCCCCACGGCAATGCTCACAACATCAATTGCGTGTGTTCTATGAGAGGCCTGTTGGGTGGGTGGGGCTGTATTTTTTTCAGTTGACAAGTATTGTCTAGCCCTATTCAGGAGAGAAAAATAATAATAAATGGTGTGGGGAAAAGGTCTGGGTTCATAAAGCGTTTGGCCCCTGCCGAATGAACGCCCGTGGGCTGGGGCAGGCCCCTCCGACACTGCAGGGCCACACGCTGGGGTGTGCCGAAGCACATCCGGCCTCTGCACCTTCGCTTCTGCCCGCCCTCTGCTGCCAGGATGGCTTAAATAATGATCTCAGTAATAGGGACCCCATCAGTTTCCTGTGGCTGCTGTGACAAATTACTACAAACTGGCTGAAAACAACAGAAACGTATTCTCTCACAGTCTGCAGGTCCAACATCAGTATTGCCGGGCCAAAATCCAGGGGTCGGCAGGGCCAGGCTCCCCCGAGGCTCTGGGAGAATCTGTCCCTTGCCTCATCCGCTTCTGGCAGCCAGTGGCATTGCGTGGCTTATGGCCACACCCCCTCCAATCTCTGCTCCATGTCTACACCACCCTGTCTTCTGTGTGTGATTTCTCTCTGTGCCCCTCTCTCACAAGGATGCACGTGACTGCATTCAGGGCCCACCCAGATGTTCCAGAACAATGTCCCTGCCTCAAGATCCTTAATTGGATCACATCTGCAAGAACCCTTTTTCCAAATTAAGGTCACATTTACAGATCCCAGGAATTAGGATCTGACATCTTTGGGTGGTCATTACTTAACCTATACTACAGGTACTACATATATTAAGGAATTTCCTTTGGGGTTGACGCAAATGTTCTAGAATTAGATTGTGGTGATGGTTGCACCATCTTGTGACAGTACTGAAAACCACTACAATGGACACTTTAAAAGGGTGGATTTTATGACAGTGGGTTAAATCTCAATAAAAATAAAATAAAATAAAATAAAATAAAATAAAAGAATAGATTCATTTACTGACAAGTGGCCATGTGCTTTGCGACACCCGTTCGCTTAATCCTCACAGTACTCCTGTGAAATAATGACTCAGATGCCTGTCTTCCAGCTGAGGGAACTGAGGCACAGAGATGTTGAGTATCTTGCTCAAGGTTGGGCATCTGGTCAGGGACGGAGTCAAGAGTGCACCTGAGTCCTGACTCTGGGGCCTGAGCCTCAGCCCCTACCTGGTCCTCCAAGGTGGCCTCTAGAACCAGGTTCACCTGTTGGTGTGGAACACAGGTGGCAAACTTTTCTTATCAAGAGCCAGATCATCGATAGTTTAGACTTTGCAGGACACAAAGTCTCTATTATGACTACTCAAGTGTGCTGTGGAGCAAAAGCAGCCATGGACAACAATGAACATGGCTGTGTTCCAATAAAACTTTATTTGAAAAAAAAGGCAGTGGACCAGATTTGGCCCTTAGCCCGTAGTTTGCTGGTTCCCAGCATAGAACAAACAGCACCCTACCACCCCAAAACACAGTGAGGGATTTGAGGAGAAACGGACACAGAAGAGGAGTCTCTACTTCCTTCAGGCTCCTTCTGCTTTGAGCTGAGTGTCTTAACTCTGACCCTGTCCTAAAGCCTGGGAGGGTCGTGGGCTGGGTGGGGAGAGAAGGTGCGTCCCCTGAAGGTAACTAGAATCCACCTTCTCCCTTCTTAGCAGAACTTTCAGAAGCCAACATCTCCCACATGTACGCATGCTTGCTTCTTTTCTCCTAGTTGCTTTAGGCTTTTTAGTGCAGTAGTCTACACTCCTAGACAAACCTGCTCGGCAGCCTTCTCCCCAGAGCATCTGATCTGGCCATGACCTGTTACAATTGGCCAGCTCCACCTTGTTCAGGTGTCCCCAGCCTGTTCCACACCTGGGTCCTGCCCGCCTGGGGCCAAGTGCAAGCAGAGAGCTTCAGGAGGCACCAGGGGGCCATTGTTTTCTTACGTGAAAGCGGCTCTGGAAATAGGTATTTTAAAGGCACGTGTATCCAGTAGCCCTGGGATGCAGAAAAGCTGACCTGCTAGAGGAGAGCTGGCATGGAAAAGGCCCCTCTGTGTCCTCAGTAATCTAGCTGTGTTCTTGCAGAGCTAGGGGCTTGTCCTGCCGAGGGATTTACCCTCCCAGCAGCCTGGGCACTCAGCTCAGGAGCATCTCAGGTGGCCAGAGGGCCAGGATCAGACAGAACAAGGGAAGGAACCCTCACCCCACCAGCTCAGAACAACGTCGTGGCTCAGCCACACCGGAGTCCCCAGGTTTTCTCCAGCACACGTCTTCCCGGTCACGTTACTGGGAAGAACACACTGTTCCCGAGGTTGGTTTGACTCTGACTTTAGGCCTCTTCTGATGACACTGCGACGGAGAAACTGTGTCTAAGGAGCTGCCAGTTCCCTCACGTTGCTACAAGTCAGTTCTGTACCGGGAGCCAGAACTCCTCGGCAAATGTCGGTTTTGGGAAACCAGTGGAGTGACAGATTGCTTCCGGAACAGGATTTACCGAATGCCTTCCCCCGTGATGCTACGGGGGTGGTCAAGCTGTCTAGCAATACGGCAAGGTTCTGGGTTTAGCGGCTCTGACTCGGAGCCTCTCAAACCACGGAGGCGGACCAGCCCTGGCAAGGGCGGGACACCTTAGAGGTAGCGGTGGGCAAGTTGCCACGGGACACCATGGAGGAACCAGACCAGCAAGGCTGCAGGCCATCAAGGGGGGCACAGAAAGCCACCGCAGAAGGAGGGCCCTAGGCTGGCTCCAGCTGGCACTGGGAGAGGGTGCAGTGAGATGTAGCTCCAAGTCACATTCCCGATCCACCCGGGTTGTAACTCTGGGTAACGGGCACACCCTGAAACGCTCTGGGCCAGACAGTCTCCATTTTCTTTAAACCATGACCCCCTCTAATATTGCAATTTTTATGACCTCTTAGGGCATTCATGGGCCCTGGGTTGAGGACCTTTGCTGTGTGCCTGAAGAGCCTGGTTCTCCAAGGATCGAGAGATCTTTCTTCTTTCCCCACACACGTTCAGAAGCTGCAGGCAAAGGGAGACAGCCTTCCTCTAGGTGGGTTCCTACTGTGGCTGCAGATGGGAAGGGGTCTGTGCTGTCATCTGAATGTTTGTGTCCCCCCCTCCCATGCATATTTGAAATCCTGACCCCCAAGATCATGCCATTAAGAGGTGGGGCTTTGGGAGGTGATTAGGTAAAAGGGTGGACCCCCCATGAATGGAATTAGTGATCTTAAAAAGAGAAGCCTAAGGGAGCTTGTTTGCCCCTTGTACAATGTGAGGCCACGTGAGAAGACACTATCTAGGAGTCAGGAAACAAGCCCTTCTAGATACCGAATCTTCCGGTGCCTTGATTTTGGCCTTGCCAGCCTCCAGAACTGGGAGAGATACCTGGTTTGTGGTACTTTGTTGTAGCAACCTAAACAGACTCAGGCAGTCTGGGAGCTGGGAGGAGCCTGGCCACGGCAAGGTGGGAGGTATGTGGTGGTCAGGCCACGGTGGCTGTGGTTTGCTTCTCCCGTGGCGTGAGTACAGGTTCCCAGGTGTGGGCACCCACGAGCAGTCAGGCTCCCTTCTAGCACACGGAGGCAGCTGATCTCTCAAGCAGGAACAGTGAAGAGTTGACAGACAGGTGAGGGTTGGTCACGGGTGGTGGCCCAGGTAGTGCCACCCACCAGACTGATTCAGTAGAATTGTCTGGCCAGAAGCAACAGCAAAGAAAATCACAGTCTTCTCTCATTAACAAATTAGAACTGGGAGATTTGCAAACGTAGCTCGAACGGCACTTACTTACAGCATTTTTGAGGTTCCCAATATGGAAAATAGTCCAATAACCTGTGTTTCCTACCATCAGTTATACGTTAACATCCAAAGTTTAGGGATGTTCCACACTCTGGCCCACATTCACCTAGCACATGGTGGTATGAGTTAGAGGCCGGTATCATTTCTGACTGGCTAGTTAAATATGTTAAATTTTTTTTTTAGAAGACAAGCCCTCGCTCTGTTGCCTGGGCTAGAGTACAGTGGTGTGATCATAGCTCACAGCAGCCTCAACCTCCTGGGCTCAAGCAATCCTCCTGCCTCAGCCTCCTGAGTAGCTGGGACTACAGGCATGCACCACCCACCCGGCTAATTTTTTTTTTTTTTTTTTGTAGAGATGGAGTCTTGCTATATTGCCCAAGCTGACCTCGAATTATTCCTGGCCTCAATTAATTCTCCTGTCTTGGCCTTCCAAAGTGCTGTGATTACAGGTGTGAGCCACTGTGCCTGGCCAATATGTTAAATATTTGACTGCATCCAATTTATTACATTTAGCACCTATATAACTCCAAAGACTTATTCCACACCAATAAGGCCAGTCTCTTCGCTACTAATTATTTTGAACCCCTGCTGCCTAGCACAGCACCTTGTGATGCGCTCAGTGACTGTAAACACAGGAATCTCCGTGTGCCCCTTGCCCTGTGGTTCCAGGTCCATGCTGCCCCATCTTGGGCACATGCCCCCTGGAGCACACCCCTCCATTCATCTCAGTGCCACCAGCTCGTGCCTTGGCACAAGACCCATCTTCTCTGCCCTTCCCCTCTCCTGCCAGCCCAGCCCACAGAAGCTGCGTCTCTACAGACTGTCAGCAACTCGAGGGCAGGGCTGTACCACCTCCTACACGAGCATTTCTCCCCTGGGTCGACACAGACCAAGGCAAAACCCACGAGTGCTGGACAGATTCTTGCTGATCTACTCAAATGCTAAAGCAGACAGGAAAACTTGAAAACGTCTCATCTTTTGACTGCAGTACACAAAGCGTCCATTTGGAGGAACTCTTGGACAAGGAAAAACCTAACAGGCTTTTCAAGGGAGAATAAAGCCAGGCTAAAAGGACTCAACACACTTTTTTGAAAACGTGAAATGCTTTGAAGCGAGAGTCTCTGAGCCCACAAAGACTAAAGAACATATGACGTGTCTCCAGCTTTCAGGAAAAATGGATCCAAAAGAGCCATTTGCTCTTGGGAAATAATTATCACGTGGAAATCCTCTAGATTTCAGGAAATAAAATGCAAAGGTGTCACCAACAGCAATGAACAATTTTTGATGGGGTAATCATAGACTGAGATTCTGTGTACAAATGGGGTCTTGGTGCGGTCTGGTTTCCCGTATTTGTTCTATTTACACTGTGCCGAGTCTGCTGATACTTTCTGTGTTTGTGAATGCCACAGAATTTCTGATGTGATCTCGTCCATGTTTATAAATAATGGCCCAAAAGTTTTGTGATATTTGTTTCCTTATTGCCAGAGACAAAGGGAAGAATGAGATACACTAAAAATACACCTGCTCAGCCATCCCCTTCCCACTACACGTATCTCGTATACACATCTGGATTCAGGGACGTGAGTAATCTCACAGTTTAGAACCTACTTAGGGAATGTTCTGTTTTGTCCCTGAGGCTCGCTGCTTGGTGGTAAGAATGAATTTCTTTCCCAGGAAACCCAGTGGCCATTCACATACCAGAAATCATGGGTCAGGAACTCCGTAACCAAAGTCCTGCTGGAATAAAACTTACCAAAGAGAATTTGGAGGAGCCTGGTGTAGGATGAGAAAGAGCAACGTTCAGCCCTTGGGAAAGCATCATAAATATTTCACTGCTTTTTCTCTTAAAATTAGTGGAAAACAATTTTCTATTAAATCTTCTGTAACCCTATGTTCCAAAAGTAAATGGAATCTAGTTGTGAGACAAATATTTCCCAGGTTATGACTGACTGAAATGATTCTGTATGAACAGTATAGGAAGATATTTAAGAAACATTTTTTTATTATGGCAGTAATGGACATGCTCATCATATAAAAATTTAAATACATAAAAGCATAAAGAAAAAACTTTAAATCACCTATACTTCCACCATAAGTGGGAACCAATGTTGGCATATTGGTTTAAGTTACTGCCAATCTCTATTCCCCAGTATCTATGTATATTGAAATATTTTTTATAGAATTCATATCATCCTATGAATACAGTTGTAAGATCCTGCCTTTATAATATAACAAAGTATCCTCTGAAAACATTTTTAATGTCTAACATCCCATTTTATGGCTATATGAATATTTATTTAATCAATTCCCTGGTTGGGGACATCTACAAAGTTTAAACTTCTTCACCTTTATAGATAACATAGCAACTGATCATCTTCATGCATAAATATTCACCCAAATTTCTGATTTTTGTCTTAAGATACATTCTTAGAAGTAGATTGAAGGGTACAAAATTATTCAAGACTCTTGCCACATATTGCCAAATTGTTGCCCCAAAGTCCTACCAAAATCACATCAAGGTGAGGCAGAAAAGTAAAAAGTAACATTGTAATTTTGGCTTCCTTGATTATTTTAGAGGTTTAAAATTTTTTCCCCCATATGATTATTTGGCCATTTGTATTTATTTTCCTTTGACTTACTCCTTGTTCAAGTTTCCCACAGGGTGGTATTAATAAATAATTTTCTTACCAGGTCAGAAGAGTTGTTTAGATATAAATGATAATAACCCTTTGTCATATTTGCGGCAAACTGCGTTTAGATCCCACCATGCTTCTAGAAACACAGAAGCTTAACTTTTTATGCAGTTAAATCTGTCAAACATTTCCTTTTATTTCTTCTATTTCTTTTAAGCTTAGAAAAATCTTGCCCTTTCTGAGATTAGCTGAATATCCACCTATGTTTTCTTTCATTATTTTGTTTCTTTTTTATATTTAACCTTGAAGTTCATTTGAAATTTATTTTGGTCATAACGTGAGGCAAGATCTCATATATTTTTTCTACCAAATGTTTAGACAACTTTCCCAACAACCTCTTGGAAGGAGCTGTATCTTTTCCACTGGTCTGTGTGGCTTCTGTCTGTGTATCTTACGCCCTGTTTTCAGGGCCACCTATTTTATCTTCTTCAACTTACTGTGAATTCTCACTCACAACAAGCCTGCACTTTAAATTGTTCGGGATTTCCAACATGTTTGAACACACAGTACAACCACCCATGCAGCCTCTTCCACCCAGGTGCACAGAGTTTCCCAGCCCAGGGCAATTCCCCTCAATTGCTTTTGGTTTTTTTTTTTTCCTTCTGTTTGCCTGATAAATCTCCATCTAGCCTTTATTCTTCGTGTTTATGGGTCATTTTGCTTTGGGTGTAAGTCTCGTTAATAATATAGCTGAATTTTTGTAAACCCCCAATCTGAAAACTGTGAACAGTTTAACCTGTTGCCTTATCTTCAATATTTGTAACCATAAGCATGAACCTGGTCAAGTGCTTAGCACGTTGGACATATTAAATAACCTCCATAATAACGCTACCTGGTATCCATATTTTATAGATGGGGAAGCTGAGGCTTGGACAGTAACAAGCACCTAGGACAAGGACACCCAGCAGTGAGGGGAGGGCCGGAGACACAGGCAGCCCGGTTCCAGCACATTCTTAAACCTCTTCACTGCCCCTGCTGTGTGTGGCTTCACTTCTGTTATCACTCTTCTGCCCCCTTGTTACTTGTTTTGTTTTCAGTCTTTTACTATAGAATGTTTTCTTTGCGTCTATCTTTTCTGGAAGTTTAGAAAGCATGGATGTTAATTCTGCTGATGGCCATCTTATAGATTCGCCCCAAAACATTTTTTTATCTGATGTTTCTCTGATTATCAAAGCAAAAGATGAAATAGTATCATCTGACCCCTCCTCCCCCAGTCGACGATGAAGGAGAATCACACACACTCTCTTCTGACTCCCTTTGCCTCCCGTTTCATTTTCTGTTTTTGTTACTATAAAATTATCTGAAGCTGGGGATCTCTAATTACTGTCATCATTTTTATATAATTTCTATTTTTAAATAGCTGTTTTCACATTACCATGTTCAGCTGATTTGAATGCTTACTGCTTATCCTTATGTATTATGACTTCCCCATTCCTGAACTTTTACTTAGTCTTGCAGTCTTCTTTAGCTTGCCTTTAAATAACTTCCAAGAAAGGAGTGTGGGAGATGTATATTCTGGGCCCTTGCATATCTGAGAATACACCACCTGGATAGCAACCTGGCTGGGTGAGAAATTTGGGGGCAATATACTTTGTTTCTCCAAACTCTGTAGGTGATGCTTTCTTCTCTCTTCACATTTAGTACTTCATACGATGAGAAGTCTAAAGCCAACATGGCTTTTGTTCTCCTGTAGGTCACCTATATATTCTTTAGGAAAGGTATGTGTTTTCTTTCTTTGTAATTAAAAGTTTCCCAGCACGTTTCTAAATGCAGGATTTCTTTCTGTTAATTTTGCAGGAGTAGAGTGTATTTCTTTTCATTTGAATGCTCCATAAATTTGTTCTTATCAGATTGAATTACTGCTTCTTCCTGTTTTAAGTTTTCTTCTCTCATCCTTGAGACAAAACTATTATTCTGAAGTTATATCCTGTCCTCAGTCTTCCATTTTCATTATCTTCTCTTTCAACACCATCATTTTGTCCTGTAGCCTGCATTCCAGAAGAGCTTCTTAGCATTCTTTCATAGTACTGGTTTGATTTTCTGCAATGCCAATTCTGCTCTTTTTTGCTGCATGAAGAATTTAATTGCATTACTGTAAGTTTCCCTAAAGGACCCGGGCATTTCTCACCTTCCCGTCTCCCTTCATCATGTCTCTTTATACAGCCCTCTGTCATTTTTTTTTTTTAAATCTCATTCCATTTGTTTTTCCTCTCAACCTGTTTGCTGAAATGACTTTATGCATTTTTTTGCAGAGATCATGCATTCTTGCATTCTACTAAAATTTATATAGCATTTTCTCAAATCTTCTATAATCTCTTTTCCTTCAATAATCCATTTTCAAGGATGTTCTCCATCATGCTATTTCCTTCCATTTATCCCTTATTATTTTTTTAAATGGGTCATATATTTTGGGCATGCTTTCTTTCTTTACTCATCCTCAAACAAAGAAAGATATATCCAGACTTGGTATTTGCCCAAAGACGCTGTGTTTGGATTCCCCACTGGCTCTTTCCACTGTCTACTTGGACACTGGTGAACTTGCTTCTCTCTGGACTAATCTGGCACTCCAATTGATATCCATGGCTCTTAGTCCAATTATCAAAGTGTTTTTGTTGGATCCAGGTGGAATCACATCCAATTCACAGTGCTTCACACACTGTAAATACAGAAATAAGGGAAGCTTTGCAATAAAGGAACGCCTCCCAGCTGTTTTGGCTGCTGAAGACCCTGTTTCTCTGCGCAAAAGGAGAGGCATAAAGAATCTTCCTGCTCTCTTTCAGGTGCACAGACTTTCCCTGTTTCATATACCCAGTATTGCCAGACCACTGACAATTGTCTTAATGCAGGACCAACAGAAATTTCTCCAAGATGGCAGTGAGTGGTTTGCCAGTCTCAATCGTGGGTTTCTATCTTTTTCTGGGTCTTCTTAACATTTCAGAGGGACATTAAAGAGGGTTACCTTAATTCAATCCAGAAATCTAAGGGTATCTGGATGTCTCAAGTAGCTCTTGGAATTCCACTGTTCCTAGAAAGCCTGGTTAATTGGAAGAGGAGTAAATTCCTCTTGGCCACTTTCAGTTTGAATCCAAGCTGCCCACCATAATTTCTTCTGGCAAACACTCTACCTTTGCTTTCATGCTGTCACCTTGTCACTGTATGGATGATTTTTCAATGTGCTCCCCCCGTGTGGTCTGTCCTTTAAGGGCCGAGGCTGTGTCTGTTTAACTTGATTCTATTAATACGTCATCTTGGTGGCAAATTCACACCCTGGGTCCCTAGCCTCCAGCTGAACTAAATACTCAGACACTGCGCATGGGACTTACAGGGCAACGGAGGTGGGGTAGGGTGGGTGGAACCTGGGTGGGGACCTTCAGCCTGCTCTGCCCCACCACTCACTATCTTGGGCAATCTTTAGTGAGTCATGCAATCAGTCTGGAAAGCAAGAGAGGTGGCTGGACAAGGAAACCTCTAAGGTTCTTTCCACTTTGAACACAAGCTGCCTGCTAGCTATTTTTAGAGCATATGTTTATGCCTTTGTTTTCACAGTATCATCAAAGGTCTATGCTTCCAGTCTGGGCACTAGGTGGTTAAAGTCCTTTGTCCTAGAAATAATTCCTAAATTTGTGTGTGTCTGTAAGGGAATCAAAGGACGCCTTGGAGAAGATGACAGCTGTGGCCAATCTCCCAGAATGTAGATATAAAATTTTGCATATAATTTTGGAGGCTTCATTGGTGCCCTGGAGCTGGAGTGGGGCTGGGGTTGCATCCATGGATCTAAAGCTCAGAACCTGCTCTAAGATAAACATTGCCCCTCTACTACTTGGAGTTATTTCATACCCATCACCTGACAATCAGATTTTAGGGAAGGCATTTCTGCAAAGAATTAAGATAAAGGGATACTCAGGTACTAGGAAATGAGGACAGCAAGATTCTTCTTTGGAAATGAACAAATTACTGGCTCCATCAATACTGGACCAGAGCAGAGCTTGTCAAAGTCCCCTGAAGGAGACAGAGGGTTCTGAGGGTCCCTGGGCTTGTGAGACCGGCCTGTGTCCAGCATGAATATATTCAAATAATCAGACAGAAAGCAGAAGCTCCAAGGCAAACAGCAGCAGGCCTGCGAGACTGGCCTGAGGAAAAGCATCTGAGCATTTGATTTCAGTGCTTCTGGCCCCAGTAGCAAAGCTGCTTCTATCTTGAGACAAGGGCTAAATCTTAGTCTGATGCCATCAAACATTTATCTAATTCCATTTTTATAATACTATGTTCACTAGGCAGCATTCTGAGTCCCCTGTCTACAGGGAGGGAAGGCACTACCCAAGTGGATTTCTGCTATATGTGTTCCGAGGGACAGTGTTTTACTTGGCAAATCAATAAAATGGGTTCATTATGCCTTGCCTCCTCCGGTATCTTACACTGGGAAACTGCTCTAATCAAGTCAGCAGGCACGTGGACAATTTTCTCTCTGTAAATTAATAAACTGGCATCCTGACGTATTGCACAGTCAGGACTGTATTGGAATCGGTCTCCAGGGGCCTGGCCATCCCTGGGTGGTACCAGAGTGGACTCTGGGGCCCCGACACAGAGGGCCAGCATGAGCTGCACTCCCCACCTCCGCCTTTAGATGCCACTGCCTTTCCTAAGGTGTGTCCTATCGACAACTTCCCCCTAACACCATCCCAAACATACAGACGCTATTTTTGTTTTTGCTTTAACCTACTGCAAGGCTAGGATGAGAAATACCTAGAGCTGCAGTTCTCAAATGTTAGGTGCATCAGAATCACCTTGGAGAACTCACTAACGACACAGAGTTGCAGGTTCTGCTCTTGCTCCTGGAGAATCTGATTCAGGACGCCTGGTGAGGGGCAACTTGCACGTGGGACAGCAGCTTTGAGAAACCTGGCACGGAGGAGTGAGCGGTCGGTGGGTCTACTTGACTGACTGCAATGAGTCCTGGAGGGTACTTGGCCCTGACACCTCCTTTTGTCATTCCTACACTCAGCCCTGAAGCAGACAATGCTCCCTCTCAGGGCACCTCCACTCCATGGGGTGGCCGGAGAATGGTTCTGAACCAACGCTCACACAGGTGACTCATCACCGGTACTGAAAACCTTTCAGTCATGTTCTCACGGAAACTCCCAGGACACAGAACGTAAATGTTCTGCCCAGATTCAAGTTCTAGCTGTGCCTCGTCACCTGGCAAGTTCCTGAAATCCTCTAAGCCTCCACTTCCTCATCTACAAATGGAGATAAGAAGAGTTTGCCACCAGGAACTGTAAGTATTAAATAAGAATAAGCAAGTAAAACCCTTGGCATAGTGCCTGGTACAAAATAAATACTTAATAACTCCTAACTATTATTATTATCAGCATCATCCAGGGACAAACCTCCCGCATCGTGTGGACATGTGCTGAGCACTTACTATGTGCCAGGTGCCACCCTAAGCTCAGGGATTCTGCAGTAAATACAGCCCCCAAAGGCCCTGGGCTCACGGAACCTGCACTTCCATGGGGCACAATCCTCTACCTCCAGAGTCGGCACATAAAGCTGGGACAACGATGATGATGATGAATCTCTCTTCTTTTGTGATGTTAGGGCTAAGAATTTTTTGCCTGGCAAAGCCTCTTATCGTTTCAACCACAGTTAAAAAAGAAAAAATACAATGTGGACAGTCTCATTACCTTTGGGCCCTCTCTCACGGAGCCCACGAATCTCTCCTGTTCTTGACCATTGTTGGTTCCAAACCAAAGGCATAGCCTCAGGACACCCCCTGGGAGCAGGAGAGCATGGGGTGGCCTTGGGATGCTGCATCTGTGCTCAAGGCTGGCAGGACAGATGGCTCCAGGCCACGAGACTTGGTGATCTTTTGGTCCCAGGTCTGAGGGAGCCTCTGAACCATGTACTCACTCAGAAGACACCCACAAAACTGGCAGACTCTGGCACCCTGCCTCCCAAACGCCCAATCTCAAAGCACCAAAACACTTCAAAGAGAAAGAGCTACAACGACACAGTGATGAGTGCAGTTTGCTACAAGGAGAAAGGGAGAGGCGGGGGAAGGTGTCATTCCTCAGTTCCCTCCTGGCACCAGAGAGAGTTGCTCCATTTGTATTTCTAGCTGCATAATTAGTCTTCCCTAACCTCCCTCCCCCCACCAAGCTGATATAATGGTTCTTTTCTCAGACAACAAGGTGATAGCAGAGACAAACACAGCGAGAACGAGAACTTTGCCTGGCTGACCCTCTCTGTCCGCGAAGTCGTCCCCTTCCCCTTTACATCAGGACAAGTTAAGCTGGAGTAACTGGGGAGGGGAGCGGAAGGCCCCTCCGGCCCCTCCCTCGTCCACCCCCTCGGTCTGATTACTTCCTCTTCATCTGTGCTTAAAATAGACTAAATCGAACTGAAATAACCCAGGAGATTAAATTAAATTAAATCAGGCCTGGCTCCCAGGCAGTTGCTAATCAAATCATAAGCATTCACGTCAGCGTGGCAGACAAAGACGAAAATGTTTACTGGATCCCCCAACCCCTCCTCTGAAGTAGCTGAACCCTTAAGAGACAAAGTCCAATGACACCAACCTTCTCTCTACCACCTTGATGGGAGGGACCAGGTGCATGAACCTCTGAGGCTGGTGCTGAGTAGGGATCTGTTCTTGCTAGACTGCCCGAGGGAGCCCCATTTTCTGGGGGGGGGGGGGTCTCTGCTGGGCTTCCTTGCCAGGAATGTCCCGGCTGAGCAGCACACATGACTGCCGGGCAGGCGGAGCCGGTCCCCCCTGGAGGGTGTACCGCCTGCACGGGGAATGTCCCCAACACCTGTGGGATCAACGACTTTCCCAGATGTTCTTGCTCCCCCAGCATGGACTCAGAGCTCCTTCTCCGAGGGCCATACTTATCAGGGGCTCCTGGGAGTGAGTGAGCACAAGAGGCTGTTAGCACCGGTCTCCAGAACACTTCAGTCCTTGGAGAGAGAGACAAAATACAAATAAACTATATTTTTTCAGTCTCTCTCTTTTTTTTTTAATCCATTCATCTGCACACTGATTTTTCAACCTTTCTATTATACCATTGCTGTCTTTAATCTGTGAACATAAAGCTGAAGATAAACATTCATTAAACTTATGATGTCAGGGCTAAGAGATTTTTCCCTGGCAAAGCCCCTTATCATCTCAATCACAGTCAAAAAAACAAACCCAAAAACAAACAAAAACAACAACATAAACAAAAACCCTGGATATTCTCATTGCCTTTGGGATCCCTCTGAGTGGCCAAGCTGTCCACACCTTACACTACACCAGGGCAACCACATGCATCAGACTTCATGAGAGACCAAATTGATACTGAAAAGAAATGATGGTGGGATGAATATATTGGACATAAAACTTTTAACCTTAAGTATTTAGTGACATACTTAAGACGGTTACCCCCAAATCATCGATTTCCCAAGTGCTTGTGTACCATGGAGCCACGGCACAAAAGCAATCACTGAACTGGCAAAACCATAAAGTAGAAAGAGAAATAAAACGGGAACTCAGCCCGTGCTGTCGAACCCACGAGGACTATGCACAGAATGAAGATTCCAGCCCCCACGAGGCCTTACGAGGTGGGCATTTGAGATCCAAGCGCCCTGAGGTGGACGGAGCGGAGAGAACCTGACATTCCGAGCACCATTGCCAGTTTATAAACCGAGCAGGAGACACAGCATTTTCCTAACCACAGCAGGGCCTTGTGGCCACGATTCAGGGATAAAATGCACCTTGCTTTTTTTTGCCCTTGATGAAGGGAAGCCAGGTGGCCTGGCTTTTCTTGGGACACAGGCTAAGAACCCAGAGGTAACAGCAGCTTGTTGCCAACTAGTTTAGTTCGTTCTCACAGTGGAAATTTTCCATGAAAGCAAAGCTCCGGGGGTGAGAGGCACAGGTCTGCCAGGCAAGCAACACAGCCTGCAGACAAAGCTGCCAGAGGAGAGTCAGTCACTTAAGGCCAGTGCCTCAAAAGGCAGTCTGGAGGGCTTTGTCCCGCTCCTAGGCCTTAATCAAACATCCCCACCTTCCTGAGCCACTTGTTCCACATTCCAGCCGTGGCCCCATTCAAAGGACTCTGCTTCCTGTGGGTACGACCATCACTAAGCCTCTTGTACAGCAACACCACTTACGCTCAGAACTTGGTGTGCTGCTTTACAGCTTCTCAACAAGAGGGGCAATTAACACACTTGGGTGGCTGAATTGTACACATGTCACTGAATCAAAACTTTTTCTTCATCCATGGCTGGAAACTGGCCAGGTCAGGAGCACGTTCATTTGTTAGAAAGGAACTGAGCAGTCATTTCCAACTTTGGTACATAAGCTCAGGTACTGCCCCTCTGTAGTAATTTCATGGGTGTGCAACATGGTTGAAGGAAAAGGCCATGGAAATAGAAAGCAGGAGGTGGCTCCAGTTCCTGTTCCCAAACCGACCTCCTGCACAGCCCTGGCTAATGTGTTATGGCAGTACTGCGTTACCTACCATTCACTTCCTGTTCCTGGGAAATGTCATCTCCCTCCCACTCCCAATCACAGTTGATTGGTCCAGAGGTGGCACATGACCCAGAGTGAGCCAATGAAAACCTTCCCCAAGCTTTTTGATTTATGCCTGACACAGTAGGAGAGATGAAGTTGTAAGAGGCAACACTGTGGAATTTTCTAGGGCCATGTTTTCTGCAAGGCAAAGAATGGGAAAAAACCCAATGATGGCAGTATGTAGAAAGAGGATGTGAGATACACAAAGCTGGTCTCTGGTTCTAGATGTTCTGATGGCCCCGCAGCATACCTACCTTTGAATTCCATAAGACACCCTGGATTTCTTTTGACAACTCCCCTTTCCGAGTGGGCTGAGTTTGGTTTTATCCCTTATACCCCCAAATGCCCTACGCAGTGGTCCCATTCCCTAAGTCTTGGTTTTTATGCATGTAAAATGAAGCACCAGTGACTTCCAAACTCTGTTCCACAGACACTCCTCACAGGTCACGGAGGAGGAGGAGGAGGAGGAAGAGGAAGGTGAGCACCCTATCCTCTCCCTTTTAACCAATAACTCCGGTTAAATATAATTTGAATATCATTTCAAATAAGATGTTGCTGGGAGGCACTGGATGTTCCAACTTGCTTGAAAATCACTGGACCAGAGGCCTCTCGTGCCTCACCCGGTTGCAAAGTTGCTGCAGTCTCCAGTTCTGCAGGCAGGTCCTCATGCGGGGCACACCTGCTGGCATGTGTTATCTCCTCCTCTCTGCAATGACTCTCACAGCAAGAAAATGCTAGAGCTGAAGGAAGCTCAGGGTTCAGGCAGTTCAAGGGCCTTAATATGAATTTGCAGATGAGGAAAGGGAAACAAAGAGAGGTTAAGTGATGAGGCCAGGGTTCACTGCTAGTTAAAACCTTTAAGGTTAATGTTCTCAGCTTAATATACAACCGTTCTACTCATACAGAGCTCTTCCAATTTTGAAAGTGATTCCACAGTGTGTTCCTGTGTGCCGCTTGGGAGGCATGGTAAGGAAGAGAAACAAATGAAGTCTGGAATTAGCTACATCATGAACGAGACAGGAAGGAAAGAGTTAATGTGTCAATAAAGTGATATACTTTTGGTTCACTGAACTCTACGAGCTAATGAGATGGGAACAAAACTCTATTAATAAAGTAACAATCCCTAATACTTATTCAGCATTAGTTAGTGGTATAGCTGGGGGTCAAATTCAATCTATCTGACTTCAAAGCCAATACCGTGGTACCCTCTAAACCAAATCATTTCCACTCTCTTAGAACCATAAGCCCCCTGTATTCTTTCTTTATAGAGTGTTAGCCATTCAGAGTATGCTGAGGGTATTTTTTTTTCTCAAGTATATACTGTCATCCCTCAGAAGCCAGAAGTTCTGAGGATAACAGAGTCCCTGCCACACTGGGTGAGGGACTGAAACAGGCTTCAGGGTCACACAGAGCAGCAGGGTATGAGTCAGAAGTAGTGAGGCCGCACCACGCTGTCTATAACATTCCTGCACACAAACTTTCCCTCCTGGGCAGATACTCACCTGGGAGAGTTCACCTATGCAGGCTGTAAAATGAGAACAGCAATATATCCTAGAGAAATACGTGTCCCTGTATGCTACACGTGCACTCGCAGCAGAGTGACTGAACAAAGGGAAAGAGAGCTCACCGCGGCGTTGCCCAGAACGAGAGCCCTCCCCTGGCCACCTCCCCACGGGGTGTTCAGTGAGGCAGGCATTTCCTGATTACTTTCCCCGGCCTCCAGAGGGTCTTCCCCCATGTAACCTTCCATGAATTCAGCACTCCCACCTTGAAAACTTTTATAGGAAGTTTGCCTTGCTTGGTTCTATTCTCTCTTCGTTATTCTGGGGGGGAAAATGGCTGCCTTGATTCCATTAATTATATAGGAAAATGGGTGGTAAAGCACAGACTATTCTTCTCAGTATAGAAAGTCCCCCAGCGGGGTGCCTGGTGCAGAGCTTCCAGCTGGGGGCTGTAGCCTGCTCTATTCCAATGAGGATATTTTAGAACCACTCAGGAGCTAACTTATCTCGAATTTTCACAGGAAATCTGCATCTTCCCAAGTGGAAATGCAGAGAACACACTCTGATGTTTCCCTGCATTATTTTGATGCCGATAATCAGAGTTGTGTACACACGTTAAATGGAAATTCCTTTACAAAACATCTGAAAGATTTTTTGGTGGGATTTCAGAGCAGCTTAGTGCTGGAAAGGACCATCCCATGGCACCTGCCTATCCCAGCTGAACAAGAGAGAGGAAAAAAAAAAAAAATCTCAGCACTTATTCTGGGACATTTCCACTGGTGAACCTAACAAATCCCAAACACTGTTCAAGTTTTCCAACCTTTTGGTGGGGAACCAAAAGGGACATTTGTCTGTTACTTCTTTCCTCTTCCATTCTGATCCCCTGAGATTTCTCCCCAGCTCTCCACCAAAGAGTTAAAAGAATGTTTCAATGGAAGTGATTGAAAAGACATCATTTGTAAGCTTCTAAGAGAGTCCTCACTTGGCTAATGCACTTACTTCGTAGAAGATCAAGTTCCTTGCAATAATTTCATGGCAATTAATCTTGTGCTTAAATGATAATCCTATAATTAGAAGCAATTAAAATCCTGCACAAGAATGACCTGTTCAATCCATGTCAATGTCTCTGTATGCTAATGGGGTAATCTTGAAAGAGGCTCCAGAAATAATTTGCTTCTCCTCTTCCAGGGAACACAGGCGTTCAAAGCCCATCTTTAAGAGCACTTCTTCCCAGCAAGAGTCACTGAAGTCAAAGGAGGATGGATGACTGAAGCCCCTCTACAGAATCTGGTGGGTTGGGGTCATCGTAAGCAGGAGAAAGAGAAGTCACATCTCTTTGAGCATGGACCAGGGTAATTTGAACAACGGTAAACACTATCTGAAGGAAATGATACCAGCAACCCTTTGCCCCAACCTTTCTGCCTCCCACGCACATCCAGTGACTAAGCACCCAGCGTGGAAAGCTATGTTCGCATCGCTGCAAAGACAACCAAGCATGAATAACAATTCGTAGGAGGGCACGCCGCCAGTTAGTACACATCTGACATTAAACTGTGCACAGATAAGTCAGAACAGAGTACCACAGTCAGGATGTAAATAATGACACGTCTCTGTGAAAGATGCAGGCTTTTTCCTGGCTGATATATGCTTCTCGAAAAGATCCCAGAAGTCATGTGGCTACATGAATTAGGCTAAAACAAGACAGTTTTAACTTGATTCAGATGCAGGGCTAAAATGAGAAGAGTTGGATTTGGGGTGAGGAGCACAGTATACAAATTAGTAAACTTTTATGTTGTGCTCATTGTATACTTCCACCACCACCACCACCACCATCATCATCATCATCTGCTTAACAAACTTACATTAGGCACAAATTTGAGGCACTGGGCTGGGTAGAAGACATAACACATCGTCTCTGACCTCAGAGGGTTTATGATATGGTGGAAGGAGACCAATGAGTAAATAAATACATAAGTGAAATCACATAATAAATGCTATAAAGGGCACAGAGAGAAAGTGGTCCATTTTGGGGAAGGGCATAAAATGTTTGGAGAGGCTTCCTAAAGGTCACTGGAGCAGATTGTTACAAAGAGTTCCCGGGGAAGCAGGGGAAACGGCACAAGCAAAGGCAAAAAGGGGGAAATATTGGTGGGCTCCTGCCTGCTGCATCGGGGGAGCTGCGCACAGCTTGGGGCACCGTGTGTAAAGGTGGAGGGCATGAAGGATGAGACTGGGGAGACAGGCAGCGTACCAGCTGCTGAAGGGGGCATGCAGACATAAGACACTGATATTTGGGAATGTGCAATCAAGGAAGAAGACAGAGTGGACAAACCCACTGAAAACATGCCAGTCACGGCCCCAAAGCACATGCATCTGAATGGGGCTACGTGCAAGCCCCACACGTGCTCTTCTGGCACGTGCTGTGTGTTCTAGCATAGAGGTTCAGAGCTTCCTGTTTTCTTTTGCAAATAGTGCGCCTGGATGTCAAGCACTGATGAACTGGGCAGGTGACCACGAGAGCTGATTTCTCCAGAGACTGTGAGAGCAGGATGAGTCTCCGATGGGGAAGAACAAGGGCCCGTGAGAACAAGCCAGCAAGGGCATGTTGAGAAAGGACAGGGCCGGCTGCACACCTAAGCCAACTCGGGCACTGTCGAAACACGTCCTGCAGGGGTGTTTGTCTCCATCGTTCCTTGCCTGTTTCTGTTCTTCGCTTTCAGGCAGAGGAGACTTCAGCCAGATTCCCTGCTGCCATTTTTATTTCCAGCCATTATCTGAACCCTGAAAATGGAGGCTCTGGGGACATGATGACAGACCCTCGCCCACCATGGTGCCATCGGCACTGCAGGCATCTTGGGAGATGTAGAGCCATCGCAGAGTAGCCTCGACTATTTAATTGCAGGACAGAAGCATAAAACTGCAAAGATTTCAGCAATGGTGTGGGCGTGTCAGTACCGAAGCGAAACGGCTGCGAGCGAGAGCTTGGTCTTTCCTCAGTCAGAGCCAGGGTCAGCTGCGTGAGAGGGGAAGGGCAGCCCTGGCCACTGGAGGCGGCTGCGTGGCCTGGGCAGGTCACCGGAGCTCTCCAAGCTGCAGTTTCCTCAGTGACAAGATGACAATGATAGCATTTTGCTCAAAAATGTTGCTGTGATAAAACAATCATTAGGAAAACATCCACTCAGGGCCTGGGTCATAGAAGGTGCTTCATCAACATTGGTTTCTGCTCTTACGGGATCTACGCACTCAGGAAATACCAGCAGCTTCTCTGGTTTGCTCTTAACGTTGCCTTGGTCTGCATGTGCTACTCTTTGGCTGGCTGTCCGTTTGCAACCCCATTGGCGAGAGGCCAGTCGCAGAGAGACCGTCAGACGATGAAGGCCACTGGTCAGATGCCATGACTCCTTCCTGAGCTAAACAGAACCTCCATCCTCTCCACGGACATGAACTGGACAGGGACTTCCCCTCATTCTTACTTCCTTACCCACACGATGAGAGAACCCGCGTTTGCCATGTGTCTCCCCATGGAGAAGTCATGGAACAAGCCGTGTTGCTCTCAGAATGGAAACTTCTACAAACGAAGCTGTCTAGATAAAGTATACTTTGTCATGAGTAGCAGCTACTTCTTATACAAAGATTTTTCTCTACCAGTATTTAAGCCCAAACTAAAAAAGGTAACTTCTCCTACATGTGAGCGCCATAAAGCTTGTCGATTTTTTTTTTTTTAAGAGAAGTCTACTTGAAACAAGAGCTTACACAGATCAACATGAGCTGGTGTCTTTGAAGCAGGCACAGGAACTCCTGGGGAGGGGAGAGTGGACCCCAAGGGGAGGGTGGACACAGAACCAGACGGTCCACTCAGCCTGCTTCCACTCCTTGATGTGTATTTATATTGCAGGTGACAGCTTTGACAATATTGTGCCCATAACCACTTCTTATACATATGTACACTAACCTATATAAGATTCCTTTAACTGTTTAATTCAAGTGGTTTTTCTTTTCTTTTATGCCTGGGCCATTTGCAAAATGCGTACAATTTAATGCACAAGCTCCCTGGGGACACAGCCCACTAGCGGCTCCTGAATCCTGGGCAGTATCTGCCCATCCATGTGGATGTGCAGGTCCCAGGATGTGTAGTGCCAAGTCCCATGCAGCCAGCCCCAGGTGGGTCTAAGGAAATGGTCAGTGACTCACCTGTTCAACTGGGGCCAGAGGCCAGGTGAGTGGTCTTCATGACCAGGCTTTAGGGCCCAGCCTCAGTGCAGAGCCACAAAGAAACACTCAGGTTTGAGGCAGAATAATCATATCTCCTTTGTTCTGCTGTCCACCAGAAGGAAAGACGCTGGTAGGTATGGACAGAGGCATGTGAGGGTCCCTGGAGTTAAGAGACTCTAGACAGGGGAGTGGAAATGGTGGGGTGCTCTGATGACGCTGCACCTGGGGGCCTCCTTCCAGCCGCCAGCTGAGAACAACATCCACAGAGCTCGTTTAAGTACCCCATCAGCTGGAAGAAAGCTCCAGACATAGCTATCATTGCCAACTCTTAGGAACTTTGCAGTTGGTTTAAAAAATTTCAAACTAACTGTGAGGTTGAAAGAACAGTGTAATGAACACCTGTATCCTCTTCATCCAGGCTCACGAGTCATCAAATCCTGCCTCAGCTGCTCTTGCCTGCACATGTGCACACGTGCACTCTCTCCCTCTCCTCCTTTCCCAGCCCCGAGAGTCTCAACTGTTTTGTTTGTTTGTTTGTTTGTTTGTTTTTGCTTTTGCTGAAACATTTGGAAGTTGCAGACATCAGGAAAAATGACCCCTCAAATATCTTAGCATTCCCCTCCATAATCACATTACCATTATCACCCAGAGATTTCACACAGATACAAAACCATTATCTAAAATGCAGTCCAGATTTGAATTCCCTCAGTGTCCCCCAAATGTCCTTTATAGCTGTTTTTGTTTTTCTGGATCCAGGATCCAACCAAGTGTTACAGATTGTCCAGTCTCTTTAGTCTCCTTTAATTAAGAACAGTCCCCTTGAATGTTTTTTTTGTGACCTTTTTTTTTTTTTAAGAGTCTGGGCCATTTATTGTGCAGTACATCTCAGTGTTGGATTTGTCTGGTGTGGTCCCCACACTGTCTTTCCTGATTAGATTCAGGTTATGAGACTCTGGCCAGAACAGCTGATGTGTGATACTGTGTCCTCTCTATGACAGCACATCAGGAGGGCTGTCCTTTCCGTTTATGGCATTGGGGAGGCTGAGTGCCACGGACTGAATGTGTGTGTCCCCCTGCCTCAAATTCATGTGTTGAAACCCAATCCCCAATGTGATGGTGGTTGCAGGTGAAGCCTTTGGTAGGTAACTGCATCATGAGGATGGGGCCCTCGTGAAAGAATCAGTGCCCTCATAAGGACAAAGGGAGTGTGCTTGCCCTCTGCCATGTGAAGACACAATGAGGAGGCCAGATGACAGCCACCTGCACACCAGAAGAGGACCCTCACTAGACACCAGACTCCTCGTTCATTACAAACCAAAAAGGATACCTTTGCAGGGAGGCATCTTCTGAGAATACCTGAGCCAGGTGATCCAATGCGGCATCACTAATATGGACAGTCTGGCTGGACGTGAGGACAGCAGCTTCTCGCCAGCACCCTCTCCATCCCAACCCTATGGACCAGACACATCAGCTGCACCATTCCCTGCGCTCCTGATCTGGATCCAAATCCCACAGCCAAGATTTTATTTAGCAGAAATTACTTCCAACTAATACCTTTTCCTTCAAATTAGCAGCTTGGTCCCACTCCTTCTTGCTGGCAGCCCCAAACTGGTTATTATATTCCACAGCCTGCCTGCCATGGCAAAAAGCATCTGTACAACGCTTTTAGGCAAAGATTGGGCTGCCTGCTGTGCCTCCCTTACCCAGCAGGGACAGAGAAAGCCCACGGTCACTGTGCACCTCAGGTGATGAGGTCTGGGGTTCAGGAGAGGAGACTGATGTTGTACCCTTGTTGAAAATGTAGCCACCTGGACCTTAAAAATCCTCCTGTTTGAAAAAGTAACAAACTTGGAGCTTATACTGCATGGCTCCTAAGCATTGTGCAATCTGTAAACTGTGATGACTGTAGCCCTAATCCTTTGAAAATGGAAAGAAACAAATTTCCCTCCAGCCCTCCCCACCCCTCACTCGAAATTCCCGAAATCCTGGACAGTGTTTAATTTCCTGATCATGCCCCGCTTCTTTGCCTGGAATGCCCTCTCCTTCCCTGTCCCTCTGGCTCCACTGCCACGTTCCATGTGGGGCTGTCACCTGCAGCTTCCTCAGGGTAGTTGAGACACCCTTTTCCCAAGCTCCCCTCCTACTGCACTTCACGAGACCTAGTGCACTGCCCTGTAATTGTTTTTGTCTTAATTGCCCCCAAAGACCAGACATCGCATGACAAGGTCCACGTCTTAATCATCTTTTGGCATCCCTGGTGCCTGGCAGAGAGCCAGAGACATGCTCGATAAATGTATAATGAATGGGCGAATGAAAGAATGAATGATTATTATCTGAGGCTGAGTTCCATTACCTCCATTCTGTTGCAAAGACACCATGATAAGGTGGAAGAACACACAGAGGGAATGTTTCTGTTTTCATCACAATAGCATGATGGCGAGTCTCACTATCTGGGGTGCTGAGACAGACACCGAATCCCACAGGGCCCTGGACGGTAGACAGAGGCGGGGACCGTATGCTCCAAGGATCCTCAGACCTTGGAGAAAGTCCCCCTCCCCTAGGGTAACTTGTTGTAGAGCTTCAATCTCCGAGCCAAATTAACAACCCAAAGTACTTGAGAAAATTAGGCTCTTCTTCAGAATAATCTATCTGTGAAAGAGATGTGTTCCTGAAACAGCTGTAAAGCACACATATTTTTCCCATTTACCTACAAGATTAAATTGAAAATTGGTTCTCATGAGGGATTTTTTTTTTTTTTACCACTCCTCTAAACCAAACAAAAAAAGTACACAAGAATGTAGAAAATCTATTAAAATCTCCTATCGGAAGAAAAAAAAATGACATCATTCTGATAACATCAGCACCACTGCCCCAAGGCAAAAAATAAAAATACACCACTGGAGGCCTTTCCCATAAATACCCACCAGTCTAGGAAGAAAACTCATCTCTGACTTCAAAAGGGTGATTTCCATCCCAAAGCAGCACTCCCGTTGGGAGTTCCTAAGTTACTTTTGGAATCATTTTCAACCTGAGCGACTCTACACACAGGTAAAACAGAGATTGGGCTAATCTAGCAATTAACACAGCTGCTCAGAGTTTAAGTGCATTTTCCAAGAAATCATCTGCACTTGGACCATAAACTCTGTTCGTTATGGCTTATTGTTTATATTTGCGTTCTCATTAAAGCTGGTCTAATTCCCACTTCCTCCCCTGGATCGGAGCCCCGTTCCTTCTGCCTCTCAAGTATCTACGACAGCCCTTTAGTCGGCTTCCCTTCCACCCTGCCCCTGTTCCCATTCCCCACCCTAAGCACCTCCCAATGGTGTTGAAAAAAATTAGAAATGTTTTACCCCAGAATGTGTTTCTTTGACATATTTTGAGATGGCTGCCATGAGCCTCCCAGACAGAGGTAACTCTGCAAAGCTATCCTTTGTAGGGGGAGATCTGCATCTGCAGAAAATGCAGCCAGCTCTACCTTTTCCTGATCTAGAAAAGATTA
>CM052441.1:137058603-137077186 GCA_028533085.1 Varecia variegata
AGAGAACCTCGTGGAGTGCTGACTGTGGCTTCAGCAAATATTTATGGGTTTACTGTTTGCTCAAGAGGAGACTCTTTAATTAATAAAAGAGACGTGGGACATTCCCAGCCTGGGCATTGCCAGCAAGGGTGTGGGAGCCAGCGCTGGGCTGGAGCTCTGTTGCTTTCTACCCTGTAGCCTGGAGCAAGCCTTCCCTTCTCTCAGCTCCTTCGCTCATCTCGAAAATGAGGACCATTAAAGTACCTACTTCCTGGGATTGTTTGGGGAGTCAATGGAACAAACAAATAATAAAGAGCTCTGTGCAAAGAAAGGCCCAGTAAGTACTGTGCTTATGAACAGTAAGCGCATAGTAAGCACTCAATAAACGGCAGCTCTTGTTATCAAAAACAATCTCGTGCCTGAACTGTCTGTTTGGGAGGAGGTGCAGGAAGGTAATCGGGGGCGGGGAGGAAGCCACCTGTCACTGGCAGGTCCTGCTCCAAAGGGGCTTTTCTTAGTATTACTTGCACTCCTTTTACACTGGAATTAGATAAATCTGATGTCTTTCTTCTCTTTGGCTCTTTAAAACAATTCCTAGTGACTAACACAGGTAACCTATTTTTCACAAATCTCTATCAGGTACTCTTTAAAAATGTGATTACTTTGACACTGAAACTACGTTTATCCAAGGATGTTAACACAGGGGTCTCTGGGTGAAGCGTGTATGGGAACTTTGTACTCTTCCAACTTTTCTGAAAATCTTAAATTACTTTAAAAGCTTTAAAGATGATTACTAATTAGTTATTTCCTTGCGTTTGACTTTCTATACTTAGGCCTGAATTCCCTTCACACACATAATGGTATTTTAAAAACAGCCTCCAATTCTTATTGATACTGTCATTAAAATATCTTCTATTTCCACCGTTTAAATATTTAACCATCAAATTGGCCATCCGTGTGACTTTGGGTGTGTTAGTTCACTTCTTTGTGCCTCATTTTCTTCAGAATGAAGTAAACGTGCTCACGGATTTAAATAAGCAGTGTAAAGTACTGAGAAAGGGGCCCTTTGTGCAAAGCAGTCAGTACCTGTTATGGTCTGAACGTTGGTGTCACTTCACAATTCATAAGTTGAAACTTAATCCCTGCCGTGACAGTATTAGGGGGTGGGGTCTCTGGGAAATGATTAAGTGGTGAGGGCTCTGCCCTCATGAACAGGATTATTGCTCTGATAAGTGAGATTGCAGAAAGCATCTTTGCTCGTTCTATTGAACCGCCCTTCAATAACGGGGCACAAGGTGAGATCTATAGTAAAGGCCTAGATATATAACAATAATAATAATTAGTTGCTGTCCCCCTGTTTGCTACTCGATAATCGCCACTCCGGAGCCATGCAGCTGGTGTCCATAAAGATTCTTAACTTTCTCCGTAGATAATATCACCTTTTCGAAACCTAAAGGTAGTTTTTAAGGTATCTTCCAGGCCCCGCATTCCAATGGACTGATTGGCCCACCCAGACCAGTGGCCCATACCAAGAAATCAACTCGACTGGAATTGTGACCCCAGGGACTGGACCAACACAAGAAGGCCATTTCTACATCCCTATAATTTTGCCCCAATTAACAAACCTAATTGCCTCATCCCTTGCCTGCCAAACTATCCTTAGTCTCCCAAGTTCTCAGGGAGGCGGATTTGAGAAATTTCTCCCGGCTCCCCACTTAGCACTATTCGGAATACAGACTCTTTCTCTGCCGTAAAACCTGCTGGCTCAGCATGTCGGCTGCTCCGGCAGCGGCAAATGAACCTGGTAAGGACACAGTCAAGGAGACGTCCATGAGGCAGACAGCAGCCTTCACTGCACACCGAATCTGCTGGTGCCTTGATCCTGATCCTCCCAGCCTCTGGAACTATGAGAAATAAAATTCTATTTCTCACAAATTACCCAGTCTAAGGTAATTTGCTATGGAAGCCTGAATGGAATAAGACACTTTTATTAAACCATTGCTGAATTCACATTCCTAGAGTAGAGCTTTATCTCTACAAAAATATTAAAACTAATTCTCAAGAGACTTGACCGAGATGGTTACTGTAAGTTATACTGGTTGGTGTCCATGTGTGCAAAGTCCATGCCCAACTCTGAAAGGTATAGTCCCTCAAGATGATTCTACAATTGTGAGCCAAGTTCAACTCATGACAACAGTGGAACCATTAGCACGATGTGAGCTCTGGCATGATGGGACCTGGCCTCCCTCTGCTGTCTGTGTACCTTGTGCCACCTGGCTAGGGCATCTGTGCCCCTCTGTGCAGCTTTACATCTCAAGGCTTGAGGGGCTAAAGAAGAGGCTGGAAGATGCAGGCAGCACCATATGGTTGCTGCTTTTATTACGGAGGAAGGAAAGGGGCAAGTCCGGCATGCACAGTGTGGGTTTTGCTTTATACCAGGACACAACAAATGCAAGCTAAACATTTAACAACTCTGTCCAGGCATCCTTGCCTTACGGTGAGCCATCAGGTGCCACATGTCAACCTCATAATTAAACTGTGACTATTCACCTGTGATGTCTAGTCTACTTCCAGCAGTGGCAGCTTTGGAAATAAAGAAAAAGCATAGAAATGTTCAGCCGACAGGCATTCCACTTCACACTTCTCAATCCCTTACCACCTATTGAGACTATGTTTTATGCTAATTTTCTCCTAAGCTGCATGCTCCCCACTCCCAATAAGTGATTTTGACAATACAGGAGGCTTAGTGGACAAGAGAGAGAAACAAGAGTAAGGCTGTCACGTTGCAAACGTTCTCATGGCCACACTCGTGACCCCTGAGTAGCCCCACTCCCTTTGGGCAGAGAGCATCGGTGCCCGGTCAGAGTGGCCCTGTCATCGGAGACAAGGGCACCGTGGGCTCCATCTACAGCACTGGCCCTGTTAAAGGGACACATAGGAGCCACAGCCCCACATGCAAAGGAGCAGCCAGCAGGATCCTGAGAAAATAAAGGAACTTCTCTAAAACACAAAAAATCAAAAGGGATTCTGGTCGATGACATGGATTTCATTCCCAATTCCATCTGGACCAGCAGCTATAGTTGGCTTGTTTCCTAAGTTACCCAGAGACAAACTACATCGCCCTCTCCCAGCAATACCTCAGAATCCTTTGTTTGGATTCCCCTCAATTCTTATCTGAGAGGACAGCCCTGGGTAGAACATTGACTTGTTTTTCAAAGGAAAAAAAAAAAAAGTGAGGATGTTTCTAAAAGCAAGTGTCTCTCAATCTCTCCCCTCCCCTTTTTTCTTAAACAGACCCTTCTAGCCTTTTTTCTATCTTCTGTTATCCACAAATAACATTAGAGTCCCTCTCTCTCCATGTTTATGAAAGCTTCCGATTTCTAAGCACACATGGATGAGAACGAATGCCCCTGTCGAGAGTGTGGAATATGGCTGGTCCACAAGGGAGCCCCACGAGCGAGGAGACAGGGCTGAGTCTGAGCGTAAACCGTAAATCAATGTGAAGTGGGTCACGGCACAGAGAGGCCAAGTCATCCTGAGGACACAGGATGGGCCCTGGGACAGGACAACTCCAGGATTACCTGACTGTGCCGTGGCCAGCTGTTTGTAGAGATGTGATAATTACCAGCACAGGCTCTGGAGTCAAATACCTTGGTTCCAATACCGGCTCCTCACTTAATAACTGCGACACTGCAAGTTACCAAACTCTCTGTGCCTCAGTTTCCTCTTCTGGAAAATTAGGCGAATAATCCTAACTATTTTCCAGAATAGTTGTGAGGGCTAAACGATTAATCTATGTGAAGTTCCTGGCACCACACCTAACACAGGGAGCACAGGCACGCAATGGCAGTTGCTGTGGCGGATTTATCAGGCCATCGAAGCCCGATGCCACTGAACACCTGGATCATCCATCCATCACCTCCCCTCGCCCCAGTTCTGCTTTCTCCAACAGCATTTTGATTAATCAGCTTCCTTGTCCCCCCGTCACCAGGAGGAAAATACACTGGCCATGCTGTCAAAATAGCCCAATCCACGGGGCGGCTGTGACTTTGTGTGACACTGAGTATTTGGAAATTCAGGTGTACACACTGGTCTCCTGGGGGATCCTGTAACGCACATCTGCAGGGCTCAGAGGCCGTGATGGTTCCACCTCCAGCCCAGCCCCTGCTTCAGCTGGACCTTCGTCCCCATGCCCGTGCACACTGCTGCTCCCAGACAAGCGTGCCTTACCCGTGACGTGAAGCTTTTCATCGGCAACCTCAGCCTTCAGGTAAATCCGCCCCCTCTTCTCCGTGTGATCCATTCCACAGAGGCTGGGGACGTTGATTACGCACTGCTTGTGAACGTTCATGTCGCAGGCTGCGAATGAAGGGAGCAAAGGGCGAGGTGAGCATATGGACTCCAGCCGTCACTCCCTCGGTGTTTTGGTGAACGAGCAGAAGTGAAAACGAGTTACCCCCTAACTCAACACTTTGTTATAATGTTTTTGGTGACATAAAGAACTGCTAGCAGATGTCCCTACAGCACAGGCTTGATGTGAGTGGCAATATCCTTAAAATACCCACACCATATTGGTTCAGTCTTAACGGAAGCAAACTACCCCGGCTTGGCCTGCAGGGACTGTTCCAAATATTAAAACAGTATACAAAATTCATGCAGGTAACTGTGTACAAAGCTTGGACTAATTAATATTTTATACACTGAGGCGAATAATATGCACATTTTAAAAACAAAGGATACTTTCTGCCAATGAATTCCTTATGCCTTTCTGAGCTCACCACTGAGAAAGAGTAAAAAAAAAATCTGTGGGTTGAGTATAGGAAATTCATAAAATTTCCCTTTCCTCAGCTAACCCTGTATTTGCAAGAAGGTTTCAATACGTTGCCTTTGTTTTGTTTTTCCTTCCCAAAGAACTTGTGTTTGATATTTTAAACCTGTCTTCAAATATTTAAATAATATTCCAAGTAAAACAAATACACGCCCGGCATGATAAGCCATTCCTTACGGCTGACATCACGTGGGCGAGACGGGGGAGGATAAAAAAAGATCAGTCTTGTTGCGATGAACCAAGGAAACCCTGAAAAGAATCCCGTGCACTGAATATAAACAGAAGACTCTGTGTGTGCGTTCCAGCTCCGTCCTCGTACCTTTACGCTTCCAGGAGGGAAGGCCACTGGCATCCTCCGTAAATCCTGGCTGGGAGGCCAATGAGGTTATTCTGCAACCTTCGAGGTGGAGCCTTCCTACCCATGTCATCGTGAATGTTTAATTTTAACATGGCGAAGTAAATTGCAAAACGCATCATGAATAATGTATATTTGCTGTGATTAAACATGGAAAGCAGGATAATGGACACAGTAAGGAAAAGACAATGAGCTGATTCACAGATGTGGATTCTGTTGGGCTTCTATTTCCAAAGCTAATTGTTCAAAATCCTATACCTTCATTTAGCCAATAGGAAGGCTCTTGAAAAGTTGTGTTATGCATATAACTTATGTTAACGAAGTCATATCTTTATGTGTCTGGACAGAATTTGCAATTTAAAGGAAAGAAATGCCAGAGCCTCTGGAAAGTATATGGGCAATGGGGGTGGGGAGGTGGGAGGTGGAAGTTAACTGGGTTGTGCTCTTGTCTCAGCTCTACTGTTAACTGGCTTTTATATCTTGGGAAGCTCAACTGCTCTCTTCTGATTCCATTTCCTACCCTACAGATTAGGAGGTTGGCCTACACAAGTTGTTGCTAACACCTCTCACCCCTACTGCCAAGCAGAATTATCTACTGCACCGATCCCCAACCTTTTTGGCACCAGGGACTGGTTTCATGGAAGACAATTTTTCCATGGATGTGGTGGGGGGATGGTTTCAGGGTGATTCAAGCGCATTACGTTTATTGTGTGGTCAAACCTCTCTGATAATGATAATCTGTATTTGCAGCCACTCCCTGGTGCTAGTATCACCTCAGCTCCACCTCAGATCATCAGGCATTAGATTCTCATAAGGAACGTGCAACCTAGATCCCTCATATGCACAGTTTACAGTAGGGTTCGTGCTCCTATAACAATCTAATGCCGCTGCTGATCTGACAGGTGGAGCTTATGCGGTGATGCAAGCGATGGGGAGTGGCTATAAATACAGATGAAGTTTCACTTGCTCACCTCCTGCTGTGCAGCCTGGTTCCTAACAGGCCACTGACTAGTACCGGTCTGCAGCCAGGGGCGTGAGGACCACAGATCTATAGGACTAACGCGTAAAGGGCCAGGAAGAGGCTGCTTCTCCACGGAAGTTAAGGTAGGGGCTGGGGTCTTGGTGCCCATTTGCTGGTTCTCCTCTTCCTTCCAGGAAGGAACAGGGCGACAGCCCCAGAAACCCTAGGGCTCCAAGGAAGAGTTTAAAACAAAACAAAACAAAACAAAACAAAACAAAACAGTACTGGTTCAGGTCAGTTGTTTTCAAAAGTTTTTAGTAGTGGAAGCTGTTTTTCAAACAAAATCTAAAGCAGAATCCTAATATATAAACCAGATGAGTGTTATTTTATAAGCATAAACTCAGTTAATAAATTCAAATTTATACCATGTATTTATTATAAAGACATTCAGAGATCACCAGTAAAGCCCTTTGATCCAAACAAAACTCTGAAACCAGCTGTTAGGGATGTTATTTGTTGTCTCAGAACATCTCATTTATTTCTGGATTTTGTTAAAGTTGTTCAGCGTCCAAAAATCCTGATTCATACAGAAGCGTATATGCAAACAGGTACAGTGTTCACCAGCACGCTTCACAATCCCAGCGGACTCCTCTGTTAAGTGGACGTGGCAAGAGAAACTTGATTCCAAGTTCTGCCCAACGAGTGAAGCTGGCAGTGTAACCTTTCCAGTGTTCTAACTCTGTCAATGTTGAATATGTAACACATTTGAATGTTCATTTTTCTTCCAAGTTTTCAAATAGCTAAAAGTATATTTAAAAATGCACTTGGAATTAGTCCTTGCAGAAGCCCTGAAAACCACGTCTTTGGAATCCTAGGGTTTTCTGAAGCACAGACGGCCACTGGCCTGGATGATAACAAAGGTTTTGTTAAGTTGTTAAACTGTACAACTGTGTAAGGTGAAGAATCCCTATGTTCTGAGAAACTCTGCACCTCCTCTACAAGGTTCAAATACATTGATTTTTATATACTGTGTTTGCTCCACGTAGAATACAAACACAAAACTTGTGGCCATTATAGTTGTCATTCGTATACGTACGTTTCCAAATGCCTCCCTGTCTATTATAGTTTTTATAACAGACAGGCTCGGTAATTACCTTTTCATGTCCTAAAAGCATACACTTTTATTTAAACAAACAGCCTGGGGAATCTGATAATTTAAGAATTATCGAAGCAAAGAGTTTCCGTAGATGTTTTTCTTTCTTTTCTTCCTGGTGTTTGGTAGAGACACACACAGAACAAATTGGGCTGATGTCTTCCCTGTCAGTGTTCTTCAGATTTTACCTCGAACTGGACTGCTATAAATTTGGTCTGTCCATAAACATGCAGGGTGAATGAACTAAGATGCTATTTATGTTCTCTTTGGTTTTAGTTTTAAGAAGAGCCTACTGGATTTTTCCATAGTCCACCCACTAATTAGAGACAAGGAAGATAATGACTATGGCTGCTTAGCTTACTCTGAAGCCTAACCAAATGTGGAATCTGGAGGTGGGAGTCTTCTCTGGGCTGTGACCTGCCTGCAGTTTACAGTGATCGAAGATTTCTAGCACTAAAAAAAAAAAAAATTATGTGACAGCACTCACCAACTTCGTTTATAAATTGAGGCTTTTTTTGGCTGTTCATAATCAGTCAATTAAGTAGTTTAATAAACCAGAACTTCAACAGTGGAAGATTCTACACGTTTTCAGTCTGGTATACATCTGAACTCATTCTCTGTATTGACGAGTCGGTGTTGGAAAGTTACTGGACCCTCAGTGCTCAGTAAACCCTGGGCATGAGGTGCAGAGCCTCACTGTGAACTGGAAAAGAAAACTTACTTACTGTCACATTTCATCCCCTGATGGATAAGTCCGTACAGCAGTGACCCACAGTGATCGCAGAAGGTGGGGCTCCCATAGGTGTGGATTTTGAACTTGTGCTTGCTCCTGGGGTCCTGGGAAGAGAAGACGCACGATTCCAGTCAAGAAAAGGCCACGTTTCTGAACAAAGCCACGCTCAGGCCCTGCCACCGCCATCGCCATGGCAAGGCTCAGTGACAGCAGACTGTTTTCTGGAGTCACACCACAGGTGGAAGTGACGCTGGAGTCACTGGCTGGTTCGGATTCCAGCTCTGCTACCTCCCAGAAGCATGGCCTTAGACAAGCTATTTATCCTTTCTGCCTCATCGGTAAACTGAGACATTGACAGCACCTGTCTTATGTGGCTGTTATAAGGACAAAATGAGTGAACCCTTGTAAAATGGTTAGAGGAATGCCTTAGGCAGGTAGGTGCCACGCAGAAAGAGCAGGTAACCTTTGCTTCTGGGGCCTCCGTTTTCTAATACGTACAAGGAGGCAGCTAGCTAACAGATCTGTACGTTCTATCGGAACTGTAAAACAATTTCATACTCAACATGTACATATGAGGACCCATCCTTATTAAAACTCTTCCTCCCAAATCAGTCTTTGTGGTCTGAGCAGCTGTCAACACAGAGTTGCCATCAACAAAATTAGGAAAGACCATAGAAGAGCAGGGTTTGGGGAAGGGCAGGAGGTCCAGAGCTCCGTGTTAGATGTGGTAAGCTTGAGCTATCCTTTAGTGCTCCAGTGCAAATGCAGAGAGATGCAAGGAAGGATATTCTTGACTTCTGACTTTCTAAGGGCCCAGGTGCTGGTGATTTAAAGGAATTCCGAAGGTGATTTTGACTTTAAAATTCACCTTTTGATTGACTTTGGAACCTAAAACCTAAGCCATATATATGTCAATGAGTTATTGTGATTACTTTCTAAAGACATAGATTTGAAAATTCTGAAATATTTCAATCACTCAGAGGAGTATAAAGAATAAATAGTAAGCCAAACACTTACATATGCACCACCCAAATTAGATAGAAAAATGAGCATTTCTCCCTATTTTTCACTGTACAATTATCTTCATTTTACAGAGATGTTAATGACCTTCCCAAAGTCATATGGCCGATGAGTGTCAGACCTGGGATTTGACCCATGTAGGATTCTCATCCCAGGAGTATGGTCCCAGCACCGCATCACGCATCTGGAGCTTGTTGGAAATGCAAATTATTTAGCCCTTTCCCAGACCAAGTGAATCAGAAACCGGAGGGCGGGAGCTCCCAGCCTGTGTTTTAACAGGCCCTGCAGGTCATTCCAAGGCTGGCAGCTGCTTTAGAACAGGAGCGTTTCCCGTCATTCAAAAGCTGTTTAGAAAGCGCCTCTAGGTGCCAGGTGAATCCACATGTAGATGATTAACGATATTCTTGAGGCAGGTCACCAGTTTACCTCCTAAGTGTCTCTCAGGGTATGAAAAATCAACATCTTCTTTAAGAGATTGTTTTTGATAGAAAGGAGCTGTGACTATGGTCTGAAGTTAGACATCCAACTATCAAAGAAGTCCATCAATCTCCCCAGTATCCCAGGACACTTGGCAGAATGTTGAGGGAGCAGGCTGGTGTTAGCACCAATTACAAGTACCCACACTGACAGGAAAGGTGGTGTCCTACAACGTGGAGGGCAAAGAACACGCTAGGGGAAAGGAAGCAGCCAGTTTTCCCTGCAGAAATGAGGCATCCACAACTGGCACTAAATAAATGAAGAATGGCAGCTCACACAGAGCCCCCTGGAGTATGCGTGTGCCAGGTGGCCCCGGGGAGGCTGTCATGCCGGTTAGTTGTCACATAGATCCCTATTGACATGGCACACGGGCAACTTGCTTCACTTTTCAGGAAAACCTAAGTCTTACTCATCCAACAGCCATATGGCATCTTTGGGCTCTAACCATTTTGAGGTGTAGGAAGAGGAAACCATCACTTCCACCTCCTGTACAAGCCTGGAGAGCCACCAAGTCTTGGAGCCTTCACACCCCAAAATCACACAAGTGGACAAGGATCCTGCCCATGAATTACAAAGACAGTGACGATAACAACACCACTGCCTGCTTGTTGATTGTCGAGTATGCACAGATGCCTTACAATAAATCTCTGTTTAGAACAAGAGTTTCCTGTAGAAAGAGCACTTCCCAGACCTGCATCTGACCCAGCCCTGACACAAACCTTGCGACCTTGGAAAAGTCATGTCACTTATTTATAAGGCAGAAATAAAACTAGCCTGCCTATGTCATGGGCTGGGAGTGAGGCTCAACTCAGGGAACCTATGAGAAAGGTTTCGCAACCTGAAAATCCCCAAAGAAAAGAGACTGTTATTACTATATCGTCCTTGGAAGTAAAGTTCAAGGTGCCCAAGATTTCCCCAAAATACTTCGGTGACTTGAGCCTGAATGGGAGGGAACGGGACACTAATCAGCTTCAGCCCTGCGGGTGGTCAGAGGGGAGGCCAAGCTGGCAGCAGGCAGGGGATTTCCTCTCAGGTCCTGTGTTCCCGTCCTCTACACTCCGTGGCCAGACTTCCGAGACAGGTGGCGTTTTGGGAAACTGTCAACCCAAACCACCCCATGCACCGTCTGCACCACAGAGGTGCAGTGCAGGAGCGTGGAAACTCGCTTCCAGTCTAATTAATCTCACCTAGTCTGACAAAAGAAACGGCAGTGTTGGCTAAGGAGCTATGACTCATGATTTGCAGAGAACAACTCCTCCTTAAAAACTCCCCAGGCTCTCTGTGTTTCCATCCACAGCCACTAAACAACGATGCATTTTACTTCTTTGGGCCCTGATTTCCTCATCTAGAACCTGAGGGTGTTGGATTGGATCAGCATTTTTAAAATGGTATTTCACAGAGCCTTGCGGTTGTCAGGAGGTGCCTGGGGCTGCTGAGGAGTGGGGCGGGAGAAGGCTAAAGAGGGAGACTACTGCTAAAATTAAAGTGGAAAACAACTGGACTAGATCATCTCTTTGATTCCATTTGGCTTTAAAAAAAACCTTTTTAATTTGAAATAATTTAAGACTCACAAGAATTCACAAAAATAGCACAGACTGTTCCTGCATACTCTTCATGCAGCTTCCCCAGTGATAACATCTTACATAACCATGGCGCATTTTCAGAACCAGGATGCAGACATCGCTACACCTCCACCAACTACGCTACAGGCTTTAGGGTTTCACCACGTTTTTACACACATGATTCTAATGCAAGTATTTTTATTGTACAACTTATGAGTTAAATATACTGTTCACCAAACAGGGAATATAGTAATATTTGCTTTTTAAATACCACTAACTCAAAGTAGAACAGCACCAAAGGAACATCTGTTACTTCTTTATTAAATATATAACCCGCTGGATCTCATGTTCAGGAGTCGTGGGAGGATAAGTCTAAAGATTTATCTGCAAAGTAGAATTAGGATGCTTTTCTCCAAGTAAAGGAAACAGGCTGTTTCCAAACCTCTCTGACCTGTTTTTCTAAACAAAATCATTTTGAGGCACAGGTTGACTAAGCGTTGATCCGAAAGTATGGTGCCAGCCTGGGTCGCAGGAGATTGAAAGGTGGGTAATTATGGTCTGGGGCTTCCAGGTGATGCTTGTAACCCGGATGGAAAGACAAGACAAGGAACAGAACGCCAAGGCACGTGCTGTCTCCTGCTGGCCTGACGGGTTTCAGGATAGCTGCCAAATGAATCATGCAAACAGTGACTCCAGGGGTTGTGCAGCCAGGGGTGTATATGGAGTGGAGCTGGGCCCTGGAGGAGGAGCTGAATCTTAGGGGTCCTCATGTCCAAGTCTCATGGTCCTCAGGTTTGAGAAGCCCAGGATTCTTTCTTACATCTATACACCCTGACATCCAATCCTTCACCTGGGTGAGCCCAGGTGGCACCCCAGGGTCTCTCATCTGTGCCTTCACGTTGGCTGTTCCCTCCACCTGCCATAACCACCTCACGCCAAGACTTCACCTGCTGAAATACCTAACAAGTCAATACTGAAGGCTCCTTCTCCCTCCAGGAAGTGGCTCCAGATGTCAGTACCAGAGATAATTTTTCTCATTCATCTGAGCTTCTGGAGTACTTTTACTTCTTTTATAATATTAATATATGCCACTTATCACATTCTGCTACTTATGACAATTATAGTTTTGTCTACCTACCTCCCCTACCATTTTTTCATCATTTATCTCACACGCACACAGAGAACTGATACGACTGTTTAACAGAAAGGAAAAAGAGGTCCTAAAGGATGCCACTGAATTAGTGACTGTGTCAGACCAAGGATAAGCATTAAGTATTAACTTTACCTCTGAGCTTCCTGGAAACCAAAGCAAAAAGGAGAAAGAGACAATAATAGGTTCCTCTGGGACTACAAAGCTATCTGAATGCAGAAGTCTGTCTTTGTAACCTCTGAAATCATTTTGTCTCATACATGGGAGACCTTCAATAAATGCATATGAAAGCAACTACCAAATCCTTAACAAAGCACACTTTTCTCACTGTGCATCTGAGGGTTCTAGACAAAGTTATCCCACAGATGAGTTAAAGCAAGTCTGGCCACACTTAGTGCCACACAGAAATGGCTGGTGCACAGCAAGTCTTCACCATTACCAAGTTAATAACATTCTCCTTTTTAGTGAAACACATGACATAAATCTTCCTTTTTACTTCTCTAAGCACTGGCAGCCTCTCATTAAGTGGAGAGTGAAACCTGCTGTCATATGTCACAAGCCTGACATTACATTATAATGAAAGGGGAAAACATACAACTCAGATACTTCTGCCATATACGTAGTTGGCAGGGGCAAAAAAAAAGGAAAGTTTTGAGTAAATCTCTTTTCACAGGCACAAATGAAGTCTTACCCACAAATCTAAATCTAGACCTCTTAGGAAAAAACAACAAATGAAAAATTCAAGCTCTATTGAAAGCATCTGCTAGCCTGTTTCTAATTTCTTAGTTTTATAATATAGCAGCTTAATTAGCCTTCCTTGGAAACATTTCTCAACATTTCTACCAAGACTTCTCAAAGTCTGTCTTTATCATCATCATCGTTACCACTGTCATTTTGCAATTTGTTAAAATAAACCCATGGATCTACATGGCACAGGATTTTGATGTTTACTGGGCTTTAAATTTCCTAGATGCATTCTTGTTGCATTGTCTGTAACTGTCTGGAAGGTATAGCACAGGTAAGTTTGCAATCACAGTCTTCAAGGACAGAGACTCATGTGGCAATGTTCAGAGTGAAACCTCTAGAGGAGTTAATGCTTCCTGCACACCAGGAGGCAGACGACCAATGTTTTCTGACGAGGATGTTTATATTTGAATAGACATCACTTCACATGCTCTTTTAATGTGATGAGTAAAATAACAGCAGGGTTTTGGCTAGAGGTCATCCTGGCTTGAATTTTCCACCCATATTTGAATGCCTCTCAAATGCCCCGCAGGTTTCTCTCAAAGGACCAAAATGTCTGTCGCTGAGGACTGGGGTTCAGGGAAAGACTTTTTAACTGAGTGAAGCTCTGGGCTGTGACTTCCTCAAGCGCCCAGGACAGTGTGGGTCTCTCAAGATGCTTCCTGTAAATACCAAGGAAAATTCTCCACTTTCACCAGCTGACGTGTTCTCATGATTCACGCTGGTAAGCCAAGCCTGGGTCTAAATGTCACCCACGTGCAGACTATATAAGAAACACTGAAAACACTGCTCCAAGGGCAAAGCTAGCATCATTTCTGTGATCTTAAATTTCTTCGGAAGCAGTTTTATTTTTAACTCTTGATATAAAAAATGGCTATTTTTAAATTTTTTGTTAATGTGAGAGAATTACCAAAACTAGGCCATATGATCAGGGTGATTTTATGTAACTTGGGTATCACTGCAATTATTACATTGTGTATGACGTGCTAAGCAAGACTCCCACCGCCCTTCTCAGGCTGCCGGATCAGCCTGGCCCACTCATGCACTTTGCCTTTGGTCTTGTTGAATGTTGCCTGTTCTGAGAAAGAGTGAAGAAACTTCCATGTCTGGTGACAGTAACTAATTTTTGATCTGTAATATAACCTCAGTTTATTCTGATGAATAACATTCATCTTTACAGTTGGACTAACTTGTCAAACCAGGCTTTGCTAGAATTCTTATGAGTCCTTTGCCCAGCTATGTGAGATGCTGTAATAAGTAAATGTGAAGCAACAAACTCTTAAAAAAACATTCTAGATAAATCTCCACCAGCAAGGCAATACTTAATGGACTGTATTAAATATTTATACTATGGAATACTACATAGCAGTTAAATCAAACGAACTAGATCTTTCTGTAACAACACAGACAGATCTTGGAGATATATTGTCCAATGAAAACAGCAAGTCACAGAATGGAACATAAAATATAATGATGTTTATGTAAAAAATAGAAACAAAAGTACTCCTCCCTGAACAGGAATAACAGCTTTTCTCCAGATAAATAAATAAGTAAAATGTCTCTGTGGGGACAGACCAGGTTTAGAAAAGAAAGTAAAAGGAGACCTTTAACATTATCTGAAAGGATATAAGTTGAAAAATGACTTCATACATTGTCTATGTAATCCAAATTACCAGGATGCCTCACCGAATACACTGGTTCTATTTCAGCTGATTCCTGACATGCTGTTAAAGAGAGAGCCTGTGCATATTGGAGAAACTGAGGCACGACCACCGTATATCTGATCACAAATGCGTACTTCTTTGTGAAGATGGAACAGTCCTGTGACATGACTATAAATGTGACACAATTCATAGCTATTATGTGCGCTCATTGTGCGTGTAGGTGTGTGTGTAGGTCTATGAAATTGTGTTACGTTTATAGTCATGACACAGGACTAGTCCATCTCCACAAAGAAGTACCCATGCTATTCCCATTATATCATGCCCTCCCCCCCATCCCTAATCCCTGACAAGCACTGATACACCCTCTATTAAAGTTTTATAGCATTTTTAAACCCCAAATAACGTTTATGCTAAATACAGATTTGGTTAGCACCAACGCCATAGTTTGAAAGGAAAACAAAATTGTTAGGGATACAAGAAGCATCTTGAAGGCTGACTTTTATGCCTCACTATAATGTTGGAAGATTTCCCAGCAGCTGGTAATTGTTCATCTGATTAAACACACAGAGGAGGCAGAAGGTATAACCCTGTTTTCTTTTCCCGACCACAAAGTCCAAATGGGCAGGTTTCTTTCTTTAGGGACGTCTGATCTTTATGGGGATTGCTCATCACTCCCAGAGGATACTTCTCAAGCAGCAACCCCCTCCTAGCCATGCTAAGAGAATTTTATTTCCTGATATTCGATGATCTTCTTGATTATAAGCTCACTTTTTTTAAAAAAAATGTGCATCTTATGGTAAAATATTATTCTAGTCACTTGTTATTAATTTTCAATAGTTTAGTCACATGTTCTTTTATATAGGCAAAATATTCACTGTAACAAAATTGGAAAATAATTACAAAATTTGTAATAAAATATAGTTAAGTAGAAAGAAACATGAATACATTAACATTTTGGTATATTTCATTCTAGAATGATAGAGAGAGGGATGGAGGGAGGGGTTCGTCTGTAGCTTTTTTTTTTTTTAACCTAACAGTTCATCTTAAACATCTTTCAATGTCATTAAATATGTAGCAGTATCATATCTTACCATATGGTATTTCATCATATGGATGTACCCATAACTGAATTAACCAATCCCCAATTCCTAAACATTTATGTTACTTCCAATTTTTCCACACACTGTGCAAGTGTCTTATCAGTTCCTTAGGATAAAAGCCAGAAGTGGGAATCTTGCGCCAAAGAGATGAACATAAAACATTCAATTTAGAAGCTACCCGTGTCCATTATAAGGCAGGGGTCTGTTTTTGATCAAGCCGCTCTGGTTGTGCCGGAAGCTTGCTGAGCCTTCTGGATAAGCTTGCAAGTAACCAGTTTTATATCTTAGCTAAAAAGTGATATGTTAACTCTTGGTTTTTCTTGATTTTTGTTAGGTTTGAGCATTTGCCATGAGTTAGGCTTCTCCCATCTGCTCAGTGACCGCTCAAAGCCTCCTCAGATCGATGTCGACGTTTTCTTCTCTCCAATTGCAGCAAGCTGCTCACCTGTCAATTGTTTTTTATTGATACCTTCAGTCCTTTTCTAAAACTGGGAACTGAGACAGTGAAGGTTCGATCATGGTTTTGGTTAGCAAATCTCCAACCATTTGTTAGTTAAGGATGGCTGGTCAGAAGCCACAAGGCAGCAGAACATCTTACAGATTAAACACACACACACACACACACACACACACACACATTCCTGGCCTGCTATAAGTTTCTTTGGCACTGATTTTTAACATTCATCCACCAATTGTGTGTTACAGATGTGACTGAGTAAAAGATCCCTTTACCTTTGGCCTCCACTGGTGAAAAGCACTGTCTGTCACAGCACTGTTATACTGTCCTGTAGCATCTGCCTCTTCTGTGTCTAACTTTGCATTTCCCTTCCTCATTTTTGTCCCAGCATCTCTGCACCTGGTTGTGGGCTGGTGCTCGTAGAGCATGCAAAAGTATCAAACTTATGTATTACTTCTCTCTCTCCCTCTTTTTTTTTTTTTTTAACAATCGGAGCCCACACCAATGTACTCTCCTCCAACTGTGACTTTAAATGCATCCTAAGCAATGCCTCCCAGAACTCAACCTAAAGAATGATAAAAATGGTACTTGTTGAGACATCCCCCCGTCCCAGGATGACATCAGAGACCTCCAGTCCTACATCTTAACTCATTGGCATGATTGACTCAGCTCTTAGAAAAATCTGAAGTTTGCCCTTAGGGTAGCAGAAACCTACTGTGCACATTTGAAATGCATTTTTCATTTTTTAAAGTAAAACAAATACCTAATAAAAATATCACCGTGAATATGCTAGTATTTCTACATGTAGCAAACAATTGTGTTAAAAATACAGGCAGAAATTCAGTGCTGTTTGCCACGACACATGCCTAGTTTTTAGTGCTTACTTCTCCCCTCTGCAATAAGGCACATTCTGATATCGGGATAAATAGTGACACATGGTATAGATGCCTAAACTTTTGTTTTTTTTAAATAACTCAAACAGACATAGAGTAGAAGGCTATTTCCCCCTGAGAACAGGAAAAAAAAAAAAGACAAGATGTAAAGCAGCAGCCTATCACAATATGGAAATGAATGATGATGGTCTCTTCCATCCATAATCCCTCTAGATTTTCATTCCTACTATAGCAAATACGTCCAAGCTGGAGTAGAGAGACAGATACCCTTTAATTCCACTAGAGGGGAATAGAATGACATCAAGGGATGCAAGTCAAAAGAGTTTTAAAGTTTGTCACCAGCAGAGTAGAGAGGAACCCTGCTGTCACTGCAGGGTTTGTATTTGACGAATTTGTGTTTCAGCGCGTGCATCTCCCTCTCCTACAACAGTCTACTCCAAAGGAGTTAAATCAGGCTGAAGTTTTATTCAGTCTCTATGAAATGTGCAATTCAAACATTCTGTTCCTTCTGGAAGGTGATTTTTCTATTACTCTTTGTCAAGCCTACAGCCTTGACAGCCAAACCGATGCAATATCACAAAGAACTTAATTGGTATCCATAAGTGGATATGTTCTGTACAAATAGAAATTTCAACAGCAAGGTAGTTTGTAATATCAAACACCATGGGAGACTGGGAGACTGTCTCATGATCTACAGAAAGATGAAGGATTCGTTCATTAGAAAAATTAATGAGCCAGCTCGGTGCTGTCCAATAGAACCTTCTGCAATGACAGAAATGTTTTACATCCTCACTGTTCGACACAGTAGCCACTAGCTATCTCTGGCTATTGAGTCCTTGAAATGTCATGACTTCTACCGAGGAGGAACTGAATTGGCAAAATTTCTTTTGCTTTTAGTTCATTTAAATTTAAATAGTCGCAGGTGGCTAGTGGCTACTGTGTAAGACAATGCAAATTTAGACCTCCCTTCCCAGCTGATAACTTCATTTGTTTAAGTCTTTAATTCTTGTTTTCCCTACTGCTCCCCAAAAGTACGAGGATGGTGGAGACAGACTGGGAGAGAGTTTTAGGCTCTAGCAATAACTAGTCAAGATGGACTGTTAATCCAGCTGGGTATCTCCCCTGCACTGGCCCTTTCATGCCAACCCCACTTTACCAGCCTAAACCAGGCCTTACAGCCTGGTCTCTTGGTGGCTTCCTTCCCCGCTCCACAGTCTCTCTAGGTCAGACCATTCTTCATGATTCACTGACTGGCACACATCACTCCCTTGCTCAAAAACCTCTAGTGGCTTCCTGTTGCCTACTGAGGCCACAATCTGGCCCGATCTAATGTCCAATCTCCTCTTCTACCATAGGACTCCCTGTCAACTCGTGACCCTACAAACTTGCCTTGCCGTCTTGGGTTCAGCCAACCCCCCACAGCCCTACAGGATCTAAACTGCCCCTGCCTCAGGGCCTTTGTACTTGCTGTCCCTCTGCCAGGCGCCCCAGCTTTTCGCAAGAACGC
>CM052441.1:137077686-137165257 GCA_028533085.1 Varecia variegata
AAAGGGAGCTGCTCAATCAGTGACTGATATTACTGTGTGACATCTATCCAACTTTTTTTATTGTTCTTCACTGTCAAACTACTACTGAAAGACTTGTAAAGAGTTTTGGCCATATGTTTGAATTCTAAGAGGAAATATTATTAAATACCTTCTTATAATTGTATATCACAGAAATAAAGTGATGTGTAATTTCCTTAAAAAAAAAAAAAAAAAAGAAAGTCTTGCTCAAAGACGCTGGCTATCCGGTGTCAGGGCGGAACTAGAATCCCAGTCTTGCGGCCGAATGTACGATGTTCTATCTCCATTACTGGGATGGGAGTGGGGGACCAGGACCTGTACAGCCACTTGAATGTGCTGAACTAATTCCACATAGTATGGTAGTATGTAGATTTCTATGTATTTTTATTTTTCATTTCATTCTTCCGAAACTGGCATTCACAGACATTTAGCAAGTAGTGATTTGCTAGGGCCCAGCCTGACTCTCTGGGCCCTCAAGAAGGGCTGTGGGCCGGGCGCAGTGGCTCACGTCTGTAATCCTAGCACTCTGGGAGGCCGAGGCGGGTGGATCGCTCAAGGTCAGGAGTTCGAGACCAGCCTGAGCAAGAGCGAGACCCTGTCTCTACTAAAAATAGAAAGAAATTATCTGGCCAACTAAAAATATAGAAAAAAAAAAATGAGCTGGGCATGGTGGTGCATGCCTGTAGTCCCAGCTACTCGGGAGGCTGAGGCAGGAGGATTGCTTAAGCCCAGGAGTTTGAGGTTGCTGTGAGCTAGGCTGACGCCACGGCACTCACTCTAGCCCGGGCAACAAAGCGAGACTCTGTCTCAAAAAAAAAAAAAAAAAAAAAAGGGCTGTGAATGATAAAAAGATATGTCTATTTTTCTTGCCGTCTGAAACTAGGATCCAAAGTAATGACGGATGGCTCACTGCCTAAAACCTCGCTCAGCAAAATGGGTGAGCAAGGCACTGAGCAATTTTCTTTTGTTCTGAGTCTGTGAGAAAAGCATGAAATGTTTGAATCCAAGTAGCTTAATGAGACCCCGGAGCTCCACCGCCTGTCCTGCCACGCAGGAGTCGGGGCTGGGAGAAGCCAGCACAACACAAGGGAAGGAATTTCACTGAAACCCTGAATAGGCCCAAGGTCATGGCTCCTAATGGAATGCCCTTGTCACTGCACCGGGACGCCCTGGTCTCCACAGCTGTGGTGAGTGGCTTTGCTTTCAACACTGCTTCACCCTCCTGGTGCAGATGCAAGCCTGCGAGGACCAACAGCTGCAGGGGCAGCTGATCAAAATGAAGAGGTAAATTATTCATTTTCTCTCAGGCTTGGAGGATAGACAGTTCTCTACGTATGAATGGGTTGTTTCAAAAATCATTTGCAAGGCTGTAGTTCTAAAGCAGGATGTTTAAAACCCTGCAAACAGGGCTACATACATGTTCACTTTCCACACCAGATCCTCAATCCCAAAGTGCTGTCTTCAGAGTCCAACACAATATAGTCCCATTACAGCAGAGAATGTCCAATCCCCCTCTCTCCTTCATAAGAGAACTCTCATTTTAGCTGAGCACACTGAGCCCTAGAGTAAAAGAAAACATTATTCCCTCTCCTTGCAGCTCCGTGTGGTCATGGGACAAAGAAGATGTAAGTATTATACGGAAGATTCCTGGTAAACTGCCTCACGGTATATCCCTCACCTGGGAGAGGTATGCCTTGCTTGCCCTTCTACATGTCTGTAACATGCAACGCAGACATTCTGGATAGGAAGTGACTGCATGAAGCCACGGGCTCAGATGGTACAACAGAGTCAGAAGCCTCGTTCCTGGTGACTGTGGAGCTGCTCTGTGAGCCCTGGCTTACCTGCTCTGTACACCTTTCACAGGAGAGAGAAACAGACACTCTTACTTAGGCTACTGTTATTTCGGATTTTTGTATTGTATACAACTACATGCAATTCTTAACTGTTATACCCATGAATTACAATGTCTCCATGGGAAACCAGTGTATTTACAATATACCTATCCCTAAGCCCTCTCTGGCAGTAACCATAAAAGGAACATGCACACACCTCCAAAAGAGCATAAAAAAAAAAAAAGGGCATAGTAAGAGGAACTGACATTTGTGGAACAAGGTATTTTTCACAGTATTTGTTAGCCACCACAATGTTGTAAGGCAACTGTGAATTATTGGCCCCTTTTACAGAAGGGGAAATTCAGGTTTGGGCAGTTTAAGAATCTGTCCCAAATCAGCTGTTAAGTGGCTGAGGAATGAGCCAATGAGTCTGATATTTGGCATGAGATAGACATAGATTGGTAACAGGTAGGAAATGGTAACATTTTTAAGAACTCACCAACTAATTTAGTAAATTATAATTATATGAAACACTAGAATAAAAAGAAAGTAACTAGACAGAATCAAATGAGGCAATATATGCAAAAGTGCCTAGCACGTGGTAGGCACTTCAAAAGTACCAATTTCCACCTGGATTTTTAAAAAGCCCTGCCCGAAACATACAAACATACTTCCTAAAATTTTTAAGATGTGTTCTGCTAGATTACACATGTATGTTGGGTGGTAACATACATGAAAACCTACAATCATTTAAATAGTTGTCCGTGAAAAGTGAAGTGGCTGGGTCTGTGTACCAGGTGGAAGAGTGTGCCCTGCCCCACTCCAACTTCATGCCCATCCGGAATCTCAAACTGTGACCTTATTCGGGAATAGGGTCTTTGCAGGTGCAATTATTTAAATTAAGATGTGGTCTTAGTGGATTAGGGCGGGTCCTAAATCCAATGACTGGGCCCTTAGAAGAAGAGGGGAGGACGCAGAGAGACACACAGGGAAGACAGCCAAGTGACAAGAGAAGCAGAGACCGGGGTGAAGCAGCCATCGGTCAAGGGACTCCATGGGTTGCTGGGAGCCCCCAGAAGTTGGAAGAGGCAAGGAAGGATGCTTCCCTAGAACCTCACTGGGAGCATGGTCCCATAGGCACCTTGATTTGGGACTTTTAGCCTTAAAACTGTGAGAGAACACATTCCTGTTGTTTTAAGCTACTAGTTGTGGAGAAATATGCTACAGAAGCCCTAGGAAACAAAGTTTGGAATCAGATTTAGAGTAGCAAAGAGCATCGACTAACATAAGTATTTATAATACTAAGACCCACTTTTGTGCATCTGAAAAATAACCATCTCTCCTAGGTAGATTGCATTTGACCTCTAGTTTTTGTTCCTCCAAACCACTGCTGTGCTGTCCCTGAATCAAGTCTTAAGAGCCTCCATTAGGCTCTAGGATTCTGGCCAGGAACTCTAATTAGCGGTCAAGGCTCGACTGCATCTGTTGATGATGTCCTAGTTATTGAGGTGAGAAAACTCGGCTGCTGTATGTCAAATATACCAATAAACAGCTGCTAATTAGATTTTGGGATAAGATTTGATTTTATCCTGGAAATATGAGCAATCCTTGTACACAATTGCAACTTGCGTATATTTGCCTAATTCTAAACTTAATGTTCTATTCTTCTGAAATTAACATAATCAAGTTTAGTATACTTATGTTCAGAATATCAAATGAATAAACATGACTTTATACATACTCTATAGTTTTACAAGTCTGTGATGGAGAAGCCCAATTATGATAATTTAAAAACAGAAAAGATAATTTCCTTCAACTGTCTGCAAGAAAAAAAGGTTTTCTTTCCCTGGAAAAATTCACAATACTACAAATGAGATACTTATCCCTTGAGTTTCCATACAACTTAGCTAAAGACAAAACCTCCAACTGAATCAGTGAAATTTCTCAACTGCACATATGAATTTTGAATTTATATAACACAAGAAGTTCACAAATATCAAAATGTTCTTAACGTCAACCAATTATCTCAACTCAGTACTCCCCCAGTAGGCCAACCACCTAACCTAACAGGTTTAAAAGGATTTAGGATTCTGTGTGTGTGCTGTGTGCTATATTATCAACGTCAGATTTCTCCTACCACCAGAATGAACCCTAAAGTTAGGTTACATGGAACTATAGTTCTATTAAACTGTTCATAATGTCTCTTAGGCACTTAAAATATTTGCTGTTTTTCCATTCATTTTTCCACTTACACCATGAGATATGCTTAAAATAAAACAAGTACTTTTCCAACTCAATAAGATAAATAATTATAAAATGAGCCAAGGATTTGAATAGAGACTCTCTAAAGAAGATATATAATGACCAACAAACATATGAAAAGATGCTCAATGTTGTCAGCAAATAAGGAAGTGCAAATCAAAACTGCAATGAGAAGCCACTTCACATGCACCAAGATGGCTAGAATCAGGAAGATCTGTAACAATTGTTGGCAAGGATGTGAAGATAGTCATCCATTGCTCATGGGACTATAAAATGGTGTGATCACTTCAGAAAACTGTTTGACAGTTCCCCAAAACGCTAAACATAGAATTACCACATGACCCAGCAATTCCACTCCTAGTTATAGACTCAGGAAAACTGAAAACGTGTCCACACAAAACCTGTAATGTTCACAGCAGTATTACTCACAATAGCCAAAAAGTGGACACAACCTAAAAGTCCATCAACTGGTGAATGGTAAACCCAAATGTGATACACTCATACAGCAGAATATTATGTGGCCATTAAAACAATGAAGTACTGATACGCATTACAACATGAATGAACCTTGAGAACACACTAAATGAAAGAAGCCAGTTATAAAAGGCCACTTATTATGTGGCTCCATGCATACAAAGCACCCAGAATAGATAAATCCAGAGAGACGGAAAGTAGAGCAGTGGTTGCTAAAGATTGAGAGAACAGACAAATGGGGAATGAATGCTAATAGGTATGGAGTTTCTTTTAGGGGTGATAGAGATGTTTACACAACTGTATGAATACATTAAAAACCACTGGAGTATATACTTTAAGTGGGTGAAATTTATGATATGTGAATTACATCTCAATAAATCTGTAAAAAAAGAATAAAGCCATACTCTGACAGTGTGATATAATAAGAAATATTTACATGGTCTATTTCCCCAGTTCCTGGCACAGAGCCAATAACTTGGGATTTCCTGGGTGAGAGGAGCATCTTCTGTTCCAATGAGGTGAGTCTTTGTGGGCTCCCGGATGGGGAATGGTCACAAGACCAAGCCATGGTTAGAAGCTTGGAACCTTCAGCCCTACCACCCCCCACCCTGTAGGAAGGGGAGCCGGGCTGAAGACTGATTGAATAATCCAATGTGCCTATGTGATAAAGCCTCCATAAAAGTTCCTGGACTATGGGGTTCAGAGAACTTCCAGGCTGCTGAGCAACAGTAGGAGCTGGGAAGATCGTGTGCTCAAGGGGTACATGGAAGCTCTGGGTCCCTTCCTTCACTCCTTGCCCTGTGCATCTCTCCCACCTGGCTGTTCCTTGGTATCCTTTGTAATACACAGCATAGCAAACCGGTCAACGTAAGTAAAGTGCTTTTCTGAGTTTTGTGAGCTGTCCTAGCAAAAAGGGGGTCATGGGAACCTCTGATTTGTAGTCAAGTCAGCCGAAGTTGTGGGTAACCTACTACTTGCGATTGGCGTCTGAAGTGGTGGTGGGGGAAGGAGTCTTGTGGGACTGAGTCCTTAACCTGTGGGAGCTGAGACTATCTCCAGGTAGATAGGGTCAGAATTGAATTGAATTCCAGGACACCCAGTTGGTGTCTGGTGGAGAACTGCTTGGTGTGTGGGGGAAACTCCCCCCACATTTTGGTGACCAGAAGTGCTTTGTGTTGAGAGTATAGCAGGAGAAAACAGTTCATTAGTTTGTTTTTCCTACTACACAAATTATTATTTTCATTGAAAAATTTTTTAAAAACTTTGCCAAAGCAAAACAAAACTCATGGTAGCACCTATGATAATTCCTCCCATCTCAATTAAGGTGGTATGTCCCTTTCTCCTTTCCTTCCTTCCCTCCCCCTTTCTTTCCTCTTCCCTTTGACTCCTGGGGCTTGTGGTCAGATCATTCAGACTATGTGACACATTTTAACTGAACTGGCTAGCTGCCGGACTAAATCAATAAGATGTATTAATATTTACATGATATGCAACTTAACTGTGCATTGTGTTAAAGAGCTTTAGAAGGTTAAGCCAGATTGACAGGATTCATCAATAATTGGCAACAAAGTCCCAGTACCACTGTTTTAATTTTCCAGGATGTTGCTGATCTCTCATGTTTCCGCTTTAGATTTGGCTGTTCTGTTCATTAGACACTACTTAACACAGATAAGCACTGCACTTTTCACACCTTTACTGCTCATTAATTCATACTTTTATCACTGGACTCAAGTGCTTAACTACCAGCAATGTAGAAGCACCACAATCTATGTTTGAAAAGCCAATGTCTCCCTTGCAGACCACTGGAATGATTTGCAACGCATCTTAAAGAGAAAAACTTGCAAAGGAAGAAACACATCTCGTAAAATTCTTCTTTGTTTAAAAGAAACAGGTGGTTCATACAAATCAGATTTCTTATTGCCCTTTTAAATTCTAAGCAGGTCAGCAAAATGATTGCTTGGGGTGGTGATGGGGAGTAAAGAGCTCGGGCCTGTGAAGCAGAAACAGGAGTTCTAGATCCTACAAATGAACTGGGTGGCACCTTTACCTTCATGTTCTCACCTGCTAAGAGAGAGGAGTGAATTGTGCTTCCCTAACCTGACTGATTAGCACAGTCACCTGGGGAGCTTTTATTTTTTTTTTAAAGTCTTTTCATTATGGAAAATTTCAAATACGTGCAAAGAGTAGAGAGAACAACCAATGCCCAAGTACCCATCACCAGCTTAAACAACATCAACCCCTGGCCTGCTTTCTCTTCAGTAAGAATAGCCCATGTCTGTCCTCCTCCTCCCCACCCCTCCTAGAGACCATTTCAAGAATAAATTCTTGGGCCATACTCTGTGGGCCTCTCATTTATCAGGTCTGTAATGGAACTGGAAGATCGTTTTGTTTTTTTTCCCTAAAGAGTCAGGTTTAGAAATGATTGGCCCAGAGGACCCATGAATTTCTTTTCAGCAACACAATTCTATCAGCATAGGATGCATAAAGCAACAAATGTTAAGTCAAGTTTATGAGAAAATTGCAATGTATTTTATGTGGAGTCTCTATTATTTGTAGTGCATTAGGCCATTGATGGGGAAATTTACGTATGGGTCCGGACCCTCAAGAAAGAAAAATTCTGCTCAATGCAGGCTTTGGAGAAACCCCTAGTTTTCCAGAATTTAGAAATGCAAACTGCAGATCATTCTAACTACTTGCTTGGAACCAGAGTGAAGCCTCACCACCCACAATGACAAAGTGATGACTAGGTAAGTGGGAAATACTGCGCAACACCCAGACTTCAAAAGCAAGCCAACTGATGTGCTTCCGTGCATTCTGAGATCAGCTGAGAGAAGTCAGTGCCAACTCGTGGACGCAGTAATTGGCGCAGCCAAAACTCTAATGTATCTTGCCCACGCATAAGGCGGGAAACATTTTTCTCTTTGACAATTTTATCTTTTTTTTTTTTGAGACAGAGTCGCGCTTTGTTGCCCGGGCTAGAGTGAGTGCCGTGGCATCAGCCTAGCTCACAGCAACCTCAAACTCCTGGGCTCAAGCAATCCTACTGCCTCAGCCTCCCGAGTAGCTGGGACTACAGGCATGCGCCACCATGCCCGGCTAATTTTTTTTCTATATATATTTTTAGTTGGCCAGATAATTTCTTTCTATTTTTAGTAGAGACGGGGTCTCACTCTTGCTCAGGCTGGTCTCGAACTCCTGACTTCGAGCGATCCACCCGCCTCGGCCTCCCAGAGGGCTAGGATTACAGGCATGAGCCACCGCGCCCGGCCCGACAATTTTATCTTTAAAATGATTCCCTATAACCATCTGAGCTTTCAAATTAATTCAACTTTCTGACAGTGTCTTGGTCAGAAGAAATCACCTAATTCTTACAGGTGATCGCATTCAAAGACCAATTGTGCAGCTTCCTAACTCCAACACAAATAGCCTTAAAAAGGAAAAGACTTTGCGGTATAGTCTTGCCTTGAGATCACAAAATCCTAAAGTCCCCAAAATGGAAGGGATGTCAGGGACGATGTAGCTACTCAAACAGACAATGAATTTTCTCATTTTCAAAAACTGCTTTTACTTCTTTTTACTAGAGAGTATATGCCATCGAAATGACACTGAATTAAATGTAAATCCAGGGGTGAAATCTGGCATCTCAAACCACCCCTGTATTCATGTGTCCCCCCCAAAACTGAGAAGCTAACAGAAGGTGGAATCCAGAAATAGCAGCAAAAGCTTTGAGCATATCCACTTAGGAGTCCACTGAGTTGGCTAAGGAACCAGATGTTGTACAAGAAAAATTAACTCTTATAGTTTGATGTATGTTCCTTGGAATCAGTATCAAGATATGCAGGAGGAGAAAATGAGGTGGTGTGTTTTCTAAACTGGACTGCCACAATAACTTTTTTTTTTTTTTGACACAGAGTCTCGCTCTGTCACCCAGGCTAGAGTGCTGTGGAGTCAGCCTAGCTCACAGCAACCTCAAACTCCTGGGCTCAAGCGATCCTTCTGCCTCAGCCTCCTGAGTAGCTAGGCCTACAGGTGTGTGCCACCATGCCTGGCTAATTTTTTTTTTGGTATATATTTTAGTTGTCCAGCTAATTTCTTTCTATTTTCAGTAGAGATGGGGTCTCGCTCTTGCTCAGGCTGATCTGGAACTCCTCAGCTCAAACGATCCACCTGCCTCGGCCTCCCAGAGTGCTAGGATCACAGGTGTGAGCCACTGCGCCTGGCCTGCCACAATAACTTTTGAAAATAATTAAATCAAATGTGTTTTTCTTTAAATATGCAAGACTCAGATTTTTATGTTTTTTAACAGAAGCGTTGATGTGGAGAGTCCATGCCTCCTTCTTCCCAAAAGGATAAGCTTTTAAGAGGTAATTCATAGCTAGCTTGCAACAAGTCTGCACTTAACTGATTATATGTCTGAATCTTTTCCCACAAAACTATGTAAATCGGAAAGGCAAGAGAATCACTTAAACCTAGTGTTTGGCAAAAGTAGAATTAATTCAGTGTCTTAAGCACATTTTCCTTATTAAGATAATAATTGCTTAATTAATATTTTAATTTGAAAGCCAGTCAAGAAAGCCTGCACCTTTTGATTTTTATAAATTGAAATAATCTGCATAAAATTAATAAATATTCTAAGGAACATAACTCTTAGAAATATAAAGTCTATTTATAAAAATGTTTTAAAATTTTTAAAAGTAACTGCATTACAAAATAAGAAAATGAAGAAAAAACTTCCCACAACCTCACCCCAACTCAATCACTGGATCATTTTAATATATTTCCTTTTGGTAATTTTAAACATGCCTGTTTTTACTATAAGTTACAGTAAATATAACTTTAAAGTCTTATTTTTTCATTTAGTATTAAATTAATTTTGTCATGTTGCCATGACTTTAGAATTTCTAAATGAATGCATAAATGATTCATAACTTGCATTATACCTTCACAATTGGAAGCTCACAATGCAATGGACATATTCATGTATGTAACTTTTTATACTTTTGTATTTTTTTTAGATTTCTAGAAGTAGAATAGCCACAAATGTTTAAAAGCTCTTGATTTATATTGTCACATTGCTTTTCAAGAGTCGTGTCAACTTACAATATAGCCTGAAACACAGAAAAGTATTGCTTTGATATACTCTTTACTAACAATTGATATTCATTTTAAAAAAGCTTTTGCTAATTAAATGTGCGAAATAGTACTTCATTTTTCTAATTTTAATATCTTTGTTAAAGTACCAGAATATTTCCTATTTATCTGTGTTAATTATATTCTGTCTATTGTAAGCTCTCCTTTTGAGTCCTTTTGCCAATTTATGAGAGTCCTTATAAATTTTTATTAGCTCTTTACTATGCTTCTTTAATTCTATTATCTCCTGGTTTTTCTTTAGTTTAACTTTATTACACTTAACTCTTTCATCTAAAATTTTTTTTCATTCATAGGCTGAAATGAGTGTCTAAACTCATTAATGTCCAAATTATTGATGAGTTGTTCCCAAATATCATTTAGTGAATAATCTTTCACTTCCCATTGATAAGCAGTAGTTAAAATGTAAAGCACAATAACTAAATTCAGCAGCATGTTTTGTTTTTCCAACTAAGGTGAACGCGTACTTGGAAAAGTCAGGGTGGCACATAAAGAAGAAATCAGAACTTCATCACTATTAGTTTCTCCCCCAAACTGGTGATCGCACTTATACATGTGTATGTATCTGTGGCTTTGTGTGTGTGCACATATATGTATGTATGTAGGTATATATGTAGACTAAAGAGGAGATATTTTGAGAGCAAATAAGAGCTGGGCAAGAGGTCTGAGCCCTGGAAAACTAGGCTATCATTTGGATCTGATCAATGAAATTAAAACACACTGGTGGTGAGATGGAGAAACGCATAGCAATCTGTTTCTGTATCTTCACTGTGTTAACTCACATTTGTTATTTATCTTAGCTTAATATTTTAAATATTTTTCTGTTCCTCTTTGCCTTTATTTCTTTCTTTCACTATGGGGGGCTATATCATTTTAATATTTGTTGATTCAACAGATATTCGCTGAGTGTCACTATGCACGAGGTATAGTTACAAATGCGGGTAAGTCAATGACAAACAAGCCCAACAAGAACCCCCACTCTCACCAAACTTTCATTACAATGGCGACCTGACCTGCGCCCCTAAACGTGGCAGTGTAACAGCAGCATGTGATACGGGAAATCAAGGAGTTCCAGGAGACCAAAAGCAGCAACTGAGTGTAGCTGGGCTGCAGAGCGGGGCACAGGCCACAGTGGGGGTAGCTTTTCTGACCATCGCTGCTTCACAATGTCGTCTCCCTTTCTCTGAATCCTTTCCATGGGTACCGCAGCTCTCTGTGCAGCAGTTCCGTTCTCTGATGGCGGCCTGTGTCCACACATGGGCTCTACGACATTAACCTCTACCCAGGACCTACAGCGGTGCTAGGCATCTGTCGAATGAATTAGTCCCTGAAAGGTGCTGATAGATTCTAGACATTGAGCCTTTATAAGTTCTTCTCTCTTTTTTTTTTATTTCAGCTTATTATGGGGGTACAAAAGTTCTTCTCTTAATATGCAATTTAACTACTTTGCCAAGCCTTCCCTGAAAAACCCACATTTACTCACATGGCCCCTGGGGATGTGTGGCTCAGCATAACCATCTCAGCAATGAGAAGTCCATCGATGGAACCCTCAGTGCACTTGGGGGTGACCAAGGGCTGGTGGCCAGGGACTTCAACACCGCATCAATAAAGGGGATTATTCAATAGGGACAGAAAGATGACACAAAGGCTCTTGGTGAGGTAGCAAATTCTGAAATAGGATATGGATTTTTTTAAGGGCTTTTGGGCGGGGGAGGGAAGGTATTAGAAGCAAGAGTTTCTCCCCCCACCACGTCGGCTGAGAGGACATGACCCTGACTTGCTGCAAAGACTGAGTGTAAGCAGGATGGAGGGAGCTGTCAGTCAGCATGACTCACTGCTTAGAGCGCTCGCTGTCCCCAGAGCTTTCGAGCGATGGGACCATTCCAGGTCAGTGGCCCCTGCCTGCCAGGAGGGGTGCTGGGTCTCTCTAAAAGGCCCATTAACAGGCCATCTGAGGGGATTCATCAGAGCCTTCGAGAACATGAAGATGAATGAAAAAGGAATACGTCCAATGTGATTTTGGTAATCAGCACTACTTCTGTGATGCTTCCTTCCCACCATGAAACATTAATACCTGTAGATGAAGCCCAACAAGTCCCCAGAGTGAACTGGGAGCACAAAAGCTACGTTCTGAAAGGACACATTAAACCAGGTTTTCACAATGTAATGCCTACTTGATACTAATGGTATATACTAATTGAGAGTAATCATGAGTACCAGAGACATTCAGCAGGCAAGGAAGCTCATTAAATATTTTACTTATAGCTTTACTGAGATACGATCCACATACCATACAATTCATCCCTTCAAAGTGTATATTTCAGTGGTTCTCAGTACAGAGTTGTGCAACCATCATCACAATTGAATTTTCATTACCTTGCAAAGAAAACTTAAAGTCATTAGCAGTTATTTTGTATTCCTCTTCAACTGTCCCCCACACCCCGGCCACCACTAACCTACTTTTCTTCTATATAGGTTTGCCCATTTATATAGTTTCATATAAATGGAATCACAAAACACGTGACCTTTTACTTAGCTGGATATCCTCAGGGTTCATCCATGTTGTAGATGTAGCATGTATCATGATCCATGCATGTAGCATGGATCAGTACCTCATTCCTTTTATTGCCAAATGATATTTCATTGCATGGATGGATATACCACATTTTATTTATCCATTCATCACTTTGGGTTGTTTCCACTTTTTGACTATTATGCATGATGCTGCTATGACCATTCTTGTACTAGTTTTTGTAAGAATGTATGTTTTCATTCTCTTGGGTATACACCTAGGAGTGAAATTGTTGGGTCACATGGCAACATGATGTTTACCTTTCTGAGCACCTCCCGAATAAGATTTCCAAAGGAGCTATACCGATTTACATTCCCACCAAAAGTTATGAGGGTTTCCAGTTCTCCACACCCTGGCCAACACTTCTTATTATCTGTCATTTTTATCACAGCCACCCCAGTGAGTGTGAAGTGGCATCTCATTGTAGTTTTGACGATTACTTCCTTCATGAGACATCTGGTGTCTTCCCACCAACAAGGAAGCCATGCGGTGACGGAAAAGGCACCAGCTTTGGAGCACTACAGGTCTCACATCTCACACTCACGAGCTGAGCGTCCAGAGGGGATTCTAGACTACGGGGCTACAGTTCCTCAGCTATGAAATGGTGACAAGAATGCCTGTCTCACTGCGGAAGTTCCTAGCGCAGTGCCTAGCAGGTAGGAGGCATCTAACGAATGGTTTGCCTTTGTCATTGCAATGCACTGGCCCTGTGCTTGGGATAAGACAACACAGAATTTGCTGCCCTTTATGAATACAAGGTCTACTTTGCAAACCCCGTGTGCACAGTGCAGTCCCAAGACAACGTGACAAGTGCTCTACTGAGGTATTCACAAGGAACCTTAGGGACAGGGAAAAAGGAATGCCCATGTCTTCCAGGGGAGTCAGGGATCGCTTCACAGAGTAGCTGACCCAGACAAAAAGTCACCCTTCACCATCCTACTTGAACAATTGCCATGTTTCTGCCAAAACAACTTAGCATATTATCACAGGCAGCACATTCAGAAATCCAGTCTCTTGGTGGTTAAAGGTTTACTAAATCCTAAATGTGAAATCAGAATTATGCTAATTTTATATTATTTTCCAAATTTTATGTTTTAAGATGATTCTAGGTAGTCATTCCCTTAGAGGACACAGAAGATAAATTTGGACCTTCTTTCTTTAAAAGAAGTGGGCCTGTACATTTGGCTAACTCAAGTCATAGTCAAAATCAAGACTATCTTTTTGCAGTATTACTTTTGAGAAGCAGATGCTATTGGCACGTCTTAAGAGAACCCTAATTAAGTCACGTGGCGGTAGTAGAACTTGTACTCTGTCCTCAGCGTATGCTGCTGAAATGAATCCAGCAAACCATGTCTTTATTCAGCAGCCAGACAGACACAGTTTCATCCAGCATTTGGTTTCCCCCTAGCAAGGGGACAGGAGACAACTTTGGATACTGCAAACACTCCCTATTCTATTGTGCTCCTCTCATAAACAAAAGCAACACATGGGGAAAAGCAAAATGACTGTTCATGGCCTTCAAAAATTAAGTTTTCTTTTAGAAATCAACTCCCACAATATCTGCTAATCTGAGATTTGCATAAAGGTTTAAGAAACGCTTTATTACGCCTGGGAGCCTCCCTGTCTGCTAGGCTATTTTCTTTTTCTCCTAGATGTCACCAAAGTTTACCGAAGCAGGTTTTCATTTGGAACTATTATCTGTTCTATTTTTCTTTTTAACAAACCCTAGGAAATCCTGTTTACAGAGGTGGTTCGTAACAGCAAAATCCTGTTCTAGTTGATATCGCCAAGGAGAGGCAAGGAGCTAAAGCTGGGAACAGAGGGAGAGGACGGCTTCGGCAGGAGGAGGAAGGTGGCTACCACCCAAGGGTCCATTGGTGGCTGAATTTAGGATAAACAGAAGGTGGCACAGCCACACAGTGGAATATCATTCAGTCGTAAGGAAATTCTGACACCTGCTATAACACGGATGAACCTTGAGGACGTCAAACTAAGTGAAATAAGCCAGTCACAAAAAGACAAATACTGTAGGATTCTACTTATACGAGGTATCTAGAGCCAATTCAGAGGGACAGAAAGTAGAACGCTGGTGGCCAGGGGCTGGAGGCAGGCGTCAAAGAAGGAGTTCGTGTTTAATAAGTAGGAGTCACATTCAGGGAGGACCAAGCAGCTCTGGGGATGGATGATGGTGCGGCCGCACATCACTGTGATGTACTCCATGCTACCGAACTCTATAATAAAGTGGGAAATTTTATGTTATGTGTATTTTACCACAATATAAAAATTTTTTTTAAAGAGAAGAAGGCACAGAATGGACTTCACCTCTCCCTGCCTACTGAGGCCCACAGCAGAAGTGTCTCCAAGGACTCGTTTTGCTGTTCATTTTGAGAAGACCCTGAGAGTGCTCTATTGAAACAAACGTGTGTATTTGCATATATTAATAAAAGGATCCACTTCAAAAATTCTTCTCAACCACCAAAAGAAGAGATTTATTTTTAAGGCTACCTGTCATTCCTTGTCTTAAATATGGGAGAATTCACACCAGGCCTCTGGGTTCTCCTTGTTCCTTGGACCCTCAAGGGGATGGTGCATTCAGGAAAGGGCCGAGGGTCCGAGGGTCCGAATGCCAAGGAAGCACATCAAAGAGGCAGGCAATGCATTGGCCTCGGGCCTCCACTGATCCATTTAACCTGTTACAGAAAACACCTTCTGGAGGGAGTTTCCTATTAGTTCGGAAGAATCCTGGGCAGGAAGTAGATGGCCTTCAGATGACAGCACCAGAGCCAGAACCTCTAAGCTGCCGTTAAAACCCGGCCACTCTACCCCTGCGTCATGTTCAAATCCGTGTGATCATTTCTCTTATTCTATAAACTATAATGCCGCTCATAATAAAAAAAAGAGAGAAATTGTTTTAAGTTTAACATTTATTCAGTTTCCTACAAAGATCCTGAACATCTGATGGAAACTGATGTCTCCCCCTCTCCATCATGCACTAGGAAGACACTGATTACCTGGAAAGGACGGGAAGGTGTGACAGCCGAATGTCACCGGGCATGAAGTGAAGCCGAGCCTGGCTCTGAAAAGCTGCGCGGTGAAGGCAGGAGGGCAAAGGAAAAACACATCCCATTGAACCTCACACGACTAAATTACAGCTCTGACTTTTCCTGCCTCGTTCTCACTTGCTTTTTTTATCTTGCTTTTAGTGGGCTCAAAGGAACCACAATGAACAGCAAAGGTACAAAGTGGAACACACGCCAGAAGGTGCCCATCGAGCAGTATAATAACCCTTATCGAGCCCTGGGAGATGAACGATAGGCGCCGTACCCACCGACTAATTACGGAGGCCGAGGAGGCACACACGTGCCAAGGAAGCCTTGCTGACAACGTGCAAGCTGGCTCGTTCACACACAGCTGTGCAAACGGGTCACCCTTGAACGTGAGCACGGCCCGAGGCGATCCACAATCCATCTCTACAGGATCAGACAGCTTACTTTCTGGCACTTTTCATTTTCCAACTGTTAAAAATGGGTCTATGGCATTTCCAAGAAGCTATGCTGTAAGTCTTTGTAGTCAGCACAACATGGGGCTTGGTGGTAACGGATTTGACCTTCTCTTTAATGCACGTTTGCTATGATATAATGGTGGGTGGCACTGCGTCCCTTGAAAAGACACGCCCAAGTCCTAATCCCTGGTATCTGTGCATGTGACCTTATTTGGAAACCGGGTCTTTGCCAATGGAATTAAGTTGAGGATCTTGAGAGGAGATCATCTAGAATTTAGGGTGGGCCCTAAATCCAATGATTGATGTCCTTATAAAAGAATGCAGAGGGAGATTTGAGACAGGGAGACACGAGGAAGAGGACCTTGTAAAGACAGGGTAGACATGGAATAACACATCTTCAAACCAAGGAATGCCAAAGATTGCTGGCCACCAGTGGAAGCTAGGAGAGGGTCATGGATCGAAAGGAACCAACCTTGCTAACACTTTGATTTTGGAGTTCTGGCCTCTAGAACTGTGAGAGAACACATCTCTACTGTTTCCAGCCCCCAAAGTTGTGATAATTTGTTATGGCAGCCCTAGGAAACTAAGCCAGATATTAGTTCCCTTCGAGTATTTGTAAAGGTTTTTATCTCGGTCCTTAACAGAGGAATGTGGATAGTGAGTCACCTGCAATTCCATGGCCCTACCCGGTCCCTGCAGTTTTGCTGCAGACGACAAGATGACAAGATGTCCCAGGCTCTCTGCTGTATGGAGGAGCTGGGTTCCATTTCCATTCATAATGTACCTATTTTCCCCAGGAACTGGGTAATCATTTTCTCAGATTTGAGGAATTTAAGTGTAAATATGCCAAAGAAAAAAGCACACATTGTACATGAACATAATTTTCCTGTGATTTCCTGGAAAATGTCAGGTGGTAACATGCTAAGTAATGTATCTTTCCTGGAGTGCCTGAGTTTACCCTTCATTAAAGTCATTCAGACCTCGGTGATAAAGAAATAAAGAGGTCCTAGAAATTGCTCACCAATCTAAAACTAAGGAGGCCATCTGAAAGAGTAATCGACAGCTTTGTTCGGTCTCTTAAGCATCATCAAGAAGGGCCAAGAGTTGGTAAATTTAGGCTCCAAAACCTCCTGCAGTCATTAGATCGTTCCACCTGACTAACACACCAGGGCGAGTTGTCCTCACTAACACTGGGTGACGTGATCGGGTTTGGGTTTGGGGGACTCAAGGTCATTTTCAAACTGTGTCCTTGGATCTCCCCATGAAATACTCTAGTTGGAGAGTCTCCCCCGAGACTCTGGAGAGGGCAAGGCCCTGCCAACACATTGATTTTGGACTTTTGGCCTCTAGAATTACAAGAAAATAATCTCTGTTGTTTTAAACTACCAGATTGTGCTAATTTGTTACGGAAGCCTTAGAAAACTAAGCCGCCAACCTTCACCTCCCAGATTTGCTTGAAACCAAGTCAGGAAGAAGAGGGTGCAGGAAGAATGCAGAGAAGGGGGCATGGAGTGCGTGTCCACACGTGATGTTTTTTCCTTTCTGCCCACCCAACAGACTTCTGCTTTGAACCCAAACCAAAATCAACCAAAAAAAAAAAAAAAACTAACAGCACAAAATGCCAACACTCATTGGATATGTGTTGCTGGCACCTTGGAATAATCTTACCTATTAGTGGCTTTAGGCTCTAGGTCTTAAGTTTATGACACATAACTTCTGCAATGTTAGAGTTGCAATGAAGATAATTTATTTTAGAGAGAGACTATAATAGCTTTGGGCTTTTCTCCCCCTTTCTCTTTTAAAAGGTAAATCCATCTTTTAAAAAACAAAAAAATTTATCCATAATTTTACCACTCTAACAGAATTATTTCTCATTTTATTACCTCTCAATTAAAATAATTTCCCTCTGCTCCAAACTAAGCAAAGTGATGCCTTTTTTTTTTTGGTTCACTTAAGTAAACATTAACCCAGGAGCAGTTTGATTTCCATCAAAGCTATGGGAAATCAGCACTATAATTTTTTTAAGAATGTTTCCCTAAAGGAAACTAACCATTAACTATGACTTCCTTCAGGATGTTGCTTTAATTCTCATAGGAATAAATTCATTTTGCAAAGCACTTAAGACTTTACCATCCACTCTTAACCCCTGCATTTTAGTATCTTTATGAGTCCCCAAACAGTAAAAGATTAGTTCAGAATTAGATGTCTGGAGCCATTAAAAGCAAAACAATGAGTTACAACAGAAAACCATCAAATCATAAAACAATACCTATGATATGTTCCTCCCCCCCAAAATTTGTATTTAATATGTAACTTATCTATAGTTCATATTTCTGGGAACCTCAACTATCTTTACCAAGCATCGGAATCAAGCAATAATATATTTATTAAGTAAAAACAAAAAATGATAGCAAACATTTACATAGTGCTTTTTCTGTGCCTGGACTGTTTGCAATGTTCTAACATATTAATTCACTTAATCCTCACAGCAACACTATGCAGGAGACACCATTTTCCCCCACTTTACAGATGAGGAAACTGAGGAACAGAGAGGGTAACACATCCTAGGATGCATATCCTGTAAATGGCAGAGCTAGAATTCCACCAGGCCATCTGGCCCCAAAGTCCACGCTGCTGACTTCCTATGTCACATAAAACTTATGTTCTAAAGAGCCCAGCTGCGAGTCTAACGCAGGGTTCCTCTCCTCTTGCTTTGGATAGTTTTAATTAGCCTGTTAATTAGAAACAGCAAAGTAGAGTCGATGGAGAAGCTGACTTGAAGGCGGGCGAAGTGAAGTTACAAGTTCACGTGGCCACTAAGGGAACAGAAAACTATCCAATTTAGACAAACTACAGGTTGAGCATCCCCAATCCAAAAACCCAAAGTTCGAAAGGCTTCTGGTCCCAAGCATTTCGAGCAAGGGATACACAACCTGTAACACACAAAAAAGTTCCTGAGCATGGGGAGAATTAATGTAGAAGCAAAGTATCCCTCTTAGCCAAGAATGCCTAAAGCCATTTCTGTGGGAGGAGAAAGGACAATTGCTATATACTAGGCAAATGTTGGGAATGGTGCACAGACGACCTCTGTAAACATTATCAAGGGGGATAGCCACAATATTTCACAACTGGACACTGACCAATTAGGACACTCTGTGACCGATCGCACTGGATCCTGTCCATGAATACCTAGCACAGCCATCCTGGGGCCATCTGCTAAACTTCCTTCCTATTATCTTCATTCCCTACAGGAACAAAACAGACCCAGAGAAGTTAAGTGACTTGTCCAAAGAGACACAGCAAGAGGACAGGGCCAGAGTTTCTACGTTTTGTTATACCACGTTGCCCATATTTACTGAGAATGTTCTCAGCTCACTCTGAGAATGTAGATCAGTATTTAAACACTTCAGAAAGATTCCCTCTCAAATATGGTCAAAGTAAAAAAAAAAAAAAAAGTTGGAAGAATATTTTGTGACAATTGAAAAGCATAAGAACTTCACATTTCAGTGTCCATAAATCCAGCATATTGGAGCACAGCCACCATCACTTGCGCATGTAGCGTCTAGGGCAGACTCGCATCACAGCGGCAGAGTTGAGTGGCTGCGACAAAGACCATATGGTCTGCAAAACCAAAAATATTTACTATCTGGCCCTTTGCAGAAAAACTTCGCTAGTCACTGATCTAGAATATTTACTTAGGAGAATTGCTCATTCTCTGATAAAAAAATAAACAAGGCACTAAAACACTCATAAAATAATTTACAAATAACGGTCATTCTAATTGCTAAATTCTAATGGGTGGCTCTGTGCCAAGCATGGTTTGATTCTTGACAGATAACCTTCCTCTAGTGAGACTACCTTTCCACTCATCTTATCTCTGTTATTTCTAAGAACATCTGCTAAATTGAAGATTAGGGAACAACCCCCCAGAAAATAACCAAATTTCGTCTTGAATGTACATCCTCTCTATACAGTGTATGATTCCATTGTTGTTAAGCTCAAAATCAGGCAAAGCTAACCCAGGCTGTCAGAACCGATGACAGAGGTTACCTTCCCGAGGAGGATGCAGGTTGGCGTAATGTTCTGTTTTTTTTAATCTGGGTGCAGTTTACTCGAGAATGCTCAGTTGGTGAAAACTCATTTAGATGTATACTAATGATATTGCACTTTTTATGAAATATGCACGTTTAAATGTCAGCAAAAAGTTTATATTAAAACATGGGCACCTCTCCTATACTTGGCTATGTAGAAGCCGACATGCTTGTTCTTAGGTCTGTGAGACGCTAAGAGCGCGTGGAACGCCGGAGGCAGGGCCCAGACACTGCTCAGTGGTCTCGTGTTGGCCCACGTGGGCTCTCGGGCTCTTAGAGGGGCAGCCTGTTCCCATCCCGGCCAGGTCCTCAGTGCCAACCCTCCCAGCTTCTAGAGAGCTGCAAAGTCCCAGCGTCTCAGAGATCCCAGAGGAATGCTGTGACACCAGCAGGCAGTGCACAGCCTGCCTGCCGAGAGCGACCTTTTGACTCGGTAAGAATGCGGAGCTGGAGGAGTCCTCCTGGTCACTCGTGCTAATAAGGAAATGGAAATTTTAGCTTTAATAACAGACCACTGGCATCTCACAAGTAATTTTTTTTATTTAAGTTATAAACCACAGCAGCTTACAGTGTGAAAGTCACATCAGATTTTTTGAGATTAACTTGAAAAGTCAAATTATTCAGGAAAACATCTCGTTTCTTAGCTTTGTAAATGTAATTTCCTTCTATCCCTTTAACCTGTTTATGGAGTTCCCACTGTGCGTGGGCAACCCTGAGAGATGCTGGACTCACTGAGATGCCATCTCCCCGGATCGAGGATCTCCAGTGTCGAGGGAGAGAGAAATCACAGAAAGAAGAAAGAAGGTGACACCTGTACCCAGGTTTTAAAGGACACCTAGGAAGGGCCAGGTGAAGGAAGGAGGGAAATCCAACCCCTGATTTTTTTACCTGAAGTGTGTAATTCCTCCCCTTCAATCCACTGCCCTCCCAAGCAAGTAGACTGACCGCTTAACAATGCCAATTAGATCATGCCACTCCCTACACTGTCTACCTGGCCTCCCCACTGCCTTCCAGCCTCACCTCCCTGGTCTTAGTTCCAGCCACACAGGCCTCTTGCAGGGCCTTGCATGGGCCATGCAAAATAATGTGCTGACTGCAGCACAAGCTTGGGACCCAGACTAACTGGGGTTGACTCCTACCACCCTAGCAGCCCCAAGAACTTGGGCATGCGCACTGGCCTTTCTGTGCCTCAGCTTCCACATCTGTACAGCATGGCTGGTAAAAGCACCTACCTCACAGGATTTTATGAGGACTTGATGCGTTAATACACATCCATGCCTAGCACAGAGTGAACCCCGTGTGAGCATGAGCTCCGACCACTGCCACTGCCCCTGCTGTCATCGTCATTTTCCTCTCTGACCTGCACCCATCTTCATCTTGGTCTCTGGTCCTGGAAAGACCCTTCTTTGGGCTCTTTCTCAAGCTATTTCCTACCCAAATTTCAGCTTAAACATCCCACTGTGGGAAGGCCATCTCTGACCCTGGTCTGCCTCTCTCTTGCCACTGTCACAGCTCTTGTCACAAGGCTTAATTATGTAATTATAGCTGTGATGACTAGTTTAACATCTGTCTTCCCTCCTAGTCTGTACATGCCACGAGGGGCAAAGCCATTTATCTTACTCAGTGCTGCCTGCCAGCACCACAGAGGGGCTGACTTATGCACTTAAGACAGAACGTGCACATGGACCTGCTCCAGGCAAAAAGTGGCAGCCCAGGCAAAGGCCAAGGCCAAGGCCAAGGCCAAGAGCCCCGAGAGGCCACGGCCCACTGGAGGAGGGCAAGGAGCCTCCTGTGAGCGAGCACAGAGCTGGGGAGCGAGTGGGGCTGGAGAGGACACCCACAGTTATTTCAGGAGGGCCTGCCAGGCGAGCCATGCCGGGAGCCACCGAGGGCCTGAAACAGAAGTGTCAGTATCGGGACGTCACCCACAGTGTAGAGGGGGCCAGAGAAGGCTAGGGGGAGGGACAGAACTGGAGGCAGGTGGCCAGTTAGGACCCGTCACAACAGTCACAGATACGGATGGGGAGGACATGGACCACAGTCCCAGAGCACAGAGATGGGGGACCCGACTTGAGGTAAAAGGTGTGGAAGGGCGGGGACTTGTTCATGCACAGATGCGGCTACTTCTTTAGAATGACCAGCAGAGGGACTGATTTTGCTTTATTCTTCCTTATTTACACCCCACTCAGAGGATGGGGTACTTTGTGCAAACCGGACTGAGCCAGATACATTCGTGGTCTCGTGTAAGTTTTGTTCGTGTCGATCAGACGGGCCTTCAGGCTCGCTGAGACACCTCGTCCAGCAGGCACACTTCCTGAACTGTCGTCACTTGCAGGTGATGAATTCAAACAGCAACAGGCTCCCGCTCGCCGGGTTCCTCTTCTGCCTCGTCCTTCTCCAAGGACCTGACGCTCCACTGAGCGGGAGGCTCTGTGAAGACGAACCGAGTGGACGTGACCACGTGCAGGGGCCCCGAGGGCCTGCCCGGCATCCCCCCAGAGTGCTGACCTAGGTGGGTGCCCGGACTCAGGGACAAGATGAAAGGCGCATATCAAAGGCAGACAATGAGTGTCTTTTTTTTTTTTTTTTTCATTTTTTTAATCCAGTCTCCTCTTCTTTCACAGATGAAAAGGAAAACAGTTTCTGACTCTGGCATTTTGAAGGCAGCTGAGGGGAAGTGGCCGGAGAAAGGTTAAAGAGCAAGCTGGCGGGGGTGGAGGGGACACAGCGCAAACCCTGCACTGGGGCTGGTTCATGCCACAGAGCAGGTGTGCGAGGCGGTGGCAAGGGCAGGCGATGGGAAGCCCAGGGCACAGGACTGAAAAGGAGGACGCAGGGGGCATCGGGGAATAGGCCGGGAGCAGCCCCACCCCCACCCCAGCGTCACTCTAAGGATAAATGTGACAGCGGCTTCTGGTTAGGATATAAGTTCATGCTTTGGACCTATCCTCGAGCTCCAAATACATGGACACGATACCAAACAAACAAAAAAGCCAGAAAATCGGAAAAGATGTAGTTCACTCCCATACAAAACAAACACCTCCAGAGGCTAGAGATGGAGCAGGAGCCCCGAGCTGTGACGGGAACTGAGGCGCAGGCCCGCTGGGCTCTGGGCCTGACGCAGGCGAGGGTGGGCCATTTCGGCTCCTGCAGAAACACAGATTAAAAGTGGCCCGAGCCTGGGGAGCCTGAAGTCAGGGTGGCAACCAGGCTACTGCGGAGGACTCGCCTCAAGGGACTCCCTTGTCCAGGCCACACCCAGAGAGGCCTCCTGACCTCTGAACCATCATCAGCTTTTATCCTACTCTGGACAGGGAGCTCGTGCTTCTCAGGCCAAAACCAGGAGAGGGACTCAGACGCAGAACAAGGCCTGGACTACGGTGAGCAGGGGATGCAGAGATCCCCAACTCTAGAACTCTCCTGCGAGACCCACTGCGCCTGCCAAATGTTCCCGAACCCACGGGCCAATGTATTCCACCATCTCTTTACCCCTTAGACTAAAAACCACTGAGATCAAAAGTGCGTCACCATCGTCCATGGAGAAAACAACTTAAGGGTTTGAGAACAGAGAGATATGAGAGAGAGAGAGAGAGAGAGAGAGAACGTACATATCAGCCCTGCATACACCCTCGGTAAGAGCAAAGAACGTCGTGAGGCTTGCTCCCGTGGGAGGCAGAGCGGAGCGTGCCCCGCCGAGGTCTGAACCTGCTAATTTATGGATGAATAGCTGAGCCATCAACTAAAATGAAATTTCAAGCCCGGTCAAGCTGTATATGGGGTATCCAATTTCTCTTGTCCTGTGAAGAGCAGAAATGAAATTTCAGCATGAAAAAAGTCCTCAAGCACCTTGCAAAAAAAAAAAAAAAAAAAAGATCAATAGGAAGCAAATTACACACTGAAGAGCCATGGGCTTTGGCACTTCAAAAGGCATTTATTTCAAATTATAGACCGGTCCAGAATTATCCAAGCTCTTCCTTCATCTTAATGGTATCTAGAGTATGGGCTTCAGCCTCTCACACACTTTAATTTCACGAGGCCCAAAACCCAAGCTTCTTTGTGCTTTGTCCATCACCATAGAAGCTGGTACTGTAACTGTGACATAAAACTCCTTTTAGTTCCTAAATCCTTTCATACAGGTATAAAAAATAGTGCACATAAAATTTGGTATCCTTATATTTAACATTGTAAGTGACTTTTGTGTCCTGACATAGTCTTCAAAGCCATCATCTGAAACTACTATAATTTATTTTGGTTTTTCTCCATTTATTGGGTGATTAGGTGTTTCCAAGTTTTATGTGCTAATAGTAACACTAACAGCAACACCTGACATGGGTGCTGTGTACTCCCTGAAGTGTTACCTCATCTAGTCTTCACAACAATGCCTAAGGTGATAATATGCAATGTTTATAGCAGTCTCCTTTAGCCATAGTTTTGCTTTCTGCCATTTGTTACCTGTGGTCAACTGCAGTCCAAAAATATTAAATGGAAAATTTCAGAAATCAGTCGTGCACCATTCTGAGTAGCGTGATGTAATCTCACACTGTCCCGGCTCTATCGAGCCCAGGATGTGAATTATCCCTTTGTCCAGTAGATCCGGCTGTAGATGTAGACACTACCTGCCTGTTAGTCATTCAGTAACCGTTTCAGTATCCCATCCACTGTCCTGGTATTTCAGTGCTTGTGCTCAAGTAACTCTTATTTTATTTAATAATGGCCCCACGCTGCAAGAGGAGTGAAGTTGGCAACTTGGATACACCACAGTGAAGCCATAAAGTGCCTCCTTTAAGTGAAAAGGTGAAAGTTCTTGACTTAATAAGAAAAAAATTGTATGCCGAGGTTGCTAAGATCTATAGCACAATAAAGTTATTTTCAGAGAGACAGACCACATTCACATAACTTGTATTAATATCACAATATATTGTTATAATTGTTCTGTTTTATTATTGCTGTTAATCTCATACTGTGCCTAATTTATACATTATACTTTGTCATAGGTATGTATGTATAGGAAAACATAGTACAAGTTGAGTGTCCCTTACACAAAACGCTTGGGATCAGAAGTGTTTTAGATTTGGGATTTTGGAATATTTGTATTATACTTACCAGTTGAGCATCCCTAATCCAAAAATCTGAAATGCTCCATTGTGCTCAAAAAGTTTCAGATTTTGGAACATTTAGGATTTTTGGATTAGGGATGCTCAACCTGCAGATTAGGTTTGATGCTATCTGAGGTTTCCGGCTCCCATGGGGGAGGTTGGAACATCTCCCCTGAGGATAAGGGGAGAACACTGTACTATAAGTGTTTTCTATGTGCCAGACGGGATCTAAATGCTTTGCACATTAAAATTTTTCATTTTAATCTTCATAAAAACACTCTGAAGCAAGGGATTATTGTCATCCCGATTTAAAAATGTGGAAACTGAGGCTTAGTTAAGTAACTTGCCCAAGGCACAGAGCTGGTAGACAAGTACTTGAATTCATGTCTGACTTAGGTACAGCCCACCCTCTATACACCATTATTCCCGTTGAATGAGCATTTCAACACAAATACCTTCATGAATATGGAGTCTTGCTTTAGGCAAATAAATACAGAAGTCAAGTTACTAGGTCAAAGTTATAAAAAGTTATAGATACATATCACCAAATTCATTTCCAAAAATACCATATCAACTTATAGGCCATAGACAGAAAGCGAGATCGCCATTTTCATCTCTCTCACCAAACCGGGGTGTTATGATTTCATTCATTTAATAAGCAGGATCTTGTTTCACATTGTTTTCTCTAATACCCTTGAGGCCATCTTTGTAGATATTTATTTACAAGTTGTATTTCATCTTTTGAGAAGGTAGAATATATTTATGAGCTTAGTGTATATTCTGGTGGGTGGACGTGGCCCTTCAAAATGAAAAATCATACTTAGGTAGACAGATACAGCTTGTTAAATACAACAGCAAAGCATAAAGTCAAAGGATAATGTTATGTTTGGTTATAAATGCTTGTCAACATTTTATAGCAATCTACTCCCTGAATTTTGGCTGATCTTTTATTTATTCTTCATACTTTTTGATAGTGTTTGAATTTTCTGCAATGAGCATGCATTATCTTTATAATTAAAAAAAAAAAAGGAGACACTTTTCAAACTGAGGGAAAAAAATGGTTGCATTTAGGCACGGCTTTTCTCTTTCTATTCCAATACATATTAACGATCTAAGTGTCCCTGATTTTAGCAGAGTAAGAACAGATCATGAGTTCTTGGAGTGTAATACAGTCTTGGAGATTTTAAAGTTGTCCTATATCTCCATTTTGCTCACAGTGCCCTAGGCAAGGCAAAATCACTCAGATAAAAACTCCAGTACCTTTCGTTTTCATTCTTATAATGAAAGGGCATTTTGGGAGCATGACCTGCTGATGACGAGACCCTTCCATCCACTGACAACTGCTCGACTCACCTTGAGAGAGGAGTTGCTGTCTTTTTTGATTTGTTTGTCTACAATTTTCTCATTCCCCAGAGTTATCTCATGGGTTCAACCCATGAGCCAAGTTGTTTCTATACAAAATGTAGTGAGAGAGGGGGATGCATGAGAAAGTCCCTCTGCAGATAGAATACATATTTCCAAAACACACACACACAAAAACAAATGTGTACTTTTTTTTTTTTTTTTTTTTTTTTGAGACAGAGTCTCGCTCTGTCACCCAGGCTAGAGTGCTGTGGAGTCAGCCTAGCTCACAGCAACCTCAAACTCCTAGGCTTAAGCGATCCTCCTGCCTCAGCCTCCCAAGTAGCTGGGACTACAGGCATGCACCACCATGCCCAGCTAATTTTTTCTATATATATTTTTAGTTGGCCAGATAATTTCTTTTTTTTTTATTTTTAGTAGAGACAGAGTCTCGCTCTTGCTCAGGCTGGTCTCGAACTCCTGACCTCGAGTGATCCACCCGCCTCGGCCTCCCAGAGTGCTAGGATTACAGGCGTGAGCCACCGCGCCCGGCCCAAATGTGTACTTTTTAAAGCTCCTGGGACAGCAGTTCTTGGAATCTTTTCAGAAACAGTGGAGGCGGGATGCTACTCTTCAGGTTTGAGAATAAGGTCTCCCCCAACCTCCCTATGACTGTATTACTGAATTCTCTATTTTTTTATTGAAATTTACTCAAAAGGGGGCATATATTCATCTCCCATGCTCTAGCAAAAACTAGTGGAAAAACATGTACATCTTTTAAAAATATCATAGTCAAAAACATCTCAGAAAGATCTCAGGGATTAAGAGGTTAAATGTGGGTCCCCTGAACAATCTGATTAACTAGAACATTTCTGGAAAGCGGGTTCATCCTGGATACTTTCTTGGAGTTACTCATAATATTTTTCACCGCCTCTCAAAACACAATATTCATTCTGGAAACTATAAATTCAATCGAAGCCTAATCTATCAGCATCTAGAGGTGTCAGGGACTTGTCTAGGATCAGAACATCACAGAGACCACAGTCCCTGAATCCCATCTCTATCACCGTACTGAACAGTTACACAGAGTGACAGGTTGGGACAAAACATCAAGATATCACAGCCACACACATAGATGGAATGTCGTCACACGGAATAACAATGACATGGCTTTCCAACGTGTCCAACAGTCTTCTCACCTCCATAGTAAAATCCGCTGCCTCCACCCCCACTTCAAACACAGTGGTGTCTCTTTTATCTGTCCTGTGGATGCAGGTTCAGTGAAAGATTCCATTTGCAAAAATATACGTCTGCTGCTAAACAAAAAGTTTCACTGCCTAGATCAATAGTCCATTTTCTGAAAATAATAATTTCTAAAGAATTCACTTAGGAAGGTTGTTCAATTAAATTCAAGTTCATTAATGTATGGATTTGTTTTTTTCTCTCTCTCAGATACACAGTATTTTCTTGTGACCAATTAATTTGATTGATGGTTCCAAATTAGCTTTTTCTTCCATCAAGGAGAACATTCCAGATTTTAGTGATAAGAATTAAAATAGGCCGGGCGCGGTGGCTCGCACCTGTAATCCTAGCACTCTGGGAGGCTGAGGCGGGTGGACGCTCGAGGTTAGGAGTTCAAGACCAGCCTGAGCAAGAGCGAGACCCCATCTCTCCTAAAAAAAAAAAAAAACAAAGAAATTATCTGGCCAACTAAAAATATATATAGAAAAAATTAGCCGGGCATGGTGGCGCATGCCTGTAGTCCCAAGCTACTTGGGAGGCTGAGGCAGGAGGATCACTTGAGCCCAGGAGTTTGAGGTTGCTGTGAGCTAGGCTGATGCCACGGCACTCTAGCCCGGGGAACAGAGTGAGACTCTGTCTCAAAAAAAAAAAAAAAAATTAAGCAGTGTCAAACTTATTCCTAAATTGGCATGTTATGATTTGTTAACAAGCAAAGGCAAATAATTAAATGTAAATGTTTCTGTATATACTGACAAAAATTACTTTTGAAATATGGGTAGAAGACCAATAATTTCCAGAACCAGCTCCTCTCCTGTGTATTCAACCATCCAATGTGGTCAACTAATGACATGAGAACACAGAAGTACGTACATGGAATGCCACAAAATGACGGGGATTAGGAATGAGAAATCACTGCACATGAAGAGTTCTCCAGAATTCCTCCATTGTGTTGATTCTTTTTTTTGAAACTGAGCTTTTGTTTTCACACCTTGGTGTCTACAGACATTTGATAAGAAATTTAAGCAGCACATGTCAATGTGACTAGAACCTTGCTGGAACGTGTGGTTTATGCAGGCAGATTTATTACTGTACAGTTACAATCTGCAAATATTGCTCACAGATATCTCACTTTATCTTCATGGCAACCTTAGAGACGGGTGGATACGATTTCCCTATGTAGCTTTAATATTACTTTATGGGTGGGGGTAGTTCTTACAGAGAATGGCGAAATAACGTGCTCCAGGTCAGGACTGGAAGCTGAAACTGGAACCCAGGGCTCTTGGGTTCTGGCCCAGCACCCATCCCCCTGGACTGTGCTGCCTCATCTGCTAATGGCCATTTAATCCCCACAATTCAGGTTGAGAAGTTTACAGCTATTTAAACACTCAGCTCCAGACAAGCGCAGTTATATCAAGACACTACATGTAATTTTAATAGGAAAACTGCCAAAACTAGTAAGGAGTGGCAGAAAAGCCTGAAAAAAGAGCTAGAGCAGAGTTTTTCACACAAGTGAGTGATTTAGCGACATCACGCTCTCACGCTCTCCTCCTTGGCATCCTTCCTCCTCTCACCAGCTATTCACAGGCACCACACAGACACTATCAACAAGCTGCACAGTAGCCTGGGTGCTCGGAGGCATTTCTTTTTTAACATTTGTTTTAAAAATTTAAAACTTTTTTTTTTTACTGATATATCATAGTTGTACATATGGAAGGCATTTCTAAAACTTTTTAGTTGGTGTAGCATACGTTTTTCACATGCACAGATCATAATGCACAGCCTGATGCATTATCACTACAGAAAAGTGCCGGTGTATCCACAACCTGGTCCCTACTCAGAACGGAACCAGAGCCCCGGGAGCCCCCTCGCACCTCTCCCAGTCACTGTTCTCTGCAATCGGTGTGGTCATCCTGATACCTAGCCCTATAGATGAGTTTTGTCTCTTTTTGATCTTTATATGCATGGAATTATACAGAATGTATCACTTTGGTTGTGGCTTCTTTAGCTCAACATTATATCTGAGAGAATCACATTTTCATTGCATGTAATAGGTTTCTCACTCAGGGCTGCGTAGTACCCCATGATAGGCTTATACCAAAAAAATCTATTCCACCTTTGAGGAACATTTGGGTTATTTCCAGGTTAAGGCAATTATGAATAATACTGCTAGGAACATTTTGGACATGACCTTTGGTCATGGGGGTATATGCTCAGCTTTAGCCAATACCAATAACTGACAGTTTTCCAAAGTGGTTGTACCAGTTTATATCCTGCTAGCATGTCCTTGCCAATACTTAGTATTATGGTCTTTTTTATTTTATTCTTTCTCATGACTGGTATTGACATCTCATTGCAGTTTTAGTTTGCACTCCCCTAATGACTAAGGTGGGACACTTTTTCATATGTTTATTGTCCATTTGTATACCCTCTTTTATGAAGTGTGCAAATCTACTGCTGATCTTTCTACTAGATTGTCTTTTCTTTCTTAAACTCATCTGTAGGAGTTCCTTTTTTTTTTTTTAACTTGGACACAAGCCCTTTAATGGTTACAGGTGTAACAAATACCTTCCCCCATTCCCAGTCTACATTTCATTCTCCTAATGTTTTAACAAAAATGCTTAATTTTATTGCAGTCCAATATATTAATCTTTCCCTTTAGGATTAGTACTATTTACATCTTGTTTAAGAAATTATTTTGTACCAAGTCCATAAATATATTCTCCCTCTGTCATTTTCTGAAACATTGTTTTACAATTGCAATTAGGTCTCCTATCTATCCGTAATTGGTTTTTGTATATAGAGTGTTACTTGGGGTTGAGATTTTTTTATATGAATATACTACTTGCCCAGACTCATTTATTGAAAAGATGCTCCTCTCCCCCACTAAAGCAGGTGAAGGTTTAGCTTTAGCATAAAAAGGCAACCTTAAAAATATATCCAGAAAAAATTCCAAAGACCCCAAGTTAGTCTTTCCTTCACCTAAATATCCTTGCATAACTCCGTTAGGGTGAGTCCAAAGACGAAAGGCCTTGTTGTCAATTTCATCACTTCATCAAGTCACACAAAATTATGCTTTTTCCTGACTGTTAACCTGTAGACAACAGAACATGAGGAAATGATTTTTAAATCATCTCCAAATGAAATGATTATAATGTCATTTTAAAGCACAAGGAACTGCTTATGTACTGCTCAAAGCCCATTTTTTAAATTTCATTTTAAAAACATCCCTACTTCATTAGCTGCACATCAGCTATTCCAAAGAGCACTTGTTGGCTGAGTTAAAGATAATGAGATTTCTGCAGTGCCGGCCTTCTCGGCCCTTGACACCCTGATGAACAAGCAGCATTTCTGAGGGGATGACCGAGTACCCGGACTCTCAAGCTTCTCAGACCACAGACTCCTTCTTCTCCACGCCCAGTGGCAGCTCCTAGAACAAGCTGGTGAACAGCACAGTGGGGAACACACTAACCTCTAACAGAAATGATGACTCTGCTGGTCTGTTCTTTAATGTCGTCCAGTATGTTAATTTTTTCCTTTATGCTTAGTGCTCTTTATGTTAAGAATATTTTCCCCAGGAAACAGAAATATTGCACATTATCTCTTCTTTTTTCCCCATGCACTACTGACTCACCCAGACTTTGGTCATATCACACGTGTGGCATAAGCTCAGATTTTGGACTTCTTCCCATCTGATGTTAACTTATAAGACATGAATTTTTCAAATACTTCTTAAATGAACCTCATATGGATGTTTTCCCAAACACAGAGTAACCCTGGCATCAAATTTCTCAAGTGTCTGAGGTGGACCTGGAATCCCAACCCTCTTTGGGAGGGTTCACTTTTTATTTCCATGAAACCATGAAGTAACAGAGGGCAGTGAGGAGAGAGCAAACAGTGAAGTCTTGGAGTGGGAAAGGGTAAAAATAGCACAAGTCAAGACCAAAAAAACTAAAAAACCACCAGATTCATTTTTATTCCCACTGGGAATTCTGGCAACAGCATCAAGGGCTGGTGCAAGGCATGGCCTCAGGGACAGACCTGCACGTGTCCAGGCAGGATCTCCTGCTCAGGGAACTGCTTCATTAACAGCCACATTCAGCAGCAACCCACCAGCAGGGGTCAGTCTCAGTCACCACACACGAGCCAGGTACACAGCCATGCTCTGGAATGTTCCAGAAGTTGTTTGGTGCCATTGCACAAAGCCCAGCTTGTCTTCATATCTTGTCACCTCAGTACCCATTTCCTATCTCAATACTTCATTTTAATACTTAGAAAAATCAATTGTCTTACATTCCAGAGGCCACTCTTCATACTGAGCTAAATACGTGATTACAACTAAGTTCATGGTCTCACCTACGCAGCCCTCTTTTCCCTTGTTTTTTTTTCTTATAATGGCAGAAAAGTCTGCTGCTTCCACATTTTACAAAGTAAGTACAGGACACACTCTCACTAGCAGTGGAAAGTGTCTAAACATTATATAATGTGACCATTATATTTTCTAATATTCCCACTAAGGTTTCAGTTATCTATGTGGTAAATTTCTTTTTTCTTTCTAAATCACAAAACATCCTCTCATTAAGACTCTTCCCCCAAACATCCCCTCTCAGAATCCCTGGGAGGCTGGTGAGAGGCTCACGGCTGATGCTCTTGACACCTGAGTGCTCCTTGCACGACTGGGCTACTCTGGGGCAGCGTCCCCAACACAGAACAGCAAAGGCACCTGGATGGAGACCAGGGAAGAAAATCTGGTGTCAAAAATGAGTAGACTGAAGAAGCTATTTGTACTTCAAATTTGAGTGTGACTCTCATTCAGGACACACTGCTGAATTAACAAATAGCTCTAGTCTAATAAACAATTATATTTCACATTAGTAGAATATGACTATATTTACATAGGTACCTTTTCTTCTTAAAAAAATTTGTCCTCCATTGATCAAAGACCCATCAAATACAACATTCAGGAAGGAAAAAGTTCTCATGACCCAACAGTGAGAAAAACTATTTCTAAAAACCAGATGTTCTTGTTTTCACAATGCCCTCCCCTTCCAACAAGTGGTCTGTTTTACTGAAATTTTCAAGTGTGTTCATCTAAAAAGTATATTCTCGGCTTCCTTCTCCCTACAACATATAAAATATTTCTGAAGCCAATTGACATCTCCCCTCTTTCCACGTCTGCACTGGCCAAACCTCAAAAGAGGAAAAAGCAAGGAAACCTTGAGAGGAACAACAGGCCCGTCTCCCCTTCCCTGGGACTTGGCCAAGTCATTCTCTGAAAGACGGAATGTGGGGATTGTCAACAGATCTGAAACAGCCACACAGGGAATGTGCCAAGGGTGCCTCTTAGCCCAAGGGGGGTAAGAAGGGGCCCAGGAGACAAGGTATCCAAGGACTCTGGATGCCTCACCCCACCCATCCTTCTTCTACCCTGCAGCTACAATGACCCATCTAAAATTTAAGTCCCCAACATCTCCAGGGTTAGTCACAAAGAGCTGGGCAGGTGCACCCTCAGCTCCTGCATCATAGTCACTTATTTTAACATGGCCAGATAACTCACTGAATGCAAGACACTCGAGGACTGGGACTGTCCACTTTGATTTCCCAGGGCTGTCCACGGTCTCAAAAAGAGCATTAAAATGAATATACATAGTGGGTAGATCAAGGGGCTGTGGGCAAGGCCCTCATAGAAAATGGTAAACAGGTTCCAAGTGTTTCTGTGTCCTGCTATACTGTCTACTAAGACAGGAGGGCCAATACGAATTGGACCAGAAATCCTAAGAACTAAAGCCTGTCCATGTCCTTAGTACACACCTCTTAGCACTCTTTCTGTCCAGTCTTCAACACGCAAAGATGGTAGAAGAAGTGCTGCCCCCAGGCAGAAAAAGGGACTTCCTGGTGCAAAAGTGAGGCTCCAAATCCTAAAACTGCTACCAACTGATAGCCCCCACTTTCTGCTAGAGCAACTTCATTTTATAAAAGTCCCACATTATAATGCAGGAGTCACAATTCATGTTTTGCTTTAAGGCTTTCAGCTAGAGCATGGATTAAAAGTCAGGAAGAGGCTAGGTGGGTGCCTTAGAAAACAGACCTCCCTGGGGACTGCTGGCTGAGAAAGGGAAAGGTCAAGAAATGTAAATGGAGAAGACACAATGCGAACTGAACTTCAGAGCTACTCCCTCGCTCAGGGTGGCCTGAGGCTGAGAAAGAGGAGAAAAGCAGAGATGTCCGGGCATGGAAGAGCTGGTCTGGAGGCAGGACTAGATGGAAGCTTAGTAAGAGTCATTGAGTACACAGCCAGTGCCAGATGTTGCACAAGCAGCACTACAGGAGGAGAACTGCTTATTCCCATTTTACAGACAGGAAACCCAGGCTTACAGGGGAAGAAACTGCCAAAAGTCACACCTTAGTAAGTGTTGAGGCCACAAATAGAACCAGGGATTTTCTAATCTTTTTAAAGGAGCAGTGCTACCATGTGGGGTGGGGGGGAGGGGAAGGCAAAATAATTCGATGGTCTTCAAATGGGTCTTTGTTTCTTTCACTCACTGACTTAGGTGACGAGCTTAAGCAGTGCTTGGCACCCAGCAGGTGCCGGATAAATACCAGCTGAAGAACATGTCTACAGGAGCGTGGTGGACACAGGCCGAGCCCTGCCCTCTTCCTCTCTCTAGCGGCTCTGCCCAAGAGAAACTTGATGTGAGCCACACAGGTAATTTAAATTTTTCTAGTAGCCTCATTAAAAAAGTATAAAGAAACCAGTACAACTATTTTTATAACATTTCATTTAATCCAATATATCTAAAATAGTCTCATTTCCATACATAATCAACGTAAGAAATTATTAATGATATTTCACACTTTCGCTGATGCCGAGTCTTTGCAATCCGACGTCCATTCCTCACAGACGTATGCACATCTCCATCTGGACCAGCCGCGTTTCAACTGCACGACACCCTCCTAGGGCCCCGTGCTCCTGGATTGAACAGCACAGCCCTGGAGTCTAGATTATTCAGACCCTACGTCAACAGGACAAAGAGTGATATTTTTCATAGCCCTTCCTGTCTCATCACATCAAGGGTCAAACTTGCACAAAACTGAAATCTTAAAAGAGCTCATAGGACTTGGGAGCAATCGAGATGTCCTTCAGCAGACAAATAAACAAACTGTGGCACATCCAAACAGTGGAATATTGTTCCGTGATAAAAACAAATGGGCTATCAAGCCATGAAGACACATGGAGGAAACTTAAATGCATGTTGCTCAGTGACAGAAGGCCATCTGAAAAGGTTACCTGTTGTAGGATTCCAGTTATACGATATTCTGAGGAGGCAAAACTATGGAGACAGTGAAAGATCAGTGGTTGCCGGGGGTTAGGTAGGTGGGAGGAATGAAAAGGTGAGCAGGGATTTTCAGGGTGGTGGAATCATTCTGCATGATACTGTAATGGTGGCTACATGTCATTACACATTTGTCAAAATCCATAGAACGTATGGCACCAAGAGTGAACTCTAACGTCAACTCTGGACTTTTGTTAATAATATTGTATTCGTAGTAACAAATGTACCACACTAATTAATGCAAGATGTTAATAAGAGGGGAAACTGTATGTGTTGGGGGGAGGGATAGGTATATGGGAACACTGTGCGTCACACTTAATTCTCCCATAAACCTAAACAATGACTCTAAAAATTAAATGTAAAAAAAAAAAAGCTTACAGGATGAAATAGCTGCTACAGTTATGAGACCTTTAAACAGAAATCACTGGGAAAGGCCATCATTCCATTCCAAATAAAATAAAACTATTCCACATAAAAATTTACCAAGCTAATTTATGGGCACCCATCCTACCCATGGAGAGAGAATACATGTACAAATGGGCACATGCCAGTCACCCTGACGCCCAGTCAAATCCTGGCTCTGGCACCTGTGGCCGCCGGTGTGCCGCGGACAACCATCCCCTCCATCCTCACTACGGCCATCTCTACGATGGGGGTGATAATAGAATCTTTTAAGGTTGTTGTTCCATGTAAAGCATTTTTCACAGGACTTGGCATACAGAGTTTCAAAAATCTTGGCTATTATTATGTTCACATACACTGCAATTTCAGAGAACACCAGCTGGTAGGATGGACCACACAGAAGACTCAGGGAACCTAAACAAAAGTCCTTGTGGTCACACCTGAGTTTCCTCAAGGTCTCTTCCAGGCTCCCTGAGACATTCCTCCAGAACTGCTATTGCCAGTCTACAGCCCTAAGCAAGGAGAGTGTCGTGACTGCCACGCCAGCAAAAAACCTGAAGAGTTCACCAACGTTAAAGGGTAGAACTCATCTGAATTAGGGCAGAGAGGGCCTACAGATACCTCTTTTTTTGTTGTTGTGTTTTACTTACTTTTTTTTTATTGTGGTAGAATATATATAACATACAATTTACCATTTTAACCATTTTTAAGGCATAAGTACATTCACGTTGTTCTGTAAGGATTGCCACCCTCCATCTCAAGAGTTTTTTCATCTTCCCCAACCGAAACTCTCTGCCCATTAAATGCCAACTCCTCATTCCCCCTTCCTCGCAGTCTCTGCAGCCACCTTCTACTTTGTTACTCTGACTACTTTAAATACTTCATATAAGTGGGATCATACAGTATTTGTCCTTTTGTGACTAGCTTTTTCTTATAGCATAAACATTTCCAAGGTTCACGCACATTGTAGCACAGGTCCGATTTTCTTTCCTTTTTAAGGCCGAATAATATCCCATTTTGTGCATATTTCACATTTAGTTTATCCATTCCTCTAACAGACACTTGGGTCTCCTTCACTTTTTGTCGATTGTGAATGCTCCCGCTATGAACATGGGTGTACAAATCTCTCTTTGGGACCCTCTTTTGGGTCTATATCCAGAAGACAAACTGCTGGATCACATGCCTTATTTTCAAGAGAGGCGTTATCCCTGGGTGCAGACGTGACACACGCTGAATCACAATTTAAAGCCAAAAGGATCTGCTCTCTTCGGACTAAAAACATCCATTCTCGGTGGTGTGATGGATACGTGAGCTAACCGAGCTTCAAGGGTAAAACGTGGCCCCTCTGCCTGTTCCCTTTCGATCTTCACAACTCCAAGTAGCCTCGAGCTGCACTCCAGTTCTGTTTCAAACACCGCCAAGGAAGTGGGATTCATGCATTAAAACTGACTACTGAATTCTGTACTCAAAATTTTAAACTCTGGTTCCGTCAGTAAACGCAAGATCTTTCATTAATTTTGACTGAATTAAAAAGCACGTGAAAACAATCATTTCTGCGTTTCTAGCCTGTTACCACTTTATCAGATTAATCTCATCAGTCTAATTTAACAGGCTTCAGAATCATTTAAAAACGATATGTTTCAGGGAAAACAGTAGCTCTGGCTCCCTGCAGGCCCACCTCCTCGGGCAGGGGGCTCGTTGGTACTTCAAACCCCAGTGGGCTGCGGCTGAACCAGTATTTAAATGGGAAAACACAAGAGATACGGGGCTGCCTGGGGAAGGACCTCCCCAACCGCTGGCTGAGCTCCTGGAGGCTCCTAACGGTTGGCCCGAGGTTGCGGCCAGGCTTGCCCAGCAGAATGACCCGAGAGCTTTGGGAAAAACCTCCAATGCCTGGTGCCGACTCAGACCGAGACAATGAGAAATGCCAGCGGTGGGGCTGGCAAGTCCCTTAAGCTCCTCAGGTGATTCACATGTACAGCCTGGTTTTAATAAAAAACACAGAGCTGGGGGGCAATACAGACTTTGAAGGGGGTAATACGGCTCACACACTGCGTTTTGTACATTACCTCCTCTGACAATTCAGAGCAATCAGATGGGAGCCTGATACCACTCCCATGTTACAGACGGGGAAATGGAGATTCTGAGCCATCAGGCAACTGGCCTGGGGTCCCACGGCCGACTCGGGGCTGCAAGTCCTAGGCTAGCCTTCTTCCCCACATCACACCATTTCACAACTCGGATGAACTCCTCAGCAATAATCAGAAATTCCGCTCTCCATAATACACTGGTGATGGGCTCGAAACAGAATCTTTCGTGTTTTCCTGAGCCTCACCAGCAATACTTATGGAACGTTCCCAATTTTTCATAGCAATGGCTTCGTTTCAGTTTATGTTTTATATTTTAAATCGCATTTGCTTTTCCTAATTTTCTTGATTTCCTTTGGGCCCCACTGAGGCCCTCCCTGCCAGTATTTTTGTATTGTTGATACTCCTAATTCAACCACAACACAGCTCTCTTCCGCCAATGAAACGCAACTGCCCCGTGCAAGTCTTTGGCACACCCGCCTCTCAGCTCTCCAACCTGGGAGGAGACTGACCTGCCGTGTATGTGGGAGACTGCGTCCTCATCAGTGAGGAACAGCGAACATCCCAAATTCCAAACGGGGACCAGAAGTCACTCGGCTGTGACGCCCCCAGCATTCTCATCTACACGCTCCGGGCTCCTGGGGGCCTCGCTTATTAAAAGAAAGGGGGAAAGTGACAGTTGAAAACGCTATAAATAGCGAATTCCAAAATCTAGCTGCCCTAGCGGCCAGAACTCATTAGATGTGAAACTGTTTGGCTTTTCACATGAGAGGCTGGAGCCCAATTACTGCAGTTTGCATACAAGGGAAATTATCTTGGTAACATTCAGATTCCACTTCTAAGCTGTTTACTTGAAACAGTCCCGGGGTTTCGACTGGCTTAATCCTTAAATAAATTAATTCAGAAAGGATTTTTAAAAGTTAGACCCTAGAAGGACTTAACGAAGACTTACGAAAGTATCACTGAGAATTCTCAGTGGATGGCTTGCTCCAGCTCTGTCACTCCCTGGCTGTGTATTTGTACAATAACCTGCACCTCTCTGAGCCTCAGTTCCCTGGACTCTAAGACAAGGGGGCTGGAGGGCGTTTACGGCTCCTCCCTGCTCTAACAGCCTGTGATTCAAGGACTCATTTGCCCAAACTGTTCCCAGTCCACTGCAAGAGCTGTCACAGATTCAAACGTGTGCAGCCCCGGGACGTTCCACGTGAACCCAGAGGGCAACCATGCTTGTTCGAATGCGTAGTGGTAGCACGAGAGAGCCCCCAGCACGAAAGGTGCCCAGCAATGTTGTCTGCCTTGCCTGTGTCGGACCCATCCGTTTTGCCTCCAGTGACACAGTCTCACATACTGAGGAGCACACCCAGCCCGAGGGCGGTTGTTCTGAGCTGCACAGCAGGACCACCCCCCCTCCCCCCTTGGATCCAGAGTCGAGACTCCCTGCTGCCACCCCAGTTGTGGGCGTCCCTGTCTCTGACTCCAAAAACCGTGGTTGACCCCATACTCTTCTCATGTTCTCTCCTGCCCGCTTGTAGCTCTTTTCCTCCCTCGGCAGTAGCCAGGGCCATCTTGTTGATCATCCCACTCCCAGCCTAAAACCCTGTAACTCCTCCTTTTGCAGCTCAGTTAGAACCAAAATCCCTCACTGTGGCCAAGGTGGCTGGGCACCGCCTGTCTCTGCCCCCCGCCTGCTCTCGGCCTCCCGGTGCTCCGGGCCCACTGCCGAGCTCCTTTCTCCCTAGATGCTCCCTCTGCCCTCACCTAGACTGATCGGTCCCACGCACCCTGTGAGTCTTAGTGTCAAGGTCCCACCCTAGGAAAGCACCCCCTTCCTGTTCCCTGTCAGTCCACCATGTTTTCTGCCTATGTAGCACTGACCATGGCTTTAAATAAATAATGTAATTGTTTGTGTATGTGTTTACTGTTAGTCTCTTCAACGAAACCAGAAGCCTCAGAGGGGGAAATGTCTGTTTATGCTTCATTGTCTACACAGTGCACAGCACACAGCTGCCAAATAAACACCAAGTGAGTGAATGAACCACAAACCAAACCCATCACCCTGGGCCTCCAATCTGGCAGAGTGGGGCCCGGCCGTGTTTCACGAGAATTCCTGAATGTACAGCTGTTTCCAGACTGGCTAGGGTGATAAAGTTCTTAAATATTTCAGAGTTTGGGAGCAGGGAGGGCTTTATTGGGAGAAAACAGTTCCATCACGAGGCTCCCCGATGTCTGCGAGCGAGTGCGTGTGCTGGCAGGGATCTGGACTGCACGGGGATGGTGGCTTCTGCCTGTGCAGAACTTGGGCCTGGGAAAGGGGACACTGGGAGCTGAACCTCCATCCAGTGGCACCTGTTCTGCATATGAACTCAAAACACAACTCTCTAGCTAACACTCCCTCCCTCACAGGCCAACAGAAAATCTGCCCAGCTGGGTCTCCCACTCACTAGAAAAAATAGGGAAAAAGTACTAGAAAAAAAATTTCTAGAGTTTGAAAGCATGGGGAGAAAAGCCATTGTGTCTGCTGAAGAAAATCTCTGTGGGCACTACACAAAGCCCCCTAAAAAGGGATATTTGCCTTTGTTAAAATTATTCAGAAAAGTCCCCTCCCCCATATAAAACACAAACCATAATTTGGTACTTGTTACATGAGAGAGCAGTTACCTCAATGATTATACTGAATGTAGTCACTTAAAAATCCTAATGAGTAATTTTACTGAAAAATTTTAAGACTTGCATAATCCATTAGACTGTGTACATCATTTTTTTTGGCGTTGGATTCTGCACCCATTCAAAGAGTAACTGTGGGATCATGAGTGATTTGTCTAAGAAATGTCAAGCAGGAAATCTTCTGTCGTAAGCAGAGTGCATGAATAAAATATATTACCAACAATTTTAGAATCGTAATTTGTATCAAGTTGTCTGTCTTTGTGCAACTTGCTTCACAGAGAGAAGTCTCTGAATAATTCATTATATCCTTCCCCAAGTCCCTGAAACAAAATCAGAGACACTGTAGATAATTTTTTACCCCTTAAATGAAAAAACAATCACATAAATTACCAAGTTTGATGGAGCTTCTGGGGTCCTACCTGTTCCGTTTCCTACCAAAGAAAGCCCTCTTGCAGCACCTGTTGAAGGTAGCATTCAGTCTCCGAGTATCTCTGGAGATGAGGGGCTCGCAACTTCATGAACCCACCTAGTCCAACTGTCAACAGCTCCTAACTGCTAGAGTATATTCCCACACTGACCCAAAGTGGTTTCCTTACTCCTTACCCTGGTTCTTCCCTGGGAGCATGAAGTAGCATGCCCCCTTCCACACCCAACTGCCTTTCAAAAGAATAAGGAAAGCTTTGAGCTCTTCCTACTTCCTCTTTTTTTGGTTAAATATTTCCATTTCTTTAGTTCCAGGAGTCATCTCTTTCAATGGTCTCTTCAAATAATGTATTATGGACTAAAATGGAATTAAATAGTTTTTGTCACCTAATGTCCATGAAGACTATTGTCTTGACCAAGAAAAAAAAAAAAAAAGAAAAAAAAGATTATTCTGAGAGCACAAGGGGTTAACTCATGTGTTGTAAATGGCTCCAGGTGCAAATGCGTATTTTAATAGATGTTTTCTGGTGATAACACGAAAACCTTGAATTTTTAAAGTGCCTTTCAGTGAAAGACCCAAATGTGCTCAAAATGGAAAGCTTCCAGGTGGTAAACAGAAATTCGATGCCCGAAAGTGTTCTCATAAGCAGGCAGTTGGGTGAAAAAGAACCCCAGTCTCAGGGAGGAGGCTCCCTTGACAGCTCACCCATTCGGAGTAGAGCTGTGTGAATGGATGCCTTCCTTTTCACAGAGCAACCTCCTTCAGAAAAAGTGGCAGGGGAAAATTCGTTTGACAACGTCAGTGAGAAGGCTCTGTATTTAACGATAGGAAGAAAAAATAACTAGTGCCACTCATCGTGAAGGTACGACAAATAAAATATTTCATGACTTCTTGGATTCCACACATTTTAAATCTTAAATAGCATCTGGAAAGGAAACCCCTCACCTAAGGACAGTCTAAAATTACTATGGAAACTAACAGTTTGTCAATTGCAGTAGTTCTTAATAGAAGTGCCAGTAATAATAATAAAAAAAAAGTCAAAAGACTTCTTGTTCCTGTAACTCAAATGAGCATCAGGGTGGAGTAGTTTTCTAGTAGCATAAGTGGCTCATAAAGGATAAGTGAGGCTACGAGTCACCATGTTGCCTAGAAATTTCTTGGATGAAGTTAGAAACTAGGATTTCTACAAGATATATGTCCAAGGAGGGACATTTTATAAGATATCTGTAAAGAGCATCTATAACCTTGGTGAGGAAGTAGCAACCTTGCTTCCCTGTTCAAAGGTGTCCCGGTGAACTGGGGAGCGTGTGGCACGAAGGAAGTTACAGAAGAACACGCATCCTCCATGCTGGTTCTGCAACATGGTGGAAAAGCACGGTACCGGTGGTGAGGGATCTGCAGATGGTGACTTCCATAAAGCAAGCCACGTGCGTGTGCTGCAGCCAGGAAGTCTCATTATACAAAAAGGGCGACGCACATTCTGCACGGCACTCCCTCCACCCACCACGCCTACCAATCCAGAAAGAACGGCCCTTCCTAAGCACCTGTTATGTTTAAAATGCTATGCTGAGAGCTCAGTAAGACACAATCCCTGCATTCAAAGAATGTACAATCTACTGAAGGAGACAACCGTGGGATCATAAGTACCATGGGATGGTATCTACTCAGTGTTACAGGTGTTCAGGGGCAACACATGCTCCCAACTGGCTGGTCCATTCCCGGGGCAGGGAGAGGCCTCCTCTTCAACAGGACACACAGCTTAGGATGCTGAGAGGAAGGAAAAGGTTGCTGATAGGGCAGATGTCATGACCAACCACCTTCACATCCACACATTTACTTGATTTGCTAGTGGCAAATAAATAAATCAGTAATCCTTTAAAATAAAAGATCCTCTTAACTTCGGAGAACAACATAGGATTTCCTAAGGTACAGTTGGGCACAGCAATACTGGGGAGACGGGTTCTAGGTAGCAGCAGAGTAAGAGGAATGTTCTCTTCCAAAGTCTGAGACACAGATCCCAACAGGAACCAAAAACATGTCATAGCACGATTGCTAGTAGAAGCCCTAAGAATCTTCTGGGTCAGGGATGTCTTTTGCAGGCTCCATGTTCATACTTCTTCCAAATCTGAACGAGTCCAAGGCTGTTTTTTGAGAGAAGTCTTTTTTTTTTTAATTATATACATATTTTTAGCTGTCCAGATAATTTCTTTCTATTTTTTTTAGTAGAGACGGGGTCTTGCTCTTGCTCAGGCTGGTCTCGAACTCCTGAGCTCAAGCAATCCTCTCGCCACGGCCTCCCAGATTGCTAGGATTACAGGCGTGAGCCACCGCGCCCGGCCTTTGAGAGAAGTCTTCACTCTGCCCTGGCAGGCACGTGTGGGGCTCCACTCCTGAACATAGACAGGTGAGCATCTTCTTTCTCCTCTCTCCACGTCGGCATCCCATACACAGCCCTCGACTTACAGGCCTCGTGCTTCTCACCTCCATAGCTTTAATAACCTCACGCTATACCCCAGCTTCTGAACCACTTCAGCTGTCCATCAGCCTGTCTGAACTCTATCCCAAGGTTCAAGGCTTATCCCTGTACCTCTCCAAGACGACTTTCTGGATCACCTGAGCCACACACTTCACCTTCTGAACAATAAGATAGCACAAGCTTTCCTAGACTCCCCAGCTAGTGCTTCAGCTCCTTGAGAAGAGGGCCCACTTATTCCACTTCTTGGTATCTCCTTGCAGGCCTTGGCGCAGTACCTGATGATAAATGAAAGGATTCACTTCCAAGATGCTCCAAGCACAAGGACGTCAGCAGGGGTCTCAGCTCCTCGACGGCAGCCCTCTCGGGCTGCTCGAGTGTCCTCACAGCGTGGCTGCTGGCTTCCCCAGAGCAAGTGATCCGAGAGAGAGAACGAAGAGGAAGCTATGATGCTTTTTCTATCTCGTCTCAGAAGTCACACCCTGTCACTGCCACCATAATCTATTCCTTAGAAGCAAATCACTAAGTCCAGCCCACACTTAAGGAGGGGAGTACATAAATCCATACAAGGTATATAAATCTATAGTATCTGGCATTTAAAGACATCTCATGGTCCTGGATTTTATAAAATAAAAAATCCTATATATTTTTCAGAACTCAAACTATATACTTAAGATCTATGCATTTTATAATATGTAAATTTTACTCCAATAAAAAATAATTATATGTCATATGTAAATTAAGATTTGTATAAAACAGGCTTGTCTAAAGTAAAACAATGTTCTGTTATGGTAGGCAGCCTCTGAGCTGCCATCTAAAATGACCACCATATCCAGGTAAGTCATATATTTGTGCAACATCTTCCTGAGTACGGGCTGGACCCAGTGACGCACTTCAAACGTATGGAATATAGCAAAAGTGAGGGGACATCACTTCTGAGATCAGGTGGATTCCGTCTTGCTTGCCCTACTCTTGCTCGCTCTGCGGGAAGCCAGCTACCACCTGTGAGCTGCCCTGTGACAAGGAATTGAGGGGGCTTCTACCAACAGCATGGGAAGAACTGAGGCCCTGAGTCCAACAGCCTGCAAGGAACTGCACCTGAGAACAGCAGCTTGGAAGTGGGTCCTCCCCCAGGCAAGCCTTGAGATGGCCACAGGCAGATACCCTGCTCTGCTGGGTTCGGAAGATGCTGTGGAATAAACATCGGTTGTCTGAAGCCACGGACTTACACACCAATACATAGATTTTAAATATAGGTTAATAAAGTTTTTAAATAAAAGGGGCTGTTTAACAAGAACTATGCTTGGTAACAAAAGATATTTTCATAAAACACACACGCACGATCACCAATTCTTACATCCACAAGAACAGAACGTTGCAAGCTCCTTGCGGCAAGAACTAATGTGTCATTTCCCTTTGTGCCTGCGCCACGGAGGCGGCAGTGAACGCAGGGGCGTCTGATGTTGGCAGGCGGCTCTCAGGAGGGCTGTGCTGTTCCTTTGCCCGCACCGGAGAAGTCTTTCCCACTTCTATTTCTAGAGCCTTCTTTAGCCTGTGATGGAACTTTCAATTGTCAAGAGATTGGACAGTTTGTGCAGAAACTTGGCATGTTCTCCCCAGGGACCTACAACCAGGGACATCTCACAGGGACGCCTCTGTGAGAGAATGTTGGCTCAGAACCAGATGAAGGTCTAACACCACTGGTCATGGTCCCAGAATCTCCTTTCCCACCATGGTTGTGGCTCGATACCCAAAGAAAAAAAGTGAAACCTGGCACATGTCAGGAACACATGTCTGTTTATGCACAAGACGCTGGGAAACACAGGGGACAAAATGAGCCAGGGATGCTTTCAGGTTGTTCCAAATGGAAACTAAAGAACACAGGGGTCTGAAGAGTTTCTCTAAAGAGAAACATGTAGGAAATTACAGAGGAATTTTTTAATCGGGGGGGCGGAGGGAGCGGTGTGTGGGGAGAGGTGGCTTATGCTTCCATAAACTTCATTCCTTTTGGGTTTCACAATCCCTCTCACTTCCTGTTTGGGCTCAGAATTAATTCGACCTGTCCCATCACTATGAAGAAGCACACCCCAGCCCACCCCACCCTCAATAAAAAGATGTGAATAAAAATAGCAGCATAGGAGACCATTAAGGATTTCTTTCTTGCTCTAAGAAATAAAATTTCCAGAATAGAAAATCAGTGTCTTGTTTCTTTCTCTCATCAAGTGCTTTGTGTTCCTACCAAATACTTTAAATAATTTGAGTTAGAAACACCACCAGAGGAGGTCCGAATGGAATTCACACAACTGTGGACTATCAGTTTGTAACAAACTTATGGTTTCTGCTCCCTTTACAGTGCTGATGAAGAGCAGGTGGCTAGAACACAGTTCAATCCACTGTCGCTCCCATTCTGTGGCCAGGAGGGGCCTCCTCCTCCTCTAAGACTTCTGCCTCTCGAGTGGGGTCTGGGCCTCGAGAGATTCTGACTGTTCCAAGGCAGAAGGAAGCCGCCGGCTGGACCATGCCAGACCCTGGCTGGTTCCCATGCGCCACGGGAGCAAAGCAGCATCTCCTCACTGAGAAGCAGCTGGACAGGGCCTGAATCCCAGCTCCACCTACACCCAACTGCTTGGGCATCTTAATCCATCTCTCTAAGCCTCAGTTTCCACCTCTGTAGAATGAGGTAAAAATGGCACCTGCATGAATCTCCTGTGGTTGTTGTAACCAATTACCACAAACCTGGAGGCTTAAAACTACAGAAATTTATTCTCCTACAGTTCTGGAAGCCAGAAATCTGAAACCAGTATCACTGGGCCCAGACCAGATGTCAGCAGGACTGTGTTCCCTCGGGAGTCCTGGGAGAGAATCCATTCCTCACCTCCTCCAGCTTCCTTGGCTCGTGACGGCGTCGTTCCAGATCTCTGCCTCCGTGATCACGCTGCCTTCCCTTAAAGGACCGTTGTGATGTCTCATAGGGCCCACCCAGATAATCCAGGAAACTGCTGTCACCTCCGGCTCCTTCATGTAATGACATCGGCAAGGACCCATTTTTCAAATAAGGCAGCATTTACACATTCCAGGGATTGGGATATAAATGTGTCGGGGCCACTTTTCAGCACACCACAGCACCTCCCTTGATGGGTTACCGTGAAGATTAAATGAGGAGATACCCATGTGGCAACGCTCAGCTTGGCGCCTGGTGCATGGTACGCAATTTATGATAAACACTCACTTGTTAGAGTACGCGTCCATTACTGTGTGTGTTAAACTTTCCTAACAGTAGATCCCTCAACCACTATAAATCATTTTCTGGGAGGAAGGAGGAGACAGGAGATGACTCTCTTCCCCTTTCCTGCCAAGAAGAAAGTGTTAGGAAGGAATGCCCTCATCTGCACCAGCTGAGTCAGCCCTGTGAGGTTTGGTGGTGATTTCCCTCATCGCAGAACATTTTTCGGTTATTTATTTTCATAGCTAATGAGAAATGCAAGTAGCTGCAGTGTTTGCTTTATAATACTCTCCCACTGTCTACTTCAAGGGAGCCTCCCTGCAGAAGAGTCAGCAGAAAGATCCCTCAGGCTATCGATCTACTACGGTAGTTAGAATTGATTCGGTTTCTCTAATCAGAAAAATAAAACCATTCGAACATTTCCACATTGAAAGTATGACAGGATTTGTGGACAGGCCTAAGAAAAAAAGAGAAGCAACAGGTTTCATGAACTTCTAAACAGGCAGGAGACTGTCATCCATGTCTTCCAATGTTACTAGTCAAGATTACCTAAAAGATGTTTGGATAGTATTCTTATGTCAAGTGCTTTAATGTGTCAGAATAAAATACCATAAAGTGGTTTCTTTGCTTGCAAATAACTACTTGCTAACATAAATATTCAAGTCCAATTGGCGGTATTAAGGGTTCATTATTTCCTACATCAACGTGGAAATCATATTTTTTAGGCATCTGGAAAATATGTTCACATTCGTCTGTCAATATTTAAAGCTATCAGAATGACTCTTGATTCTCAAGTGACTTTCTACAAAGTTAACACTGAATAGACAAGGAAATTACCCAGGGTGGACAGAATTAATCACAGCATCTACTAAAGGAAAATTTCAACATTTATAAACAATTCTCAGTAAACAGTAAGCACTGGTGAAACTAGCACTCAACTCATTGATAACTTCATTCATTTATTGAGCAGTGATTATGAGTCTGGTGCTATCCTAGATGCTAGAAGATACCGTGACTATCACAAGGTCCATGCCCTCTTGGGAGGATGAGGACACACAAATTATCAAGGGCAAAGTAACAGGAGCTAGGATTGGGGTGGGGCTGTCATCCACAGCAGGGCACAGCAGAGGCCACAGCTGACTCTACTGGGTAATTCAAAGGCGGCAAGATTTACCGAGGTTTTGAAAAAGAACAAACTGCTTGAGAGGTAGATAAAGTGGGCAGGAGGGTGTTCAAGGTTCAGTGTAAGCAAAAGTACAGAGATGTGACACTTCCAGGCAGATGTATAGACATGACAATGGTACCTAAGTGAGAAATGAAGGTAGAAGGGTAAGTTGGGGAAAGAGCACAGGTGGCCTTGAATGTCACGATAAACTGATGAAGCTTTAGACTACTGAGGATACGAGGCAAGCAATAATAAGGGGGTCACCTTAGCCAGTAGCAGTAGGAAAACAGAGGAGGGGACAGATACAGGAGATGCTTCCGGGGCTTAAAGCCACAGCACAAACTTGGCCAGAAATGAGAGGAACTGTAAGTCAACTGCTATACAGTTCTTACACCATATATGATGTGGTATAATATTATCAGAAGGTAGACTGTGATTTGAAGATGTACGTTATATACCCTAGAGCAACCACTAATAAAAAACCCAAAGAGGTACAGCTAAGGTTGTAGGTTAAATTTTGTTCCCTAAAACGACATCTCAAAGTCCTAACCCCAGGTCTATGCAAAAGTTACCCTATTTGGAAATAGGGTCTTTGCAGATGTAATCAAGTAAGATAAGGTCATACTGGATTAGACTGGCCTCTAAATCCAATGAATGGTATTTTCATAATGAAAGGGAGATCTGAAGACAACAGGCACACAAAGAGAGAAGGTGGTCCTGTGAAGACAGAGGAAGAAATTGGGGAGTGATGCAGCTAGAAGCCAAACAACACCAAGGATGGCTGGCAACTAACAGAAGGTAGGAGGAGGCAAGGAAGGATTTTTGCCTAGAACCTTCAAAGGGAGTATGACCCTGTTAGCACCTTAATTTTGGACTTCTAACACTCAGAACTGTGTATGAATCAATTTCTGTTCTTTTAAGACACTCTGTGATAATTTGTTATGACAGCCCTAAAAACTAATATAGCTAATCAGTCAATCATGAAGGTAAAAGGGAATAATTAAAAATAGTCAATTACCCCAAAAGAAGGAAAAAGGGAATAAAAGAATGAACTGAATGCAAATAGAAAGATGATAGTGGTCACTGAATGTGAATTACAATTCCATGTAAATTAATAATAATCCCATTATACACAAATGGTATAAAGACTCCAATTAAATGGCAAAGATTGTCACATTAGATAAAAAGGTAAGGACCAAACTACTTGCTGGCTACGTGAAACCCATTTTAAATTTAAAGGCACAGATATGTGAAAAATAAAAAGATTAAAACATGATGTATCATGTTGACATTAATCTAAGAGAAAGCTAGAATGGCCACATTAATATCAGATAGTAAATTTCAGACCTAAATTGACATATCTGTGTTGTTATCAAAATATAATTTTTCCTTAAGTGAAAATGAATGTTATTTTCCAATTACATTATACATTAGTTACTTCACATTTTCTACCAGGATTTGTTGAATATTTGGATCCTGCATGACACATTCTGAACTGAGTGTGATTCCTATAATGATCAGATGTTTTAAATGTTCTCTTCTTTTGTATCTGTGGTTATAAAGTTTTGCTTGACTTTTTTCCTTGAAAAAAGTAAACAGAGCCAGCAACAAAAAGCAAACGGACACTGACCGAGCCTCAGGTGGTTAAGATTTTTTTTCCTTATTTATTCTTCCTATATTTTGGCTCTGATAATCCAACCACAGACAAAAACACTGGTAGCTTGCACTAAGAAATGCATGATGTGATGTAGAATTAAAGAAATAAGTCTCAATATAAGGATGCAAACATTTTTTCTTAAATTTAAAGACATACAGTGTGTAAAGACATTCTCTATATTTAACTCTTGGAGCACTGACAAGTACAAATAACATTTTTAAAAACTCGCAGAGAAAAATGTTCCAAACATTTACTTAAACCTCGAAAAAAGTCTAAGCAATCAATAAACATTTGATTAACTTAAATCATGTAAGCTTGAGCCAGTTACTCATCATTTCCTCATCTGTAAAACAGAGAAAATAATAGTAACCCATGTAGGGCAATTGTAATAATTTACTTTTAAAAGTAAAAAACAATGTTGGAAATTATTTCTTTGAATAAAGACGATCAAAAGTACTATCACAAGGCTTCACGTAACTCTTGTTGTAAAGGAACATCCACATTTTCTGGAAAATGGAATATTTTCTTTGTATGTACTAAGGCTTGTTTTTAGTTTCTCTTTTTAATAAAAGCCAGTGAGTGTACAAAAACTTCTAAAATTTATTATATGTACCTTATTTTCTTAAACAGAATAAATCAATATACTTTAACATTCTCTCAATGATCACAATACCAGTGTCTATACTATTCCGTTCCACAGCAAAGGGCTTGTGAATTACACGGGGCTTTTGTCCCTGAAGTAAGTGGCCTTGAGCATTCTTGTTCCTGTACAATTATTGGGCCTGCTAAAATTCAGTCCTGCTCTCAGTGAGTCTGTTCCACGGCCTCCCATTTTCTGCTTCTGACAGTTGACACAGGAAAGCCAGCAACCCAGGCTCGTTTCGGGACTTTGGGTGCTGGCCTTTTCTGTGGTGTTGGGCGCACAGGCTTGAGGCCAGCTCATAAGATTGCTAAGTGTCTGACACTGTCCCACTCTGTCTTTGGCACACCACTATGTTGCCTCGTGTTCATACCAGCAGACAAGGGGGAACTCACTGATTTCCTTTAGTTAGTCCAGAATAACAAAGAGTACTTGACGCCATCAAAAGCCTTATCTCACAGTGACTTCCACGTTTTAGCCTCTTACAGTTTCTCCGTACATAAATAAGAAAATGAGTAGGGTTTTGGTGAGAAGGGAAAGACAGAAGAGCCATGTGGTATTCAGAGCACGTGGAAGCAGAGCAACACTGGCATTCTTCTGAACACAGTTAATACACGTGAACTATGTTGCAAGGAAACGCTCCCAAAATTATATTTTGTATAAATATGTTAAGCTCCATTTGCTGGGCAGAAAACTGTCATCACAAAAAAGAAACAAGCAGATGACCATTTACCAGACAAACTTTATAATGCGCCAGGTGCTAAATCAGGCACATTGTATTAAACATTTCATTGACTACAAACAAGAGTAGAAATTACACAAGTGTGTAACTTTGAAAATTGAGTGAAAATAACAGCATAATTCAACTTTAATTTGGATGCCTACAGATGAAACAATAATTGATTCTTTAGCCATAACTCCAAGATATTTTCTGACTATAACATTTCGCATGTACAGTAGTTTGAAAATAGCTCATTGACTCATCAAATTCTGTCTTTAAAATGCTACCATTATTCTAAGAACATTACATGCATACACTAGAATAAAATGACCTGTCAAATATAACGTAATTTCAATCCAGTAAAACAGAAAATATGCATTAATCTGTGCTTTATCATTTAATAGTACGATGATCATATTTCAAGTGAAACAAACACTTAATATCCAATGGCACGTGATCACCGAGTCTCCCCCACATGCTCCCACTAAAGTTTCCAGCCTTAACCTCCTACCACGGCCTCTTCAGTGGAACCCCTTCCAGCTATGAGCTCCTAAAGAGCCCTCACACTTCCTAACACCACGCCCCTCCCCAGAATGTCTGTCCTCGCCGCCTGGCATCACAGTGTTTCCTCACCCAAGTCTTCTGTAGCATCTTTCAAGGTCCTTCCTAACTGCTCTATCTTCCAAGACGACTTCTTGGGGCAAAAATAATCCCTCCTTGCTCTCAACCTCCACGGTACTCCATACCTGGTACCCTCATATGACTTCTACGCTCTGGGTTTCCTTACGACGTGCCTGTGGCTTACTAACTGCCTGTCTTCCATCCACACACAGGAAGCCACCACTGTATGTCCACAGAAGCCAGCACAAAGCTTCTGCACATACAGTGCTATTAAACATAACCTGAGCAAGTTAATTGCAAACCACGTCATTGAGATCCTAGGCATAAGAAAAAAAAAAAAAAGAAAAAGATTGTATTTTTAACACTGTCTAATACAGAATAGTTCCTTTATGGCCTCTCTGTAACAACTTTAAGAAAAAACATTTGGCTTAGTCCATTCTGTATAAACTCCTTAAACATTAACTAGTAAGTTTTAAAAGCATGAAATGAGTTATTCCCCTGTGGCTTTATATAGAACCGTATTAATTGCAACATAAGCTTAGGCCCTTTGCATCAATAAATGTCTGATGCCAAACTCCCACCGTGGGATTCCACGTGGTGACCTTATTATCAGCTTCACAAAAAACAAATGTGGTCAAACTATCTATAAAAATTTGTTGTGGGACCCAAAAACGTTTTAAGGGCTCATACAGTCTTAGGGCTTTGACATTTAAGTGTTAACCGAGGGGCAAGCACTGATGAAAAAATCTTAACAGATTCTCAGGAGTTTTAAACAATGTAATTGTACATTTTTACAGAGCATGTGTTGTTCCGCAACCTCCAAAATAGAGACATGCAAGTGTGGTACAAAGTGGTATAGTTTTACTTAATTTCTGGCATAACTAGTCTTCCCAAAAAGCCTTTGTGTTTTTTGTATACGGTAGGCACACACAGTCAGGTGCACTTCCAGAGTGCCCTGAGACGTGGATCGGAAGTCAGTGCCGCTCTGCAGATGTAATTCCTACGTTCGGAACTGCAGCTGTCACCTGCTGCCTCTGGATTTGCTTCTGTTTAGAGAGTGGGAATTATTTTTTCTTCCACATCCAAGCCCAGCAGAGTAAACTAGCTTTGGATCTAGTCAACTGCTCTCTGCTGTAGAAATCAATATAAGCCACAGAGGAAAAAGAATAATAAAGGGGCTAAGGCTCCAAATTCTTTCCATTTCCCTTGGCTCTGCAGAGGCCCATCGGTGCCTTTTAAGAAAAGCAGAGGCATTAGCACAAGGTGGGGGGCGCAGGAACACTGTCCACAAGCCCTTCTTTACTCTCAGCTTATGTCTGCAAGACAAAAACATACACCAAAGACTAAAATCTAGTTGAAAACAAAACAAAACCCTTCACATTCCATTCTTTTTTTTTTTTTTTTCCGTTTGTTTTTTTGTTTTTTGAGACAGGGTCTCACTCTGTCACCCAGCCTGGAGTGCAGTGGCACAATCAAAGCTCACTGCAGCCTCGGACTCCTGGGCTCAAGGGGTGCTCCCACCTCAGCCTTCCGAGTAGTTGGGACTACAGGCACGCACCACCATGCCCTGCTAAATTTTCTATTTTTGGTAGAGACAGGGTCTCGCTGTGTTGCCCAGGCTAGTTTCCAACTCCTGGCCTCCAGTGATCCTCTCTGCCTCAGCCTCCCAAACTGCTGGGATTACAGGCGTGAGCCACTGTGCCTCACCTTAGCAAATCTTTTTATTAGGGCTATTACAACATTTGAGAGTCTACTCTAAATTTTTGCCCTCCCCTGCAGCTAAAGTAGTCACTGCCTGCCACTGAGATGACCAGAGGATACAAATAGGAAGGACTAGTAACAGTCACTTCCTTCCTCTTCAGGGTTTGACCAAACACTTGCACATACCTTGTCTTATCAGGGCACCTCCCATCCCCAGTGTGGGATAGCACAGGTGCTGCCATTCTCTCAGCTCAGAAAGCATGGGCCGGGAGTGCGTAGAGTGAAATGCACAAGGTAATACAACCAGTAAGTCAGTAAGTGTCGGACTGAGGGCTCAGACCATGACACCAACTACCGCCATGGACTCTGCCGCTGACCATCACACTCAATCTTCACAGGGAGGACGGTCACCTCCCTCTTACGGACAGAGACGCAGAGAAGCGAGGGACTCAAAGAAGTGACGCAGGCAGAATTGGGGACTTAACTCAAGGCCTGACAGACTCCACAGCCCAAATTCCGTCCTGGAAACCGTGTGCAAAAGCCTGGCTTGGAGTCCAGCTGGCCTTCCGCTGCGCCACAGTGGACGGGCCAAGTGAGCAGGACCCCCTGGGAAGCCCCGCCCCGGGTGCCGCTTCTGAGAGCAGTCCCCTCACTGCCGCCAGCCACCCAGCCGACAGCTCTGGGCTATTTATGAGACCGTCACCGCTCCAGGAAGATGTCCCTCCTTGGATTATTCATTCTCCCTCCAGCCCGGCCCCCGCCTGCGAGGAGCGAAACCAGCACACGCTGTCCCTTCAACGTGGAGCCCCACTCTGGGGTTTGCAGGCAGCTGCCTCCTCTCCGCCCCCTCAGCGACAGTCCGGGCTCCTGACTCGGTGCCGCTCTGTGCTGAATGTTACCCTTTGTCTCAGGAGTCCTGGGCTGGCTCTGACGGCTGGAAAGCCTGAACAACAATGATGAATCAGAGTATTTATTTTTGAGGTTTTCTCCAAGCTGCCTCTTCATCAGCTCTTAAATAGCAGCATTCAAGCTGCCACAGACACTTCCAGAACTTTGCTGGCCTGGGGTTCCCAGTGGGGAAAACTTCACTTTCCTGGCAACAAATGCAACAGCTTCATTACACCCCATCTGAAGGAGAGGCACAAACTGAATTCCTCTAAAAGACGGGTGGCCTACATGTTTAAATTGATTTTTTAAAAATTATTTTCAAATCCCCCAGGTTGCACGAGCGATGGTGGATTGCTATTTCTAAGTGGGGTGACCTTTTCTAAAACTGTTTTATGCTTTTCACTCTTCTTTAATTGGTGCCACCTAGGACTGCACATTACGTTCGTTTGGTGCGTCTGAGCGAGCTGTTTAATCTAGTACAACGGAACTCACACTTCCAAATCTGAATTAAAAGAACCATCTCTTGGTTTAATGTGGCTTTCTGATGTAAAATTCTCATCTGAAAGTTAACCGTTCTTATTAAGATTGAAAGCTTAAATTAAATAATGAAATAATCAGCCTTGAAAAGGGGAAATGTAAGAATAACTTACAAATTAGAAATTTGTTCTTCCTTGCTGCACCATTTGACGGCTCATCATAACACAACAGAAAGATATTCTCCATCTAAAGCATTTATTTTCACACACACACACACACCCCACCCAGCCTGATGCTTTTAAGAGTACAAAGGAGTTTTGGGTTTTTTTCTTTTTTTAAAGGCAGTCAGGGGAAAAAAACAAACAAAACAAAACAAAACAAAACAAAAAAGCCAACAGTGAAAATGTAAAGATGCTACACAGAAATACAAAGACATCTAAACATGAAACTCAGTCTCCAAGAATCACCACTTCAGCACATATTTGCCCGTGAATAGCTGAACTCAGGTAAGTGCTGAGGTGGTCAGAAGGGAGTGGACTGTTCTTTTATGACAGCTGGTAAGACAAAAGGACAAAGTCCAGAAGCACAACTGCTGATCTGCCTGTGCCTTCGACGGGGGCCCCAGACACGGGGCCCTAAGAGAGAGCATGTCGTCGGCAGAAATGGCTGCACTGTTGTCCCTGGGACATCCCTCCTGGGCCCTTTGGGCATATCACACTGTCAAGTCATTTGCTAAGTGGAATACTTTCTGGCTAAATGCAGAATTCAGTTTTGCTACAGTACCCATTCCAACCTACGAAAGTTATCCTTGAGTCCCAAACGCCATGAACGCCCATCACTGGACCAGGACAGTATTGCCAACAATGGATGAGACTAAAAAATAAAAATAGCTACCACTTACCATGTGCTGGACATTTCATCAGATGCGTCAGGTCTTCTAATTATTTATCCTCACAAGGCCACTCCAGGGTATTATGAATTCCCCCATTTTGCAGAAAAGGAAACTAAGGCTCAGAGCCCTTAAGTAACTCTGAAAGATGCACAGCTTTCAGTGACAGGGCTGGGGTTCCAAAGCCATATTCTTTATCCTGGTCATACATCTCCAGAAGGGACCAGCTCTGGGCCCTCAATGCTCCCAAAATAAAATCTTCAGTAATGTCAAGAAAAAAGAAAAAAAAAAGACATCGCACACACAGAGACCCCTAGATACAAAAGCAATCTCTTACTCAAACAGAAATAGAAATGTCTAAGAGCTTCAGTAACAGGCAAGGAGAGCACACTTCAATTTTGTTCAGGGAGAGTTTCATATTTTTCTATAGCAAAGATGAGATGGGAAGATGACAAGTCTTAAACACACACTAAAGAAAGTTCCATCAGAACTGGGTCTCGTGACTTTTCCCATGACATGTCATGAAGACCAAATGGTATTTGGATCACAGAGAAAACCTATCTACACAAAATCCTCCCAAGAACGTTAGCATTTAAGTCGTGCTCCACGTATACAATCCCAACTACAGACCCAATCAAATCACAAAGAGCACTTAGTAGCGAACAATTCAGTTGTGATTCTTAACATCACTTCCTGAAGCCCATCCTTGGGGCAATAGGCCCACAAGTTCAGAGTTCGTTTCAAAATTGTTTACTTTTTCAATGGCTCTTACCCACAATATTATATTGTCTGTGGCCCCAAATAATTTTCACCATAACTTACAGTAATAACTTACTGTAGTTAAAGAGACTTCAGTGAACTACCATTCTCAAAAAGAAAGGAAAAAAAAGAATTTTAGAATACTGTAGCTTTCTACCATCTCTGATCTTGGGCAGGCAGGAGCCCTCGATACCTGATGCATGCTAAATTATTAGGGATAAAAACAGCTTCAGGAGAACAGCGGGGGGCTCCCCCGGAGGGTAAAGTTCACAAGGAAGAGCTAGAGCCCAGAGAGTCAATTACTGAAATCCCTAAAAACAGAGATTCTGATAACTAACTGGGGTGAGCTGCAGATAGAACGCCTGCGTCCAGGCACTGGATCCACTGGAAGATTTTAGAGGTGGCTTCCTCGAGGGCAGGCCCAGGCCATTCCCCTCCATCTGTCTAGCACTCATGTCAGGGCCTGGCCCCAGGTGGTGCTCAATTTCATGACAGCAGGAGGATGGAGGAACTGGCAGGTGGCTGGGCAACCTCATTCTCTCCCTGACTGTCTCAGGCACCCACAGGAATCTCCCGCATGCTCCACTGCAGGACACTAATTCCCAAGGGTGAACAGCAGTTGAAGCCTGTCTTGTTAGCCCTGCCCACTAATAAAAATGATAGTGACAACCACTTACAGCTGCTACTGCTGTCATGGGTAGTGGTGGTAACATCAGTGGCCGGTTTATGCAGGAAGTCCAAGGTCACAGTACTAGGAAGTGGAGAAGCCAAGATTCAACCCACATCTTTTGACTCTGAAATTAACTATGTTTATACTGTTCTAATAAAATTTCAGACATTTTTAATTTGCAGTATTCTTTTCCCAGACTACATAATCTATGCTATAACCTCATTTAAAGCCTTTCTTTTCCAGTCGTGTGTGTTTTTTGTGGCTTCTTCTCTGCATGAGTCCCACTTGATCAGCAGAGGATCTATCCAGATGTCCTAAGACTGAATTCAGATGGTCTGAATTGGATGGGGCACACCGGGAAGGTTCTAGTCACCAGACAAACAGCTTGTGTTTCTTACACATCAATTTCTTAGCAGGACTTCTCATTCCCACAACACCATAGCATTGTCATCTGGAGCTGTGATCAGCCATGGGCTGAGGGACTGCAAGAAACGTCAGGATTGGAAGAGTGGGGAACATGCAAAAAAAAAAAGCAATTAGTCAAAACCCAGGTAAGAAACAGAAATCATGAGTGCATAGATGCCGTAGGACAGAAGCCAGCAGCTATCCAAGGTCCAGGGGAATAATGACTACAACCAGAGGGGTGAGGAGGCAAAATACATGCTGACCACCCACTATGTTCCAGGCATGACACTGTTTTTGATGTAAGTTTTCACTTTTATTCCAAATGCAGACATTTGAATGTAAAGGAAAGTGAGTCAGGAAATGGGGGTCTGGCTTGGATGACACGACTCCACACCTGTGTGGGACCCCTCTTTAAAAGGAGGGGAATGAACTAGAAAGTGTTGTGGTTTCATGACACTCTGATCTCCTATAACTCTGTTTCCCTTGTCGCGAGAACAAAGTGAGGAGTTGTTGAGTGACCAAGCAGTGAGCAGACACCACCAGAATAAAAAAGGGAGGGACAAAGCCACAGTGGCCAGGCACTAGCCACCAAGGAAAGGTCTCTGAGGCTCTGGCGGTTTGCAGAACCCCCCAAGACCTGTGTGAAGTAGCCTCCTACTCTGGTGAGAGAGCCAACCCCGAGGAGGCTGATGGGGACAGGTAGAGGCCTGTTTGGCGGCAGGGGTGAGGGGACTTGGGTCCAAGAAGGGGCAGGTTAAAGAAGCTGTGCTGCCTGTTTACATGTTTCACTAACTATCCCCCGAGACATCCATATTTTCACATATTTCTTTTTCTGCCATATGTTGGCTTGAGGAAAGAGCCTCTGGCCTGATGGACACACAAAACAGCAGATGGTTTATTTATACTCAAGAATATCTTCAGTCAGCCTCATCCTCGATGAGTTTTCCACACCTGGGAAGATACGAGATGTGTAAGAAGCAGTATAGGTGGGCTGTGAAGCGTCAAAAGTGTGAATTAGCAAACCAGACTGCACGTTCCAACCCTGCCTGTCACTTAAGTAAGCTTTGTATCAGTTACTAAACCTCTTTAAGCTAAGTTCCTTTAGCTGAGAAGCAAAGATGACAACAGCACAGTCTATCCAAGAAGCTGGGGAGGGGGATCATTCCAGGAACTAGTTCACATGCAGTCCTGAGAACAGCACCTGATATTTAACACACACCAGGTAGATGCTAACTACCATCATCATCTATGGTGGTGTTGGAGTAAGTAAGTAACTGCAGTCAAGCACTCTGGCCCCCGCTGAAATTGGAATACATTGTATCGGAATTCTCTGGATCAAGGAAGTCAGCACAGGACAGTAGAAAGCCAATACTCAGAATACAAAACCCAAGAAAAAGTCAGACATTTAGGGACAAGCGGTGACCTTCATTAGAAATGCCAAAGACAGAATCCACAGACAACAATGGAATCTCCCTTGTGCTCCAAGGACCCCAATTCTGCCTGCTAGGAAGAACAATAATAACTGACCCAGTTCCCTTCCAAGGGGAATATGCAAATACGAAATTTTGGCTCTGATGCAGCAAAATCGTGGAAAGAAGGTGGTCAAGGTCAAAGTGATCAGAACTAATCATTTTCAAATTAGGGGGTGAGGGTGGTCCAGAAAAGGTCATGATCTTCATATTGCCTCCGAATGACAGAAAAACATGGGCCGAAAGTTGAAAGCTCCATTTCTCACTCCTCCAAAAGGCAGGGCTCGATAAACACTTGTGGCATTAAAGAGTGAAAGGACGGGCTTATGCTCCTTGGAATCCAACGACCTTTGGATAACTTGTTTAAATGCCTGAGAAGCCGGCTTGTCTGCACTGCCCTTTCCAACGGCCTCTGCAGGAGAACAAATTCCTCTGCAGTGGCAGAAAGAAGCCTGAGCAACCAAAGCAGCTCCCCCAAGTCGACGACAGCTTCGTAGGAAAAAAGGGAGAGTGCCTGCCAGGCAAGGGTGGCAGACGACAGGAAGACTGCCCTCTGGATCTTTCCTGGGTGTCTCTGCAAACCCACCTGGTATCAAATTAAAGCCTTAGATGGGAAAAACTGACGGCAAGACTGGTCTGTGAGCAAGAGGTGGAGGCAGAAGGCTGCCCCCGAACACATTCCGCATTTGCCCAGCCAAATTAAGACTTAATGATAAACCAAGCAGTTATCATGCAGACTCCCAGCCTTGGATGTGATTTGTTTCAAGACACATGGTCTTAATAACTCGCCTGAAGCAAACTGGGGGGGATCGGGACAGGCAAATACTGAGCCCCAGAAAGCAATACAGTAACACAAGAGATTTGGGCAAGGCTCTGATGCCCTTGAGAGGGCAGTAAAAGCGATCCTGGAGCAGAGGAAAAGTTTCTTCTTTTAGGTGAACCAAATGCAGTTACTTACATTGGGTAAGAGAAAGATTAGGACAGGAAAAAAAAATAGGTAATTTCATGAAATTTTTTAAAAAGAGCCTAAGACTTTCTATATATACAAGTTTGGGGGCATCCCTTTAAGTATCACTGGTAAGAGGAGAGGAGGTGTAGGAATCAGAAAGGTGTTATCTAGGAGATATATCACAAAAAGCCCTGTCCTTTCAAGACTCTTAGTCCTTAAAATTCACTTCCACAGGACTGAAGCGTTGCTGACTACCTCAGGTTGCAATCATGTTGAAGTCTTTTCCAGCTTTAGATTCCCCTTCTCTGAAAGAAGGAAAGCAAACGTGCCTGTTTTGTGCTAAGAAAGCACCGTTCCGTGCCACGGGATGCTGTGTGTGCAAACCAGTCCCACCACAGCAGCAGTTCAGCTGCTGGGAGTAAACCCAGCCGCACGACACCCTCAAGGAAGACGGCGCACACCACCGATTTCCAGGACAGCCAGTACTCGGCCTGTTCATGGCCACAGCAACTGATGGCAAAGCCATCATCGGCAGAGATGTGGGTGAGACCATGAGCCCACCTATTTCTTAGAGTAGGGTCTTACCCCATGCAAAGAGGCAAGGATGATGGGGTTGGGATTAAATTAAAAAGATGAATAAATGCTTATGGAAAAACACAAATCAGTGGTATTAGGGGGAAAAAAAAAACCTGAGTCTGGTGAAAAACCACCACCCAAAAGACAGTGAATAATCATGCCACTTTTTTTTTTTTTTTTTTTTTGAGACAGAGTCTCGCTCTGTTGCCCAGGCTAGAGTGAGGACCATGGCGTCAGCCTAGCTCACAGCAACCTCAAACTCCTGGGCTTAAGTGATCCTACTGCCTCAGCCTCCCGAGTAGCTGGGACTACAGGCATGTGCCACGGTGCCCTGCTAATTTTTTCTACATATATTTTTAGTTGGCCAGATAATTTCTTTATATTTTTAGTAGAGACGGGGGTCTCACTCTTGCTCAGGCTGGTCTCGAACTCCTGACCTCGAGCGGTCCACCCGCCTCGGCCTCCCAGAGAGCTAGGATTACAGGGGTGAGCCACCGTGCCTGGCCCATGCCACTGTTTAAAAAAGCCCTCACTTAGCTCCTTAATTCGTTCTGAGCAAAGGTTGTTGGGAGAGACCCAAGGGACTCAAAGTTTCTTCTCCCAGAAGTGAGTCACTTGGGGAAGAAAACCCATCCCCAGAGGCAAAGCCATCTGCAGCTTTCCCTCTTGGAAATTCGCCCTGATCTGCGTAGAAGCTGAATGTGGCGCTCCAGCGGCCAAGGAGCTAAATAATATGGGAGCGAGTCTGCAGAAGGCTGGGGAGACGTTTGACTGCGCTCACCGGAGGGAGAGGCACGGTTGCTTAGCTCCTGAGGACACAGCTGCTCACTGGGGAAATCAAACTCCGCCACTGGAAACGTGGGCTCCAGACTGTGAGGTCTGGGGAAGTAAAGCAGTACAAGAAGAAAGCCCGCTCTGAGTCCCGGCGGCTACACGGGGACTTGCAGACATCTCTCTGCCTGGTATCCATCAGTTGCATTGGACAGGCCGAAGGCCCAGATACGCTGATAACAACGTGGGTGTGAAATGAAATGGGTGGGAGAGAAGCCTGGGGCCGGTGTGCTGTTCCTGCTGATGGACAGTTGCTTACGCCCTAAGGAGGGGTGACAATGACAGGTGGCCACTGAAAGGTGATTTGTAACATGTGGGTCAGCTCCCTGCACCTGAAACAGGGTACACTGTAAAATTGGGACTGACCCTGATACCAGCCACCAAAGGAATCCCCCTCCCCATGCCAGCAAGTGCAGATGACTGAGTCGAAGGCAGGGCTTCTCAGCCCCAGCTTTGCACCAGAATCATGGCGGAGTCCTGAAAAATCATGGAAGCCCCAGCTCCCACTCTGAAGATGTGGACTGAATTGATCTAGAGTCTGTCCAGCCTCCACCCTTCATCAAAAAGCTCCTCAGGTGCGTCTAAGTCTCAGTCAGTGCTGAGAACCACGCCTCTAAAGGGTACTTGGAAGAAATGGCTTCATGCCTGGGGAACCCAACGTTACTGTGGCTCCTCCTGCCTTCCAGCCGGTCTCCCACTGCGGGAACGAACTCGCAGGGGCCCTGCCGCGCCTTCTGCATGCTGGGGTCACAGGCTTTCCTGGAGCCCTTGCTCAGGTGCTTCCTGAAGGAACGAGAGCCAGCAAAGAGTCCCACTGGGGCAAAGAATGGGAAAAGATTCTAATGATCAACTAAAATCTAGGTAATCAATGAAGCCACCAGAAGTGCTGTCGCAAGAGGGTTCGGGGTTGGGGGAAAGGGAGGGCCGGCTGTTTATTCCTTATCAGGGCAAGAGAGGAACACAAAGATGATTTTTCTCGATCTCCATCATTTGCCCCCATAGTATCACCTCTGAAAGGCAGGGAAGGAATAGGAGCGTTTCAGGCAGTGTGGTGGCACTGGAATTGCAGTAGAAACCTGAAAAAGAAATCCCTGGATTCTCTGGTCAGGCTTAGGCTGAGAGAATGCCTGTAAGTAGGTCAGGAAGCCCTTTCCCCTTGTGCTTGAGAAACCTGCAGTTGATCCCTCTAACAACAACAACAAAAAACACAGAACGTGTGGGAGCCAACGCCCCCCTCACTTCTTTGGAACAGAGAAGAGAGGATGCCGGGAAACATCCATTTTCTCCCTCGTGGAAACCGAGAGTCAAGCTGAGCATTGCGAAACAGGCAACAAATTGCAAAGCTCCCGTGGTGCTTTTTATATCCAGCCATCTCTATGTCTGAAAAAAATAGGTGCTATTTGATGATATTTGCTTTCTGCCCAAGTATTTTTCAGTTTCCCTATTTTGCGGGGAACCTCAAAAACTGAGAGTACGTTGATGGGCGGGATTTACTCTGCCATCCACATCTGCCTATGTTAGCAAGACTTTGTGTTTCAGGGTCTTTTGGTTTAATTAAAGTATATGTTCCGTGTTTATCCCTCTTTCTGTTGCTCCAAAGGATGGTCTCAGTTGGAATAAAGGTACTGAGCTTTTATCTCCACCTTGACAGTTCAAAATCTCTGATGAACTTCAAGATGATAAGGATTCTAGCCAGGATACATTTATACAGCAGCCAAGCACAGGGAACTGAACAAGGAGCAGGAGCCAAGTTAGTATCATTTATTTTCCACGAACTGTGAAGGGTGCAGTATACTGACAATCCAAAGCTAAGAGTGCATGACTAATAACTTGGTTCATGGTGACAAAAGGAGTTCTACCTCCTCCCTGACTCAGTTTGCCCTACTGCATGTTGCAGATCTGGGATGACAAAGAACAAAGAAGGAGCAAGGCAACGTATCTGGTGTGAGTCAGCCGAAACACCGAGTGTGTTTGATTAGCCTGCCCATCAGGCAGTGTAGTCAGCAGCTTATTTTGAGGCTTAAGAAGAGAATTTTGACTCTGATTTAGCCGGCTAAGCCATGAACCACAGTACTCAGGGACTTAACATGAGGACTCATAAAAATGAGCGACAGCCCTAGAAAACTGCCATAAGGACATTTTCATAATGATCTTCATTTTGGTGCTCAAAATATGTAAAGCTAGCCTGGGACAAATAAAAAAGAAATGAGAATTTTCAAAAATCTCATTTTTCCTATGGAAGAAAAATGCAAAGATCGACTGTGAGATTCTGGAATTCTGTCTACGGCCCTACCACCCTGAACGTGCCCGATCTCGGCTGATCTCAGATGCTAAGCAGGGTCAAGGCCTGGTTAGTACTTGGATGGGAGATTCTGGAATTCCACTGGTGGGCCACTCCCTCCCAGGTGACCCCAGGAAGAGCTCACCGAGTAATGCTGATTCACCTCAAGGTGATGGGCAGGGAGTTTGCTGGCCCAGGATCTCCGAGGCCCTTATCAACAGCCCCATGGGGCATGGCACGGGAACAAGCACCTTTTCATGGTGAGAACAAGGCTCTGCGAGGTCGTGCGCTCTGGAGCAGGGGGGGTAAGACTAAAGAAATGACTCCGAACTCAAAAGCCGACCAGGTCAGCTGCTGGTGGAAGTGAGCAGTTACCCTTATTCATAACAGCTTCTTATAACTTGGAAACAGACAAAATAGGGATGGAGAGAGAATTGCTACATAGTATAATGTCGATGCTATAGAATGCTACTGTCACCTTACAGAATTTGACGAAAGTTTGTAAACATTTTTAGCTTAATACTTGCACTCAAGCTTTTGCAAAGGCCTTAATTACGACGACACCAATAGTCATCAAAGATGATATTTAAGCTCAAAGAAACTCTACTGAAAATAAGAGAGAGGCTTTAAAAAATAGAAAGGGAAAAGAAATTGGCTTCCCCATTAAGGCTGGAACCATTTGCCACCCTGACACATCAAAACCTAAAGGAAAGGACATCTTTCCTGGGCTTATTCATCAAGTGCTTGATTTTGAACTTCCAATTCTACCATGTTTCCCTCCTCCGACATCTAAAAGTCACCTGCTGTCTCACAGTTTTAACCAACCCAAATAAACTCACAACCACCCAACTAAAATACACTAACCAACTAAATACACCGTTTTATACTTTCCGAGTATCACTTATTAATAAAAGTATCTTCCCTTCCAGTCTTATGTGCGTATTAGTTTTTCATTGCTGCTATAACAAAGTACTGCAAACATAGTGACTTCAAGCAACACAAATTTATTAACTCACAGTTCTGGAAGTCGGGGGTCCACAATGAGTCTCTCCAGGCTACAGCCAAGGTGTTGGCAGGGAGTCTGGAGGCCCCTGTGTCCCTGCCTTTTTTTTCAAGAGGCCACCTGCATTCCTCAGCTCAAAGCACAGCCCTCCACCCTCTGCTTCTGCATCTTTTTGAGACTTCAACCGTCTTGCCTCACTCTAATAAGGATTCTTGTGATCACTTCAGACCCACCCAGATAACCCAGGATGTGTCTCCCTCTCAAGATCCTTAACTTAATCGCACCTGCATCATGCTTTCTGCCATGCAGGTGACATATTCACAGGTTCTGGTATTAGGACGTGGCTACCTTTTGGGGGCTATCCTTGTGTCTACCATATGTACATACATATTTACTCCATGGTTGAAACAGTATACTTGCAGCAATTTTGTGTTTTATGGAATACTGTATCAAATATCTTCCATATGTCCACACAGTCATCACAATTATTTGTTTTTAAACCACATAAAGTCCCACCCTGTTGATAAAGCCGTTCTGAATGTATGCTAATGGATGGTAAGCATAATATAATACAACGGGGAGTTTTTTTTTTCTTTTAAAACTTCTTTGTAATATTTTACAAGAAAGTGATTTTATTAATTAAAAGAAGTGGAAATGAAGATAAAAAGCAGTATGAATATATGCTGACCCATGAGATCCGGGCAATTACCTCCCATCACAATACCCGGGCTGACGGGAGGAGGTCTGAGCAGACAAAGGTCTGCAGCGTTTCTCGTGGGAAGCAGAGCAGGCCAGCGCTTCGTTCTACACAGAACAGAATCAGATTGTCTTTCAGCAGAACGGAAATAATCACCCTATTGTCTAACACCATGAGTGACCCGCACAGCCACAATACATTAACAGTAAAGGCAAAAGTGGCAACTGGCTCCCTCATTTGTATGTTCTATAATCTGCAATTTGTCGCCTTGTAAACTTTAAGGATTACAGCTTGGGGATGTAAATTGCACAGGCTGTCAGTGCCAAAAGCCAGGCACCAGGATGACTTATCTCCTTATTTTTCCTCTCTTATACAGACACCCAAGAATAAGAACGCAAACCACACTGGAAAAACCCTAAAAGGACCTAGGGCAGGGGCTGGGGAGAGAGGTGGAGATTACAGCTGAACCCGTTTCTCATAGACTATTCAGTCGCATCCTATAAAACGCGTTTCTCATAGACTATTCAGTCGCATCCTATAAAACAGGGGGCAGCAAACTGTCAAGATCCCGACAATAAATATCTTCAGCTTTGCTGGCCATTCGGTCTCTGTCTCACGTATCCAACTGCCCACCAACACAGCCATATGCAAGACACACATAAACAAACGGGCGCAACTGTGCTCCAGTGAAATATTTACAAAAACAGGTCTTGGGCAGGATGTGGCCCAGTGAGCTGTGGGTTGCTACCCCTGGGATAGAAGGAAGACAGGTGTCTTTATGTTATACACAGACCAAAGTATCGCAAACTGCTTCTTCACTGTCTCTACCTCTCTGCTCATCTTCAACAAGTCTTCTTAGGACTCACACAGACACACAGGCAGATGTCATTACCGGCCCCCATTCTTCACCCCTGGCGGTAGTATCCACACCCTTTGTTCACATGACTTTGGAATTCCTTCCCTGAAGGTAGAGTATATTTCCCTGCCTGCTGACTTTGGGCTTCACCGTGTGACTTTCTTTGGCCAACAGCACGAGACAGAAATGACAATGCACCCGTCCCAAGCCCAGAGTGAAGCAGGGTTTCTGCCCGTGCTCTTGGGCTCGTGCCAGCCCTGGGAAGAGCACGCCCAGGTGAGCGGGCTCCTGACCAGAGGTACCTGGGGCAGAGTCGATCCACAGCCTTACAATGAAAAGCTCAGGTGCTCAGTTGAGCTCAGGTGAAATCAGCCAGCCCTCATGGGATCTGCAGATTATGTAAGTGATAACTCCATTGTTGTTCTAAAGCCACCAACTTCTGGGATGGACTGTTAGGTGACCACAGCAAATTGATACACACATCAATCATAAAGCATAATGTATTTCAAAGCCACCCAATCTTCACAGAAAACCATCTCCTATGAAATATTAACAATTCTCTGAAATATATATATATATTTCAGCTATGTGTTTACTTACTTTAAAACTTGCTTTACTAATTCTAACTTTAATTACTAATAAATTTTCTCAGTTCTTCCTCATAGGTGTAACTGCTTTTAACCCCTGATCAAAAGAGATCTCTGTATTGTAATATAGTTAACATATACAATTTCCAGAATTTTTCAATCTCAGCGGCATGTCACTTTTAGACTATTTCCTAAAACATATGGTTTATCATCATTATAAAAGCAGTCTGGAACCATGCTGACTTTTATTGTTTATTTACAGGAAGTATCATTAGCAAGGGCATTAAATATTGCTTATAAAACAATTATGTGCACAGAATATTCCCAGATCTTCTTCTGAATTAAAAAAGACTTTTGGAAGAGAGGAAACAAGAGTGTGGAGTGTCCCTGCCATGTTTCTGTTTAATTTATAGGGACAGGTATCCATTTTCCACTTTGGTCCTGAAAGAGTTCAGGAAATTTCACCCCAAAATATGACTCCTTGGCATAAAGAGTATTTTGAATTAAAGGCCATTAGAGATCGACAGGCATTGGAAGGGGCTTTCCCTCTTTCTTTGTAAAAACCAGACCCCCTCAAAAAGAATAATTGACTTCCCTTCTCCTCCCTGTTATCCCAATATATTGCAGAAAAGAAGATCAAGAATGTAACCAGACCAGGCCCAAACCATTTTAAATATAACACCTGTATCTCAGGTTAATTTCCAACGAGAATCATTGACAAGTCAATCTGTTTCCCCCCAATCCATTCATTCTCCCAGGTATCTATTCATCCTCCCTAGTAACCATGTATGGCCCCTACACAGAATTACCTCTATTCCTCATCTCCCCCTCCCCTCTAAAATGAGGGATACATATTTCTGGACCCCACTGGGATACTGGGTAATCACTGTGTGATTCTCCCCATGTGCACGGTAAATAAATCTCTTTCCCTTATTAATCAGCCTTCTTACGAGTTGATCTTTCAGTGAACTTTCCTGGGCGAGGGGGAAGTTTCCCTCACCCCACAGGCCCATGCTTCTGATATTACCGAGTCATGACTTTCATCAATACTTCTAATAAAACTAAAACAAGCCTCAGTCTCCAGAATGCAACTATACTTGTCCAAATTCTGGTCAGCGTCATGTTAGAGCCGTGCCTTTCCAAGCAGACTCCAACCACGTGCATCCATGCACAGCAGGGCCAAGCGCCCTAGGAATCTTCTACCATTCCGTGACCACAGGTCATACCTGCCAGTGCTAATCTCTTTCTCCACAAGGCACACACACAGCTAGTCACCAAATTTCAGGTGGCTCTATTTCAAAAATTTGTCTCTAAGTGGATGATTTAACATGTGAAAGGCATTTTCCAAGGCCAACCTTCTAAAGTCTATTTCATGCACAGATGAGAAATATATCAATATCTATATTAATACATTTGCAAATAAAATATTTACAACTTTCAATTATTAATAACAAAAAAGCTATTTGCATTGATGCTGATGGTGAGCCACTTGTGATTTTAAGCTGGTGAAAACTCAGGCAGCCGCAGGCATCTGGCAGCCTGACCGGGGTGAGATGGGCTCTCATGGCCTCGTTCAACGGTGCTAGTGTGGCCTAGACCCCCTTTCTGCTCCGCGTGGCCTCTCATCCTCCAGGAGGTTAGTCGGGGCTTCTTTCTGAGGCAGCTGAAGTTCCAAGACAACAAGCAGGAGTGGGAGCTGGGAAGCCTCTTAATGCCTCAGCTCAGAACTCCCACAATGTCACTTGTGCTGCATTGTTTTGGTCAAAGGAAGTCACAAAGCCACTAGATTCATAGAGCTGGAGAAATAGACTCCACCTCCTGGCTGAAGGGGTGGCAAAGACGTCTTACAAGAGAACACGCCACCAGGAAGGGAGGATCTGTGGCTATTTTTTGCAATATACTGCGTATACCCTAATAGTCACATATTCTATTGTTTCTACATAAAAGGGCATTGTAGTTTTTTATGACTTCGTCTCCTGGAAGGTTGTAGAGGGTGAGGGGGGAAGGTGATCTTGGATAAAGGAAGATAGACCCAGACACCTGTCATAGGCTACTTTTCACCTGGGGCAATAGGGTTAGGTACCCTTCCAGGCCAACAGCACCAGAATCTAAGCTCTGCAGGCAGAAGAGACTTGTCACCATTAGATCGGCTAAGTTTTCTATTTTTAGTAGAGATGGGGTCTCGCTCCTGCTCAGGTTGGTCTCGAACTCCTGAGCTCAAGCACTCCCAGAGTGCCAGGATTACAGGTATGAGCCACTGCACCCGGCCTACTTATTCATTTAATTAATGTATAAATTATATACACGAACCACTGTTCAGATAAACTGTGCACATTTCAAATTTCTCTGTATGTTCATAAAGGACATAATTTACTTGAACTGAATGGAAATACATAGACATTTAATGCAAAAGATAAAAAGAAAAAAAAGATCTCAGAGCACAGAGGAGAGCTTGGCCCATAGCAGACAAGCAGTGAAGATACCTGAAATGAGATGAATAGCTGTCTCCTAGGTGTTCTGATTGAAAATTACAGAGTAATTCTGCAGTGGAAGATGAGAAGAGCTGGACCCTCAAGTTCGAGGTAATACTAACTGTAAGTATGGGTCACCCGAAGTCAATTGTTTGCAAGTCAGGGGCTGCCTGTACTTAAAATTAGAGCAGAGAAATGATGTGCTAAGATATACCCACATTAGTCTCCCGAAACATCAGTAATAGCTTCTTGTGACTGGAAATCAAATGAAGGCATAATGAAGGATATTTTCTATATAATTCCAAGAGAACAAAAATGCTTTTCGTGTACTTGACAGGAATCTGAATCGCAAGCAAGAAATTAGCAAAACACACAGTCTTCCACTGAACACCAGACCATACACAGCACCAGGAATTGAAAATCACGGATGCACGTAAGTGTTTTGGAAAAGACACACAGTAAATGTTTCTGTTGAATGTTGGAGCCAGAAGACCCCAGCAGTTTTCTGGTCCCCCCTCACCCATCCCCAACACACCTTGTTTATAGGGAGGAAGCTGGGGCCTTGGGGTGGAGTGGCTTGGCTAAAGTCACCCAGCTAGTTAGGATCAGAGATGGGGCAAGGACTCTGAGCTCTGAGCTCTTTCCACTACACCCAGCTGACAGTTTTCAGCCTTACTTGCGGCATAAACAAGCTTTTGAATATAAGCAACTATAAATAGCAATTAGTCAGAGTCTTGTATTAGATATGTTGACATCATCAGAAGGCAATTCTGTTCGTTGCAAGCCCCTCTGACGCTCGCTCTGAAATGTCTCGAGTCAATGCCTTCCTTCATTTCCACCCGCACCCCCTGACCACCCCCCCCCGAGGTCCAGACTGCACCCTTCCAGAAGCTTCCAGCAATCTGAGGTTCATCACAATGTCCCCCCACCCCTTCTCCTAGAGCCTACCGAATCCTCCTGTGCATTTGCTTTTTCTCAGTCATGTGTGTCAGGGAAGGGAGCGTGGTTTTTCTGCTTCTTTTACACATTCCCATAGTGCTGATCAGGCATCTGACACACACGCTTTGGTTAAGCATAAGCTAATATTTACTGAATGATTACTAGGGGCTGGGCAATGAGGTGGGCATTTTACATGCATTATTTCATCTAATTCATCCCAAACCCCTACAAATAGGTAGGATTATTTGTTCTCTGCCTACAAACAAAGAAACTGTGGTTTGAAGAGGTTAAGTGAACTGGCTCAAGGTCATACAACTGGTAAACGTGTTGGTACTGAGATGCAGCCCAAGGACTACTGGACTCTAAAGTTTGCGCTTTCTAAATCCTGATTTTTTCCCAACCAAGATCTGCCTGAATTTAGAGTAGGAACGAGGGAAGTGCATTTTGGAAAGTGTCCCAGGTGACTCAGATGTGCAGCTAGTTTGGGGGTCACCGCTGCACACTCTGGAAACCTACCCTGATTGGTTGATCTCACTTATTTTTTCAGAAACCAGAAGGATCGTGTGACCAGAACCTGATCCGAGCCCACCTGTCCTAAGGACTCAGGTCACACACACTATAGAAGGTGTTGTCTTCTCTCCCATATACAAACCTCAATCCTTTCCACCCAAATCCTCAATGGCGATTACTGGATACTGTTGGGAACCAGAGGGTACCACATGATCATTCCGGGAGCAGTAAGAGAATTCATGAAGAAGGAAATCTGCCGGCACAGCCCAGGAAGGGAACAGACTTCGAGGCCCCCTTAGGTTAATAGTGGGGGTCTCGCTATGAATATGCCCTCTTGCTTTGGGGCCTGGCTTTTTGTCTAAATGAGCTACCCATACATACCACACATCCACCAATAACAGACCTAGCTAGACAAGCTCACACCATTTTCCCAAAGTTCAGAGTAGACACCACAGTTCTCAGTGCTATGCACATAAATTGTGCATCTTCACCTCCCCCAGCCCCACCAAGCTTCTAGTTTGTCTTGAGCAGAGCTGGTCCCCCCTCCCTCCACAAAGGATTCCTTGGAGTTTAGCAGGAACCACCTGTAAAGGAAGAATTCGGCTCCTTTGTAACACAACAGCACAATACCTAGCACTGGATCGAGACTCTCCAGGAGGTCACAACCATGAGCTTCCAATTCTGTCCCCAGGTTTCACCTTGCTCAGGTATCTCCTGCTTCAGCTACTGTGCCTCCCTCCCCCAGAGCCAATTCTCTCCTTTTGGGCTCTGCTCACAGACAGGAACTCCTTTCTGCCTAGGATAACTGAGATAAAGTCCTAAAGACATTAATACATTTTAAAAGGAAATAAACACAGAAATTGCAGGAAGTGGGGCAAAAAGCAGGCTTTATAAAGTACAGGTGTTCCCATCCTGCCACAGTCGGGTTTACTGGCTTCACCCAGGCCACCCACCGCGGGGGATGTTGTCCCCCTGCCTTCCTCACAGCCACGTTGCCTGTGGTCCTCTCTCCCGGCTCCCAGTCTACCTCCACCTGCAGAGCCCGTCACTCAGGAGCTCCTGACTGGACACCTTGAGGGATCTCTGGCCCAGACCAGGAGAAAGACCCCCGCCCCAGTCACGTGCAGAGTGGAAGCCACAATGTGGCTGAGAAGGGAACCAGAGACTGAATCGCAGCTAAGGGGGCCAGGGATTGACAGAAGGATTTTTTCAGAGCTAAATTTAAGTTAGTTCCTCAATTCTTTCCTTCACTCAAGTATTTTGTTATTTCAAAGAACATTCAGTATTTTGAAGACTTATCTAAAACTAGAAGCCAAGTGTCCCTATTTCCGAAGCCAGCGTTCTTGCCTTTCAGAGAGTGAAGGAATAGAACAATTCCTGACCCTATTTTCTCTTCTTACACATATGGTAGCAATCCATAAACCCGAGAGGAGTTTATTCTCTATGAGATATCTGAATTTGTCTTAGACTGATCTTCTTTCCAATATACATTCTTCTAACTTAGGACTCCAAAGAATACAGACCCAGCCAGGCTAGATTCATCCTGCATAATTGGACGTTTACTTTGAGTTGTCCTAATTAGCCAAAAGAAAGGGGAGAAAAATCACATTTAAGTCTTCCTTAGTAAACAGTTGAACCTCATTTTGTCATTTATACCATCTTCTGGGATCCTAGACATAGTACTTATTAGAAAAATCAGTGTGAAAGCAATTGAGAATTAAAGAAAGAAAAATAAAATCTTTGAGGTTATGCACTACCATTATCCTTATACATGAGTTTACATTTGGATGCTAAAATCATGTTTAAAAACTATAAAAAGAAAACCCTTACTTTTTGACAGTCATTATAATACTCTAGCTACCCATCACTAGAATACACCGTTAGGACCATCTCTGGACTCCTACACTGCATGTTAGCAATTGCCAAATACTTTCTTTCAATGTCTGTGAATATACTTGCAAGAGAAACTGCAGACTGCTGTAGAAATCCTATAAATGTCAAGTATTTTTAGTACTTTTCTTTTTAAGGGGGCATTTCCACATCAAAATTAGTTGAAGCTACAATTTCGTTTGTATCAAGTGGGCAGATATGCAGAGAGTCCTGATGATGTCACATGCCACATCCTATTTGAAGCAGCTCATAAATGAAGGCCCTTCGCCTCCTAATATATACCAGTGATGCCCCGGTTTGAGACTTTTAAATCATTGCAGTTTTTTTTAATATTCTATTAGCAGGCTTTTAAAAAGCAACAAAATCAGAAATGATAGACTCAGGAGAATTTCATTGACTCCAAAATAGCAGCTGCAAATGGTACTAGACTCATTTCACTTTTCCTGGTAAGTTTAGGGGCAAATCTTTTGGGTTTTAAAAACCCAGAAATCAAGTCACATCAGCATAACAATGAAGGATATCAGAGTTAGAAAAGAGTGTGGCCAATTGTTTCTTCAGCCCAACGGGAAAGTATGTCAATTATAAATAATAACTCTGGATACTTGAAATTTAGGGGAACAAGGGTTGCAAACTGCATTAACTTTGATAAGTTGAATTCAACCTGTTTTTTGATAGCAAGATAAATACAAATAGACTTGCTCACTCAAAGTTATCTTGTTCTTCCAATAGCTCAGGAATTCTAAAAGCCACCCTATCCAATACCTTCTTTTAACAGTGGAGTGTATGAGCTCTGGGAATCTTCCATGGCAACAAGAGCTTTAATCAACCATGTCCAAGGTAAACCCCCCTTCCCAGAAACGTGTCCTAGGGTGGTGGTTCTCAAACACAGTGCATCACCTGGAAAGCTTGGCAAACACAGATTGCTGGGCCCCACCCCTGCCTTGCTGCCTCAGTAGCTCTGAGGTGCGGGAGGATCTGCATGTCTAGCAAGCTCCCAGGTGATACCGAAGCTGCCTGTCTGTGATGCCCCTTTGAGAACCACTGCCCTAGGAAATGCAGAATGGAGTAGGGGCTGGGGAAATTAGCACTTACCGAGCACCAGGCACTGTAAGGTCCTTCATCACCATCCTCCCATTTAACCCTCAGCACAAATGGAGGAGAATCACTAATCGAAAGGTGAGGAAACTCAGGTCCAGGGAGGTTATGGTATTTGCTGATAAGTGAGCAAGCAAGAGAGAATCCCAGGGCACCAAGAGTCCACCACACCTTCCAACTGCTTCACCCCTACCTTAGACCCCAACCGACAAAATCACATACATTATAAAATGCCTTGTATTACCATCTGACCAGGCTATCCTAGAACTTGCAAATGTGCTGATGAAACACTCTCACTGGAGACCTCCAGGCGCAGCCATTTTTCATCTCAGGAGCCAATTTCCATCTCTAAACTATTGTTGGAAATTTCCAAAATCCCTTTTAACTTTTGGCCTGGCTCCTTTTCCTGTACCCACTCAACAGTCTTCCAAAACCCTCCTTTCTCAACAAGCCAACCCTCACAGAGCACACAGCAATGGCTTGCCCCAACCCAGGGGGTAACTCGCCACCTGCAATAGAATTGGCACATGCCCACTGCTTCTACTTTTCAAGGCTTCTATGACCGAAGACCCAGACATTTGTGTTGTGCTTACGGGCATCAAAGTTATGTGTTTTTAGCGTAACCTCCAAAAATACAGAGTTCCAGTACAACATGCGTCACAGCACCACACTCAATACAGGCTACGTGTTGACGATAATGACCCGCAGGAGCTCTACATATCAGGGAGTCCCTTGCACTGTGTAACAAAGCAACTCCAAGATCTGTTTCCATGACAACAGCAGCATCACACAGGAAAGAGAATGAGGAGAGTACAAAAAGGCTTTTTAGAAATTGCCACCAAAACGCACACCCAGCTTAGGAGACTGAAAATTTTCTGGGCATTAGATTTGGGGTTAAAAATCTTTCCTTTTTTTTTTTTTTCTTTTGAATGTATCCCCTAACGATGTGACTATTTTTAAATGTCTAATAGGAACTGATTCAGAACACTATAAATACCATCCATCTGCCAAATTTCAGGAGGTCTAAAATTAGGTTACCAGGTTCATCAATTTCCCTTAGAAGATTCTCGTAAAAATAGAACAAACCTTTCTGGTAGCATTAACAGCAAAATGCTTATAGTTCACATGCTGCGGTAAACAGACTATATTTATTTAAAAGCTAAAAACAATTAAGAAACTCCAAAAAAACATCATTTTTTTTTTCCCGAATAAAATTAAAATGGGAACTACGAAGCAGGAGTTTCTTAGGAGGCCCTTCAAACAATTTACACCGCCACATACTGAAAAGAACTCCCAGAAGTATGTATTAGAACCAAATCATACATTATCAACAAATGTGAGAGGACACATCACGTTTTCCTCTTCTACCGTCCTCCTGCTCAGTCTGTTTATGTTTGCTTTTCTCTCATATGGGAGATAGAAATAAAATGAAACGCCAAACAACCTGGGTCGCCTTCTCCTCGCCTCGTACTTTTTTCTACTATGATTTTTTTCTTCATTGACCATCAAAGAAGAAAGGGCCCTCTTACTAAAAACATCCTGGAACAACAGTCAGCATTGGGACCTATTTTTTCTCAGCTGCTGGGAGGTAAGTTTATTTCACCTACTTGTGTACACCAAGTTATTTTTAAAACTTGCCTTGCTCTTCCCTGGTTATTCTACTGCACTCGTATCCACTGAGCATCCCAGCCACTCTACACGCCAGGCGATGATCACCAACACAGACGCGGGAGGGACCTTCCTGCCATAAACTGGCATGTATAAAATGCTTCGCTAAACAGCTTAGAGAGTCGTTTTCGGCCTCGTCACCAGCATGGGAGTTGGACACCTCACTTAGACGACACTTGCACAAAGAACTACGTCTGATTCTTTATTCTCCTTAACCCTCCGTTATGTAAGAGGCCACACTGATTGGTCCAGACGACCTGTTAGAATGGTATTGGGGTCAATAAAGTTAAAACAGAAATTCTAATGTCAGAGTTAATTCACGCAGAATGTCACTGATCTCTATTCATTTACTCACTAATTCAATAAAGATTGAGATCCAGCCACATGCCAGAATCTGTGTATGCACGGAGGAAGGGAGATGAAATATAGGTTTTACCCTCAATGTGCCAAGGAGTATGGGCAGAGATGGAGAAACAATTACAGCAGTGTCATAAGAGTCTTCAAAGGGGTAGGTCCAGGGGGGTGCAGATGAAGTCTGGTACCCATGAGAAGCGCTACCTCCCTCAGCCTTGGGGAGTCTCTGCCATTTCCAAGGGTAACCAGAGAGGCTTCAATGAACAGTGAGGTTATTAACGTACCTGCTTTGCCTCAATCAACTCTTATATCTACTCCCAGGAGCTATTACATAATAAGAGTAAGGTAAGAATATTATAGCATAAGAATATCAGAATAAACACAATTAGTGAATTTCAACATATTTCATGATTAGAACAAAATGCTCATCACAAAACAAGCAACTTAGAAGTACAATCATCAAAGAGAATCAATAAAGTGTTTAAAGAAAAAAGAAAAGTTTTTAGAAAAAAAAAAAACTCATCCCAAGACTTCCTCATCCCTGTCTCCTTTTTCTACCAACAGATCAAGAAACTCCATTAATTCGACTGTATCTCAATACACATCATGACATCACGTAACAGAATCCTTCCTGGACTACTGAGATGAAGTCATAGCAACCGCAGCACAGAAAACGACTGACTTACACACGCACACACATGCATGAAGGCAGCACATACCCAGGAAAGACAATTCCTCACCAACTTTAACACAGGATTCACTGTTGGTTGCCTATCCCATACTCATTCTCTCTCCTCTTCATTCCTGAACTACCTTTTTTTTTTTTTTTTTTTTGAGACAGAGTCTCGCTCTGTTGCCTGGGCTAGAGTGCCATGGTGTCAGCCTAGCTCACAGCAACCTCAAACTCCTGGGCTTAAGCGATCCTACCGCCTCAGCCTCCCGAGTAGCTGGGACTACAGGCATGTGCCACCATGCCCGGCTAATTTTTTCTATATATGTATATTTTTAGTTGGCCAGATAATTTCTTTCTATTTTTTTAGTAGAGACGGGGTCTCACTCTTGCTCAGGCTGGTCTCGAACTCCTGACCTTGAGCAATCCACCAGCCTCGGCCTCCCAGAGTGCTAGGATTACAGGCGTGAGCCACCGCGCCCGGCCCCTGAACTACCTTAATTGTGTTCTGGGTGGAAATATGCCCAGCTAAAACAAACCAATAAACCCAAATAAACCAAAAACCTTGCGTTTTCCAAATAAGAGTGGCTCTGTGATATGGTTGTAGCCAACGGGATGTAAATGGAACTTGTTGGGTTGGGCTTCTGGAGGAGTCCTTTAAAAGGGAGCGGACTCAACAGGCATCTGAGGTTTGACCTTCCCCTTTGGCTCTGCTGCTGCCTGGAACAAGGACAGAAGCGTATGGAGCAGCCACCTTACACCCAGCTGTGACAACGATGAGGGTGAAAGGACGAAAGCTACGAGGTAAGTCGGCTGAACCGAAAAGCAGGAGCTGGCTGGGTCCTTTATGGAATCGTGGTGCTGCTGTACCAGCCCCAGACTGCCCAGTTCTGGGCATTTTGTTAAATGAGTAGAGCAAACCTCCCATTTAGTTCCAGCCACTGCTTCGCCGGGTTTTCCATGACTCCTGTTTGGATGCAATTCCAAACTGATACACTTAGCAGGTAGCAGTCTAGATGCCTGCAACAAGCAGCTTTATTACCATACTGTTGCACAAAGAAGAATTCTCAGATGGGTGGGTATGTTCCATTCAGAGAGCATTCCAGGAGATGACAGTGCTTGGCTGTATTTTGAAAGAATTATATGGATGAGGCTAGAGAGAGGTGCAAATACAGTATCCCCCTAATTTGTAGGGGGGATAAGTTGTTCCAGGACCCTCAACAGGTGCCTGAAACCGTGGGTAAATACCAAACCTTATATTATGTTCTTCCTATATGCACATACCTATGATAAAGTTTAATTTATAAATAAGGCACGGTAAGAGATTAAAAATAGATTGTAATAAAAGTTATATGAATGTGGTCTCTCTCTCAAAATATCTTAATTGTACTGTTCTAACAAGATTAGATCCAAAAAGAAAGTTAAATCATCTTAAAAATCAATTATCAAATGATTTTGATGTGCTAGGTTCCTTTTTCCCCCAAACAAATTCTGCCATAATGAGAATCCTAGCAATAACTTTATATTAAGCTTTGGCACCCAGCATCATATACGCATTTTTCTGTGTCTTTATAATCCTCATTCTTAACGGCTGCACATATTCTATCACATTGATATATCATAATTTTTTTTAACGACTCCCTGCTGCTCACCAAGAGTATTAGAAGAAGAAAACTGATGGCTACAGAGGGAAATCTAAGAAAGAGGACACTGTTCTGAGCCAATATGCACTCATCATTTTCAGAGTTAAGATGCTATGCAAATATTCTCAAGGTTTTATCTTACTTATCCAGAACAGGTGACATTCAGAATCTGGTGGCTAATTAAATATTCTTACTACACAAGACTGAGCAACTACATTTTAAAATTAATTTTATAGACCATGGCATCTAAAATATTAAGATCATGAAGAACACATTTTTAATGTGGACGATGTCCAACCACACAGTAGGTCTCAGGCTTCCCTGGCATAGCCAGCTGATTACCACATGGTGTAGCATCACAATCACAGAAAGGGAAAAATCTCTACTGACCCCAGGACAGTTCCTTTTAGTTTCATTGTTAGAAGTAAACAAATAACTGTAAGATTTTTCATCTCCCTTATGAAGGTAATATGCATCATTCATCTGGCCAAGTACGTACTGAGCATCTGCTATGTGCCAGGCACTGCTCTGGGTTAAACAGAAGAGTAAGATAACATCCCTGGCACTAATGGTGCCTTCATGATGGCGGAAAGATAGACAATAATCAAGTAACAAATAAATACTATGGTTTCAGATGGTGGTGAGGCTCTAAGTGCATAAACGAGGACAAACTAATAGAAAATGATGAGGGGGATGTGGTCTAAAAGGCCCCTCTAAGGAGGCGTCATCTCAGCAGAGCCCTGAATGAGCATCGTGAAGATCCGGGGTCCAGTCCCCTGCAACAGCCCTGAGGTGAAATGCGCTTGGCATGATGTGGTCAGTGAGGCGGGCAGGAGGCAGATCACAATCATGACGACGACTGTTGACCAGGCTGAGAAGAATATATTTTATTCTGATGGTTGGGGAGCGGGGGGACTGAAGCGTTTGGTGGGAGAGGCACAATGGTTTGATCTGCCTGATACATGCCGAACATCACACTGGCTGCAGTGGAGGATAAACTGTCAGCGTGGACACCACGAGCCAAGCTGGGAGGCTCTTTGGCAAGCTGTGTACTTCTCAGAGGCTATGTTGTCAGACTCTCCCATTGTTTGGCTCTGGGATCAACAGCAGTTTACTACGTGAGAACATGATCTGACCCAAGCATGCGTCTCCAGACCGACAGTGGGCACAGGGACCAGCAGACAAGTCTGTTTTACTTACGTCTGCAGTCTCTTTGCACACCTGTACAACCTACCATTCTTCTTCCTCACTGCTAGTTCTATACATTAAGTTATCCTAAGTTACCAGTTGTTAATGGGGAAAAAAATGATTAAAATGAATTACCTGAATCCCGGTGTACCATTCAAACTTAGCAAATGCACAAGAAAGCAGCCCTGCCTTTCTAATTTTAAGATCTGCTGTATGAACTCCTCTTCCTTTTCAAGCTTCCCTGGTCTTTTGTGATTAATTTTTAGTAACAGGAGAACGACCTGTTTAAGAACAAATGAGTCATGATACAGCTTAACATCTAGAAACCCAAAATCACCCTCCTCCACAAAGAATATCATTTTCAAGTATGAAATTCTCATGTTTTAAACATTTCTACTCCATGTTCATTCTACAAAGCTTTCCCATCTTGAGAAAGAGACAGGGAGAAACAGGCTTGGGACCTGTAAACCACAGACAGCATGCCACAAGCAAACTGCCCTCTGAAAGGTAGTCTTAGGAATGTTTTACGAAGAAAAATACCTCACCTGTTGTAAAACAATTATAATCTGTGTTTCAAAATACATCCTTTCACACAGCAATCCCATCACAATCTCTCATGAGCAGGAATAGCAACCTCTGTGACTTTTGCATAGATTATACATCCTGGCAAAGGCAGGCATATGATAGACATGCACCTACAGAAGCAGTGATCCAACAGGAGAGGAATCGAAGACGACTGACTCCTCAGCTCCCACTCTGTATCGTAACTCCCTGTCGAATTGTGATTTGTTATAGACCTCTCCAGATTAACTATGTAATTAGCAATCACCAGAAGGGAGATCAATCAAAAATACGTAGTTTACAAAGTAAGTATTGCCTTTCCATCGGTTGTTTTTCCTAACAGCATTTAACCAAAAAAAAAAAAAAAAAAAAATCTTGCCAGGTTAAAAAATTCTGCTCACACAGCAAGCATACTTCAATGAGCATCTTGCATAATTTAGTTAGGCTTAAACTTCAAGCACTGAACAGTCCCTTGACATGCGGTGAAAAAAAAAAAAAAAAAGACTTCCTAAAGATAGTAACTTACAATCAGGAAATAGCCGCTATGCCTTTTGACAGAATCCCATGAAATATTTTACAGATACTCTACACAAACCACGGAAATTATTTTGATTTTATTTTGGGATCAGAGACCTCATTTTTTCATTCATTCACTCTGTCAACAAACATTAATGATCATCTGCTATGAGTCAAATCATGCGAGGCAGTGGGGATATAGCAATGGATAAGATTTAGGGGAAAGAAAGTATTATTATATAGCCAAGTCTGTGGCAAATTGTTACATTAATGGCCCCAGTGACTCACCCCTCCCAAGAGCCACACCCTTTTGTGATAATTTTATGCATTAACTTGACTGGGCCACAGGGTGCCCAGACATTTGGTCAAACATTACTCAGGGTGTTTCTATGAGGGTGTATTTTATGATATAACATTTAGATTAGTAGGCTGAATTAAGTGATTGCCTTCCACAATGTGGATGGGCCTCAACTAATCAGCTAAAGGCCTGATTAGAACACAAAGGATGACCCTCCCCCAAGGAAGAGAGAATTATTCCTGTCTACAGGCCTTCAAATTGGTACCGTCAGCTTTTTCCTGCTTTTGGACTCAATCTGAAAGCATCAGCTCTTCCCGAGTCTTGAGCTTGCCAGCCCAAGTTCTTCAACTGGAACTTCCATCATCTGATTTTCTGGTTCTGAGGCCTTCAGAATCAGGTTGGACCCATGCCTTTGGCTTTCCTGGGTCCCCAGCTTGCCAACTCACCCTGCAAATCTTGCGACTTGTCACCCTCCACAATTGCATGAGTCAATTCCTTATATTAGATCTCCTTATACACATACACACACACACCCTATTTGGTTATCCTTCTCTGGAGAACCCTGACTCTGAACCTTCACTGTGACTCTGGGCTCTGGCCAGTGGGACAGCGGAAGCTTGTTAGAGCATGTGTACGCCGAGGCTTGGCTTCTTGGAGAACTTCCACTACCATGTAAGAAACCTCCCTCCTGGAGAGGCCAATGTGGAGCAGAAACAAAGCCTTCCTGGGCAACAGCCACAGCTAACTGCCAGTGAGGTCATAGTGTGTGACCCTGGAAAATGTTATGCAAGAGTGCACAAACAGATTAAAACAACAACAACAACCAGAATACCACTGGGTGGCAATGTGAAGGATGGCCTAGACTAGAGGACCAACAGTCCAGAGTCAGCAAGACCAACCCACAGGACATGACAAGGCCTTAACAAGATGGTGGCTATGAAGATGGAGAAGAGAGAGTTGGAGGTGGAAACCACAGAACGTGGAAACCTATTAGGTGTGGGAGACAAAAGAGATGGAGACAGCCAAGAAAATCCTGAGGCTTCTGGCTTGGGAACCGGAATAGAGAGGACGGCCTGGTGTCACGCCAGAACAGACCAGGCTGACAGGGGCAAGCACTGGCTGGGAAAGCAGAGAGGGAGCATGGAGAACAGGCAGGAGTGAAGAAAATAAGGTCAGTGATGCACGTGTCCAGCATGACACCCTCACCCCAAGGCACAGGGCACTCTCTCTACGTAAAGAATATCATCTGGGAAACCTTCACACAATCAGGCCTACTTCAGTGGCCAATGGCAATGCTGTTACAATGACAATGACATTCTTCTAAGAAACTGGCTTTTCCTTGGTTGATCATTCTCAAAAGCATGTTTTGGAATGTGTTGGGTTATAAAAATAAATATGATATGCTGAATGAGTAACAAAATAATTGGAACAATTGACCTTCCCCATTGTCCATCCCACTCTTGCTGGTACCGGCCTCTACGTCTGAGGGTGTTGGGTCCCAGCTCATGGTACAACGTAAAATAAACAACTGTAAAGAGGGTGCCCTCACACGTGCTGCTTCTCTCTTAGCCACCATTGAAGGCTGAAACAGAATTCCCAGTAAGTGGGTTTATTTGATTGTTATGGTTGGTTTGGGGCCCTGATCCCACTGTAAATAAATAAATGCCATGGTCATGATGCTGGCTAGCATATTCACAGTAAACCTTCCTCCTTCTCCCAGGAAACATACTTCTCTTTCCTAAACCTACTGCTGAGAATTATTAAGCAATAAAAACAGAAAACAGAGCCAAGGTAAGGAAGGGACCAGCTAGCTGAATGGAACTTTGAGTTCAGCATCTAAAAAAAAGTGACTCACGAAAATCCAGGAACAAGCCTCTGGCATGAGCCAAAAAGCTCCCTGGGCTGGCTTTCAGCTTAGGATATAGACACTTGAAACAAGTCTTTCCAGAAACCCAGTGTCCTGAAAAGTCCCTCTGCACCCTCTTCAGGACCCAAACCGAGTCCCCAAACAGCTCCAGGCTCCCACAGGGTCCCATGGGCCCTGCATGCTCTGTCTTCAGTCGCACACACTGTTGGTCTCCCCCATGAAAGATTTTATTGCTAATATCTCAGGATTGTATCATTCCCAGTTTCTCTTACCATCTTAAGATTTCTCATAGTCACAATGACTCCAGACTCTACCCACAAAAACAGAGCCTTCACTGACAAAAAATCTGCCTCTAAGTTGGCTTTGCTGGTCATTCACAGGGTACCAAGGAAAGAGAACAGGTTTGGAAGCTGAGACACCCAGTTCAAGGCTTACATCTTTACTTACCACTGGACTCCAGAAAGTCGCTTCAACCACCTCTGAGCCTCAATTTTCTCATTTGTGCAATGGGAATAACAATATATGCCTAGTGCGTTTATGTATGTTGTCCACAGACATAATTACTTGAATAATAGCGTTTATTCACATGCATGACTTCCCACTAAGGACAAGCTGTGTGAAGACAGGGACCACGTTCTTTAACCTTTGCATCCCATAACCCCTGGCACATAATAAATGCTCAAGAAACATTTAAGGATTACATATAATGAATAAATGCAAGAAAAACACCAAACTCATAAGGGATGCTAAATATACGTCAGGTAACATAAAGATGCCATGACTTGGACAGTAGATCCTCCAGCCCTGGGTTTCCAGTGATTCGAGGTCCTGCAGCAGGGCTCCCAGACACCATTTCCAATGACAGTTCTCAGATACAGGTAATGTTTGTACATCATGAACCGTCTGATATTACTGAGTCACTTGCATGGGTCAGGAAAAATAAACAAGGAATCCATCATACCAGTTGTTGATCCCAACCAGTCAAAAGCTACTGCCTAGGTCCACTATCTTTTAACCTAAAGTCTAAATAGTTAAGATAATGGTTTGAACCGCTACTGTGATTACTAGGAAAGCCCATTAGGTGTGCTTCCCGCCTTGCCCCCTGGTGCCATGGTAATGATACTGATGAAACATCCACTCCCAGGTATTAGGGAAGTTCACTAAAAGGCTCATGCATAGCTGAAAATATTCAAGTAACTCAAGAAAAGATAAATATAACTGGTGATCAAATGAGGTTATCAGACCTTCACTCACTCATTCTCTTTGGTTCAACAAATATTTTTTTGAACATCCAATTTGTGCCAGGTACTGTGCACTCAGTTTTCAAAGAGAAAAGCCACAGGACCCTCCCATGAAGAATTCACTGTGTGTGATCATCAAGTAATGTGACAATTTATTTTTTTTAAAAAACAAACATGCATCAGGCACAATGGTGCACATCTGTAGTCCCAGCTACTCGGCAGGCTGAGGCAAGAGGATCCCTTGAGCCCAGGTATTCAAATCCAGCCTGGGAAACACAGCAAGACCTCATCTTTAAACAAATGAAGAAACATGAATGTTAACTAAAGGTGCCCCTGAGAAGCTACAACAGTGATTCAAACACTCTCTATGCTTTAACATTAACACACACAAGTCTCTTTCAGACCTGGTGTCAGAGATAGTTTATAAGTTTCACAACAAAATCACTCTCACTTATCATCTTACCTCCTTTTTGACCAAAAACAGTACTAAAAGAGCCCCTTATTCTGACCTGGTTCCACTGGACTTTTGGCTGCCTCCCCAGACAATTTCACAGCACTCTCAAAGGCTGACAACTTGCCAAGAGTGAATGAAAAGAATGTGCTTACTGGCCTTAGAGGCCGTTCCAAAAGTGGAGTTCCAAAGATGTTCTCGCAGTGGCACTTTTAACCCGTGGATTAAGTTGAAAAGGGCGACTCCCTTGAAAACATGCCTTCTGGTAACCGGTTACAATCTATGCATTTTCTTTGTAGTTACACCATACATTTCTTCTCAGCTAATCAAGCACAGAACACAAAGTAACACACAAACCTCTCTCCCTCCCTGGACATTCCACCACCCCACTGCCTCCTTTCACTCATCGGAACTGTAGATGAGAATATAAATCTTTGAGGCTATTTTTAATTCCTGGCTAAATTAATTTGGCGCAAATGCAGCAGGAGTCCCTTCCCTTGTAGGAAATACTTCTGTTACTGTGAATCTGGTACATAAAATAATCCACCCACTGAAGAACAGAATTAGCATGGGTGTTTTTTTGTTGGGTTTGTTTCCCTGAAGTAACTTCTTTTTAAGGTTTCCTGTGGCATCACAGAAAGTGAGGAAGGCTGCCCGTGGGCAAGTGCAGAGGGTGGTTTCGGAACGGGGCAGAGGCTTCCTCCGAGGCTTGCGGAGGGAGCGATCCACCAGGATGTGCAGAACACTGCAGGTCTCTCTCCCTGGTCTCTTATTACAAGTCCTCTTGCAAATACATGTCACCTGAGTTTAGGAGCCACTGGATCGCAGCATTAGGCAGGAGATGTAACTCTCGTAGGCCAGCAGGAGAAACATGAAAATACTGGTCCTACTTGTTTTTAAAAGAAAAAGTTGAAAATTTTTGAAACACATCTTCAAATGTCACCATCTTCATGAAGCCTCCCTTCATTCAATCTCTCATTAGATGCTCTCTCTCTTCTGCTAAACTCAACAGCATTTTATTTCTTTCCACTTAGGGCAGCTACCCTCTGCAATCTTACAGTGTAACTACCTGCATAGTTGGTTTACCCTTGCAATTAGAGGATAGATAATCCCTGCATTGGGAGGCAGGAACTCTCTTTACCTTTGTATCCTTCAATCCTTCACAGTATGAGGCCCTCAAAAAATACTTAATGACAGAATGGAATGGATTGAAATTTAAGGCAGAAAATAACTTTAAAGATCATTAAGCTCAACCTCCACACTTGTAAATAAGAAAACCAAGGTCTAAAAAGCATTTTAGTAATGTGGCCGAGCAGGACTCCCAATTCCAACTCCAGGTCTCTTCTTGCTACACTCTGCCGAATTTTAAATGCAACTTTTTAACTCCTGTATCTCATACAAATCTCCCTTTTGTTGGCTCAAGAATATAAAAATGTTCTGGGGTGTAACTGGCTTTGCTCACAAAAAAACACCTTTTTCCATATTAAATGTAAAAGAATACTTTGAAAAAAACAGAAGACTCACTAATTAAATGTATTTCTATGTTTATTTTTATTGTTTTAAGTTTTTTTATACATGAATCTGTGAAATGTTGAATTTTAAACAATTTAGCAGCCTGTTTTATTTGATCGGTTTCTGAGACACTGGAAAGGATGGGGAACAAGAGAATTCTCAAGACTGTAGTAAAGAAAAGAAAGCAATTTTACTTTCCAGACATACAACCCTCCACAGAGTCCAGCTTCACGTGTGATTTCACTTTTGCTTTGTAGCAAAATTTGTGCAATGGTTTCCATTTTCGGTTTTAAGTGTTTACAGTCAATGCTCTCGGCTTCTTCAAATGGACCAGTTTCACAATCTTCATGGACTTGAAGATGTACTCAGATCCAAAGCAAGCCTCCACAGCTCTGAGCAAGTTAATTAATTTCTTCATTTGGTGCCTTTCTAAACATTCTGGAAGGCATCAAACCTGTGATGCCACCTGTATACATGTTGGCTGTCTCTCCCAGGTGAGGTGCAGTAGTGACCAGGGAAGTCACCTGAATTCTGTTCAACTGCATCATTCAGACATAAAAAGTGCAAAATACTCAGAACAATTTCTTCCTAGACAGGCCAGGGTCACTGGTGAAAACGCACAAGACAAAAACAGAATGGCTCGACAAACACCAAAGGGAGGCTCATGACCTCACCTTCTCAAGTGTCCACATGTCCAATGCATAGAGTAAACGTCCCAGGGATCATGTGTAAGTAGTTGTTTAGCATTTGTGTTATTTTATACATATCACATAAGGCTGGTTTTACTCCCCACAACTTGACAGACTGGAAAGCCAGGTAAAGAGCAGGACTGAGATTGGGATGATTCTTTGAAAGTGCTCCTTTAAAGCTTTTCCTCACTCGAGGCAAAAAGAGGAAAAAGGGAGCCTAAAGGTAAGAGATTTCATGTGCTAATATATATTAATACACACACACACACACACACACACACACACGCATACTGGAAAGTCCGGATACCCGGTTTTCCCTGCAGCATGGTGGGCTTCATGAACAGACAATTTAAGATGAACAGAGAGTGTTCTAAAAACAGAGAGGACCTCCAGATCGAGTGACAAAGAGGCTGGCAAGCTGAAATTTTAAGAAGCGAGAGGAAGAAGTCTAGGGAAGAGCCAGCCCTGCAGAACTCACCCCTAGCACGGCCCCTGTCTGCTCCTCCTCATCCTGGCCAGAGAGGGAAGAGAAACCGGCAGGGCAGGCATTTGACAAGAACTTTCAATAAGTGCACCAAGTAATAGCTATCGATGTGCCCCAGCGACAGCACAACCCAACCAAGCTGCCGACCCTTTTTCCCTTCACGGCCGACTCTCTCGATAGGATCAACCACGAGCTCACTGGATACTCAAGAGACAACATATGATGGTGCCCCAGATGGTGCCTTTCTTCAACATGCCTCCAACTCCTCATCGACAAAATATGGTTAACCTAGATAAACCCTTAACGCCCCTTCTGGATTGATAACTCTGGGATTTTCAGAAAAATCTTATTCAGAAAAGGGTAAAACAAGAAAATCCTACCATCTCAGCTCAGCCCTGTCTTCCAATGCCTTCATGCTTTTCCAGCTACCTCCCTGGTGCAGGTCCCTTTGGCTGTCTTGTGCCTTCCCAAGACTGACTTTGTAGATTTGCGCACTAAGTAAAATCATCCCACACATGGCCAGATGACACTGTCGTTCACAAGCTCTGGCTGCAGAAAAGTCTCTTAGCTCCAAAAACCAAAAACCAAAGTCTCTTAGCTCCAAAACCCATTATAGGTCTCTTAGCTCCAAAAACCAAAAGGCAAATTTTCTCCTTGGAAGAGAATGGTTGCATGGTCCTTTGTGAACCAGACAGGCAAGACTGGATTTAATATCTCATGTGCTTCTTTCTCTCTTGTATTAAAAAATCATCTCTTGTCATCTTCGCTTCAAAGGATATTAAATGTGAGACTGGGTGTCTACAGAAAATCAACACCACACAAAGATGAGCAGGAAAGCACATCAGATCACAGGTGTGCCTCTGTTATCTTTCGCACCAAGGAGCTCTTCACCAAAGCTTTTTGCCTAGCTCTGGGCTCTGTGAGTAGGGTGACCACTAATGATGATCCAAATACGATAAAAATTCTGAGCAGAGAAAGGGGTACCAAAAATAATTAATAGGAATCATCTGACCCATAGTGGGCATAAACCAGGACTTTCCCACATAATCATCTTGCCTAGAGGGAGGGTACAGAGTGAGGAGAGGAGGGATTAGGTACCAAGAGAGAACTCTAAGGAGTTCCCACATTTCGTATGAGAAAGGAGGGTCAGGGAGCCAGGACATCGAGGAGGAGGAGGAGGAGGAGGAGGAGGAGGAGGAGGAGCAGCACCAGAGTGTGATGCAGATGTAATGATTTCCTACGGGGGCTATAGGCTGACTCCCTGATCATATCCATGAATTTGTTATGAATTCTCTATAAGTTTTTGACATTGCTCATAAATAGGTAACATAGGGTTTGTACATGACAGCCTTAAAGCTTGGTTTACACATCATTTCCTCAGGAAGCCTTCCCTGACCACCCAGAGGAGGTCCCTTAGATAAACCTCACCACATACCTGTGCCCTATTTTAATTAGTGACCTTTTAACGCCTACCTTTCCCCTAGCAGCATGTCCACGAGG
>CM052441.1:137165757-137230451 GCA_028533085.1 Varecia variegata
AAAGTGACGAACTCATGGCACCTCTTGTGAACCACAAAACAGCAAACTGGTGGGGAGAGAAAAGGAAACTAAAATTAGAAGAGTCATGATTCAACATACAAGGTTTGTTTTCCAAACAGGGCTACTTGCTGTTAGAAGTCAATTTGATTTCACTACAGATAAAAATCTCATCAACAGCAATCAGAAGGCATTTCATTCGAGAATCAGACACATTCGATATCGATTAGACTCACAGATGATAGAGTCACGAAATGCCAGCACTGACAGGGGCCAAGGAGATCTAAACTGTGGTTCCTACAAAGCTGAGGGAGAGGAGAGCCGGAGATTGAAAGGCAGCTTCCCAAGGTAGAACCCAGGAATCAGAATTTCAAATACTCTGTACCATCCTACACACACACACACACACACACACACACACACACAAATATATTTAAACATTCTACTTTAGGTGAAATAAAATACAAATGCAATGAGAATAACTGATTATAAATATTATATGAGAATCCCCAAATGTGGGTAGCAGGACTTCCTCAGCACATTCTTAACTTAAGAAACTCATTAAGACACAAACCCAATCTACAGAAAACAGCCCTTTGAAATGAAAACACAGGGTCCACGTGTGCCCTTCCAGGTTGTCCAGTGGCCTACACCTCAGAGTTGACTTGACTGAGAACTTCGTGGGCAGCTTTTGAGGCACAGCCGAGGGGGCAAGCAGAGCTGCTCGCAAGGCACAGGCATGTTCTCGGGGAACTGCCATGTGGACTTGACTCTCTAACGTCACTTAAGCCTGCAATATACATATGTGTCTGTGTGTGTATATATAGAGAGAAGCACACACCTAGAGAATGAAGATACGGGTATGTTAGGAAAATACATGACAACATATACATACACATAAATATACATATGTCTATACATACATAGACACACATACCTATATTAACATATTTATGTGTGTATCTATTATGGTTTTGTTTTGTTTTGTTTTGTTTTTTGAGGCAGAGTCTCACTCTGTTGCCCAGGCTGGAGTGCCGTGGCGTCAGCCTAGCTCACAGCAACCTCCAACTCCTGGGCTCAAGCAATCCTCCTGCCTCAGCCTCCCAAGTAGCTGAGACTACAGGAATGCACCACCATGCCCAGCTAATTTTTTCTATATATATTTTTAGTTGTCCAGATAATTTCTTTCTATTTTTAGTAGAGACAGAGTCTTGCTCTTGCTCAGGCTGGTCTCGAACTCCCGAGCTCAAATGATCCACCCGCCTCGGCCTTCCACAGTGCTAGGATTACAGGCGTGAGCCACTGTGCCCGGCCCTATTATGTATATAAACACACATACCCAGAGGATGAAGATATGGGTATGTTAAGGAAATATATGACAATACACACACACATAAGCATGCACACATCTATGCATACATAGACATACACATATATATAAAAAATCCAGAGGATGAGATATGGGTGTGTTAGGGAAACAGAATCAGGGATGATTAATTGTTTTCTTTTTAAGTAGTTTTCTTTTAGGTGGTCACAGTGCAATGTCACTGTAAAATTACACTTAAAATAAAACGCATGCTTGGCACCAAGCAGGCAAAGAGCTGGACATGTAAAAGCAGGAACCATCCACCAAAAGGTGACAAGTGAAGGTCTCTCAGGGTGGGCATCCCTTTAGAGGTGGAGATGCCCTGGCTGAGGGGTCTCCAGCCCACCATACTCTGGCCACACCTGTCTGCCGTGCACAGCCGGGGCAGGAGAAGGTAAGGGTGAGGCAGAGGAAAGAGCCCACTGGCTGCCCAGGCAGAGCCGAGATGCTCGGAGGGCAGTGCTCAGCTGCCACGCGCCCTTGGAGGAGTGGCCTTTCCACTGTGTTCCTGCTAAAAGCATCTTGATTGAAAAACTCTCCAAGGATGGATAATAGGGCCGCGCAGTGACGGCGCACATTAATCTGATCCGCGCGCTCTCTCCAGGCACAAAGTCATCTTTCATCCACTGGAATTAGACAGATAAATTACTAAAGGAAAAAGGTTACAGGAACATTATTTCCTCATCACAGTTTATCATGGATATGTTGTTTTGAGGGTAAAATAAACATTCTGATTTCCTACTTAATCGTTCAAATATTTGGGTCTTTCATCTCTCTCTTTTGTTCTAAACCATCCCCACATTCAACCAAACACTGTGAAAAAAACCCCCAATATTCATTAAATCCCTTTGGAAGGATAGTTTGGTTTTTGTATCTGTCCTTTCTATCTGCATTTACATGTCAATGCAATACCCCAGCTGGAAGTATTTCTATTGTACATCTCAAAAAATCTCTTACATCAAATTTTATCCTAACAACAACCAGGCCCTCATTGTCCAATATAATTTGCAGGGGCAGCAAAAAGCCCCACCTACCCCTAAATTACTTCCTCCCAACCTGCCCTAGCAACCCCCTGCCCTCCTACCTTACCTGAAAGCTTCCCTTTTTAAGTGACTGGATTCACCTAGCAGGAGGCAGAAAGAAGGGCCAGGTGTTTCCAGAGAGCCACTCACAGATGTGTTATCTGAGGAATAAAGACCTCGTCAGTCTGTTCAGAGATTCAGAATTCAGAATGGATGACCTCCAAAGCAAGGAGAAACAGAATATGCCTGTCCTGGGTGCTGGAGGGAAAGCTTGGGTGCCCCCTCCCCTGCACCCCACCCTCACTGAGGGGAACAGGAAGGAGGAGGTTGGAGGTTGGCTGACCCTGGCTGGACGCAGCACTGGCCTGGCAAAGCCTGTCCCAGACAACTGAGCAATGGCCAGAGATTCCAAAATTCACTGAAGGCTGGCCTTGACCTTTGGGTTCAAGTTCCCAACTAAATTGAGCAATGCCCATTTTTAAAGATGATATAAAGAAAACATCTGAGAAGTCTTGCTAGTGTCACTGAAGAAAGAGGAAGAGACTGACTCGATAAAGCAAGAGAATGCGTTGGGTTTACCTGGAGATGGACAGAGCAGGCTTTCCTCCAGCTGAAAGTCAGGAGCTATTGTTTCTCTTTTTTATTTGGAATTCTAAAGGAATTCATCTCACCATGTTATGCTGTGGTGTTATGGTATATATACTGGCTTTTATCCATGGTTCTATGGAGTTTCGTAACTCCCATAGTCCTTGTTACAAAGTTGGGGCATTTGAGGCCTCAGGAGATAGAAATTCCCTCTTCTGACCTTCTCCCATCCTCCTTTCACCTGTCCAAGGCAGGACTCTAATCTGATTGTGGGTCAAAAGACTCTCATTCCAGAGTGGATCCTGCCCCAGACCCTGGAGGAAGGAAAGTTACACAGGGAGGCCAGGAAGAATCTGAACAGACAGGCCTTGCTGGGTTTAGACCATGTGCTTTTTGTCCAATCACATGTCTACACGGTTGTCAGTCACATATAGGTAATGAAACCTCCATAAAACCCAAGAGGACTGGGCTTGGGGAGCTTCCAGACAGCTGAACATGAGGAGTTCCTGGAGGACAGTGCGCCCAGGGAGGGCACAGAAGCTCCGCACCCTTTCCTGTACCTCCCCCTACCCATCTCTTCATCTGTATCCTTTGTAGTATCCACTATAATAAATCAGTAAATGTAAGTAAGTGTTTCCCTGAGTTCTATGAGCTGCTCCAGAAAATTATCAAACCCAAAGTGAAGGTGGGTCGGTCATGGGAACCCCAACTTGAAGGGGTCCCTCACCCTGTGGGACCTGACGCTATCTCTGGGTAGACAGTGTTGGAACTGAATTAGAGAACACCCAGCTGGCGTCTGTTGCTTGATGTGTGGGGGGGAACCCCATATTTGGCCACAGAAGTCCTCTTCTGTGATGACTGTTGTGGACTTTAGAAGACAGCATGGTTTCTGGAATGTTCTTCCCAAAGCATATGTGAAACAAGGGAAATCGGAAGGAGTGGAGGGGAATAAGGTGGACCTGTCACACAGTACACCTTCAACAAATATGTACCTGACCTTGGCAGGAAGGAGGGCAACTTAAAGGCAGCGGCCACTCAGCCAGAAGGAAGTGGACACACATCACAGCAGATCCCTCCTGCTTCACGGTTTGTCGTGGGGGCTGGACCCTCCACCCACAAGCGAGTCTGTGCTTAAGCAAGCCTGGGCTGTCCAACTAGACTCTGAGATGGAGCCTCATTTTCAAAGACTTTGGGTCACCTCTGCTTGTATAACCAAATGAGAGGCTTTAAAACAGGAAGCTATCCCTCAGCTTAAAGTCACAAAGTAAATCTTCATTCAATTATCTTCTAAGCACAAAATCACTTTCCTCTAATCCTCTATGTGATACGCTCAAGCTCCCCGACAGTGATAGGTGACACATGAAATGCACAAATCACACTAAGCAAATGACGTGGTGGGACAAAAATAACAAAGACCACAGGCTTGGCCAAATAACGATTCCTAACATTACCTGGCTTTCAAATCGAGAATGTGCAGTCCAGCGAGCCACATCGCTCACTAATCTTGCTTACGCAAGTGGGTAAACTAAATGGAAATTAAGGAGAGTTTTCTCCACTTGTCAAAAGTATATTTCAGAATAGAACAAAAAACAGTCCTCCGTGTTTGGCTCAAGGATTCTTAAAAATTTTGGAAACAATAGAGGTGTGTTGTGACACTGCCATGTTGATGTTAACGGTGGTTCTCCATCACGCTCGTTAGCCTAATGAGAACAAAAACCAGCACAGGGCGTGCTGAAAGCCAAACGGTGTGAGGGACACAGCACTCCCTCTGCCACTGCTCCCTTCCTGGATCCCACAGGAATTAATTTAGCTATAATGAGTCTTGGCCCATTAGACACACACAAAGGGGACCTGAGAGTGCTTCGTTTCTGTGTCAAAAGTTATCCTTATGCAGATGAATGACTTGGGGCTCCTGATGCTGGACAATGTTTCCTGGAGTGATCTTGAGCAAATGGCAAGTCCAGAGACTTTTTCCACACTCCATTCCTGCATAGAGTTTTATCAAAAAAAAAAAAAAAAAAAAAAAGAATATGGTGTGCTGAGGCCACAGATAAAGAAATCAGCTGCAGCAAAGTGTTTCCTGGTCAATCACTGCAAATTCCTCCTTAGGAGTACCACCACCATCGATCCTATGCACACCAGAAAGTGCAGCAATGCTTCTGACGTGAGGGAAAATTCTAGTTAAAAGGAATTAATCACCACCTCAAACCCATTAGGATGGCTGTTATTTAAAAAAGAAAGAAAAGAAAAGGTAATGACAAGTGCTGGCAAGGATGCAGAGAATCTGGAACCCATGTCCAGTGCTGGTGGGAATATAAACTGTGGAAAACAGTTTGGCGGTTCCCCAAAAAATTAAACATAGAATTACCATATGACCCAGCAATTCTGGTCCTAGGTATAGATCCAAAAAAATTGAAAGCAAGTACTCAAACAGATTACCTGCACACCAGTGTTCACTGCAGCATGATTCACAGCAGACAACACAGGGAAACTTCCCAAATGTCCAACAACGGATGAAGGGATAAACAAAATGTGGTACATACAATGAAATATTATTCAACCTAAAAACAATGAAACTCTGACACATGCCACAACATGGATGAACCTTGGAAATATCGTGCTGAGTGAAATAAGCTAGACACAAAAGGACAAATATTGAATGATTACATGAGGTACCAAGAATAGGCAAATTCATAGACAGAAAGTAGAATAGAGGTTACCAGGGGCTGCGGGAGGGGAAGAATAGGGCGTTAGTGTTTAATGGATACAGTGTTTCTGTTTGAAATAATTAAAAAAAAAAAAAAGGATCTGGAAGTGGATGGTAGTGATGGTTGCACAACATTGTGAATGTACTTTAATGCCACGGACATGTACACTTAAAGTGGTAAAATGGTAAATTTTATGTTATATATATTTGATTACAGCAAAATTTTTTAAAATCAACCCTGAGCAATATTTATGAAATTATAAATAAAAGGTATAGAAAGAGGCAGTAAGAATCCTGCTTATGTAGACTCTTTATGATTATTTGTGTTCCATAGTTGAGTTAGTTATGAAACCAAGAAAGAATATTTGCTTCCCTTCTATATAAAGTTCTAAATAAAATTGGAGCCAGACTAGAGTGGAGACATAGGGGAAATTAAGACTCCAGGGCAAAGGACTCACATGATCTTTGGGGATTGGAGATGTGTTTCTTCAATGTTCCCTGCTCACCTGCACACAGTAAATGTCAATTATGATCCAAGTAAGGACCTTCAGACACTGCGGCACTGTGTCACTTGATCTATATGTAAAATGGCATCGTACCTATTTACACCTGACAAGGATTGCCATATTCACTGAGGGAAATACACACACACACTGCCATGGATCACTTTCCAACTTTCCATTTCTCCTTTAAAAAATAATTTTCTTTTCCTTTCACCCTCAAGTCTGTAGCATTTCAAATTCAGGTCACAGTCATGTAAAATGGAACACAAGACATAAAAATTCCCTATTATGCTAAATTAATGGGGGGAAAAGCCATTATGTAACAAACTCTACATTCAAGAAAGAACCTACTAAATTTAAGTTAGGCTTTGTTTAGAACAGAAGACTGGTAGTTGAGCTTCCTTGAGTTCTTTTTTTAAATACATAAATGGTTGCCATCATGTGAGATGGTTTTAATTAAATTTTGCTTAGCTGGAAGGGATTAATGAAAGGTAACGTCACATCAAATACAATGAAATAAAAATCTCTAAGGCAAGTCAACCGCTTTCAGCTTTGTAGGGAAAGTAATGAAAAATTGAGCTTATATTATATCTGCATGTTAAAAGAAAATTATTGGTTTCAGATGTGGAACAATGAAAACAGTCTTCTCCTGGGATACACGTTAAAGTTGTATGAAAACAAATCAAATAAATGTGCTCTATCACATATCATAAAGAATGCCATTCTTCAGACAGCACATTGATTCTGCCTCTAAGCATCTGTGTACACAACTCCTCACAAACTCCATCAAAAATCCCAGTATTCCCAATTCTGACCAGCCACTGTCCTTCTCCTCTTCTTTAGGGAGAATCATCTTTAACTCTTCTCTTCTTTTTCCCTAATTTCATCAAGCACTCCTGAGCTTCCTTTTTTGCCACATCCTCCTGGTTGGATCTGAGATATACTTTGAAGAAGCTACAAGATTGAATGTGGGCCCTGAGGGATGCGGGAGTTGAAGATGGCCCCTAGGTTCCTGGCCAGACCAAGGGAGCAAATGGTGTTACTGTCTTGCAACCACCAGGAAGCCTTATGATGAAACTTATGAGACGACTCAGGGAAGAGATAAAGCAGCCAGATCTTGGTGTTGGCAGGGCCATTACCTTCAGACTTTTCAGTCATGTGAACCATTAAATATCCCTCAAAAATGTAATTTTCTTCATATATACCTAACCTTCATAGACACCATATAATTTAATATACACGATCATACCACACATGCTTTTACTACTTATGCCAGTTTGAATGGAGTTTTCCACATTTGCAACAGAAAGAATCCTAAATATTAAAAAAGGGAGATTTGGCAAGTTGTGGGAAATTAATAGAGAAGGCCAGGGAGCAAGAATTAACATGGACTTGGGGACTTGCAACCTGAGTATTATACGGGCTGAAGGAGGAGAGACCACTCTTTGTGGTGGTGTTTAAACAGGGTTTCACACTCCAGGACTTTGGTCTGGGCAAAGATTTTGGGGGTAAAACCCCAAAAGCATAGACAACAAAAGCAAAAATAGAAAAATGGAATTACAACAAGCTTCAAAGCTTCTGCACAGCCAAGGAAACAATCAGCAAAGTGAAGAGACAACCTACAGAATGGGAAAAAATATTGCAAACTACCTATCTGACAAGAGATTAATAACCAGAATATTTAAGAAACTCAATTGCAAAAGAATAAATAATCTGATTTTAAAAATGTGCACAGGACTTTAATAGACATTTCTCAAAAGACATACAAATGGCCAACAAGTTTATGAAAAAATGCTCAACATCTCTAAGTATCAGGGAAATGCAAATCAAAACCGCAATATCATCTCACCCCAGTTAGAATGGCTATCAAAAAGACAAAAAATAACAGATGCTAGTGAGGATGGAGAGAAAGCGAACACTTGTACAGTGTTGGTGGGAATGTAAATTAGTATAGCCACTATGGAGAACAGTATGGAGGTTCCTCAAAAAACTAAAAATAGAACCACCATATGATCCAGCAATCCCACTATATATACATCCAAAAGAAGGGAAATCAGTACATCAAAGAGACATCTGCACTCCATCTTTACTGCAATACTGTTCACAATAGCCAAGATAATGGAATCAACATAAACATCCATCAACGGATAAATGGACAACAAAAACATGTTGTGTATACGCAATGGAATATTATTCAGCCATAAAAAGGAATGAAATTCTGTCTTTTCCAGCAACGCAGATGGAACTGAAGGCCATTATGTTAAGTGAAATAAGCCAGGCACAGAAAGACATATCACATGTTCTCACTCATAAGCTAAAAAAGTGGCTCTCATGGAGGGAGGCAGTAGAATGGTGGTTACCCAGGGCTAAGAAGGGAAGAGGGGAGGGAGGATGGAGAGAAGTAGGTTAATGGGTACAAAAATACAGTTAGATAGAAGGAATTAAGTTCTAATATATTTGATAGTACAGTAGGAAAATTATAGTTAACAATAATTTATTGTGTATTTCAAAATAGCTAAAAGACAAGATTTGTAATATTCCCAACACAAAGATAAATGTTTGGGATGAGCCCAGTTACCCCCAATTTGAACATTACACATTGTATACAGGTATCAAAATATCACATGTACCCCCAAAATATGTACAACTGTTATATAGCAATAAAAATAAATAACAAAATAATTAAAAAAATAAACATGGGTTTCAGTTTTAGACTGAGTACAATGTGCTGCTGGGTCACCTAGACAGATGTCAAGCAAGCAGGTGGAACTTCAGGGTTAGAGGCCAAAAAACAGCTGGGGACTGTAGACCAAGCTCCAAGAGGTGTCTCCATGGTGAAGGAGAGCTCCAAGGAGCAGAGAGAGCCCTGGGAACACCCACATTTTTGTGGCTGATGGTGGAAAGGACCAGGCTGAGAGGTGGGCAGAGAGTCAGCAGAGGACTGAGACCTGGAGAGGATTGAGTGAGGGAAGGCAGTCACCAGTTTAAAATGTTCCTCCAGGGCGGAGGAGAAAAGATGAGCATGGCAGTGGGATTCCATCATTCCTGGCTCACTGGGGTCCACAAGCCACACGCTTGGAAGAATGCAGAGGATGACAACACACTTGCCAGCAGATAACTGCTAAACAGTCCCCCCCTTCTTTTACCTATTTCAACTTATTCCCAACTTCAACTCAGAACTGAAATGAAACAGACTTTTCTGACATCGACTACAAATATACGTTAATAAAATCTTCTTAATACCTTGAGAAGCTATAGTGTTATATAAAAAGGTATCTGCTCTATGGGAAAAAAAAATCCCTTAAAGATAAGTATATGACAGAGCATGCAGACAAGTTTAAAGAGAAATTCAAAGGTTTGCTTTTTAAAATTCAGATCAAGCAGTGTTTCTGTACCGATTTCAGAATCCTCTGGACAATCCAACTTGCCTTTTAATTCCGTAAGGGCATAAAGCCTGCAGAACTTTGTGATACAAGGTCCATACTGAACACCCACAACCCAGGATGCATTTCAGGTTTCCTCATTTTAACCCTAAAAAAAAAAGTTATTGCAACATGTTCTATACATGGGGGTTATCAAACCCTTAGTACCAGACTTCTCTTTGCAATATTTTCAAAGCTTTTATTTTTTCAGTCTGGAATCTCCTAAACTGGGGGTTGAGAGGGAGTTGCAAGGAGTTAAGAAGGGTGAACAGGACTCTAGGACTGTACACTTCGCCTTCTCTCTTCTCCTTTTCAGTCTAAGACGCCCTTGGTCTAGTGGAACAGTGCTTGTTCCCTCTGCTCCGATGGGACCCGCTTCTACGAGTACAGGTCTGCCTGCAGTATGGACACCTGAAATCACACATTCCTCAGCAAAATGTGTGCCACTTTAACAGCAATCCAATTCTCCCAGCTGGCCAGCAAAAGAAACCACGGCTCTGGAATTCTGAGAGGATGGAAGGTAGTCCCAACACCGAGGGATCATGCCTCAATACCCACTTAACCCAAGTGCAGAATGAACTCACAGTGTGGATGAAACCTCCCGCGTTCGATGGAATCGAGGGAATTCCATCTAGCTAATGGTGCAAGCACACAGCATGTAGAAATAAACCTACTTCTTGGTAGGGTTGCAGAAATGCTTCAGAAATTTAAACGTCAGAGGACATATTCCAGAGACAATGAGAAACAATGTAACTTTGAGGGTCTCTTTTCTTGTCCCTAAAGCTAAATGTGTATTTTTCTGTGTCTATGTATCTTTCTGTTCAAAGTTTTTGGAGAGCATCATTCATTCTTTTACTCATTCAGTTATTCAGCAGATATTCATTGAACACCTACTGTATACCAACACCCTATAAAGGCATGAAGGTAACTGTGCAGCCAAGACACAGTGTCTGTCTTTGGGGAGTTTAGTTAGGGAGAAAGCATGAAAGCGAGAGGGTATCTTCACATCTGCTCACATCGGCTCTCTCCCTGTTCTCTCCTGTTCCTGCCTTATCTCCTTTAATTGATCAAAACAGAAAAACCAAGGTGTACGCTGTAACACTTATCAGTGAGTAGTCTTCCCTTTCTCCTCAATTTCAATAGTAAGAAAGTATAACATATTTCTCTACCTTTAAAAAATTACACAAGTGAAATAATATAATGTTTGCAATTTCTGTTAACAGATTCTAGCAAGAAAAAAATATGGAAGATTGGTAAAAGTTGACAATTACTAAAGCTGTGAGATGGTGAGATGGGTACATGGTCTTTATTATACTATCTCTATACTATACTATATCTCTATACTACTACTATACTATTGTACTATCTGTACTCCTGCAGATATGTGAAAACGTACATAATAAAAAGCTAAGACATAAATAAATTAGATCAGATTTTACAAATGTAAATTTGAATTTTACAAATTCAAATTCTTTTTTTCTCCATTAATCAAAAGGCACTGGGAAATTATCAGCTCAAAATTGACAGAGTTCGTCAAAAAACTAGAGCAGAAACTTGAGAAATAAGTGACGTTCATACCAAGTATGCCGAGAACAATTGCACAATTTTTTCATATGACAGAATTTATGATCCTGCAACAGCTGCCTGTCTCTCTAGTCTCTGAAGCACACACTCACAGTAATTCATCATTATTTCTACCCATTTCTCCTAGCCAGAATTGCAGAATAAAAATGTCTGTCATCTGAACATTTCCGACATCAGCCAGACTGTTATGGCTGGAACTGTGTCCCCCCAAAACTCACATGAAGTCCTAACCTCCAGTTTCTCAGAATGTGACCCCATTAGGGGTTGTTGTTGCAGATATAATTAGTTCAGATGGGGTCATACTGGCACAGGGTACAGCCTCCAATCCAATATGACTTGTGTCCTTATAAGAAGGGGGAATTTGGACTCAGACACGCACAAAATGCCATATAAATATGGAGGCAGAGATTGGTGATGCTTCTGCAATCCAAGGGCTGCTAAAGATTGCCAGTAAACTACAAGAAGGTAGGGGCGAGTTATGGAATAGATTGTTTCTCACAACTCTCAGAAGGAACCGACCCTGCCAACACCTCGCCTTCAGAACTGACAGACAACAAATTCCTGTTGTCTGAACTGTCCAGTCTGTGGTACTTTGTTATGGCAACCCTAGCAAACTAATACACATACCAAGACAGTTTCCAGAAAATAAATGATTCAATAAGTGAAAATTAAGTAATGAGAAGAAGAGCAAGTGGTTAGAGATTCAAGACAGTCTTCCCTGACAGGTCCATGACACAGCACCTTAGTGTCCACTAGATTTACCTGTATCCCCAGTGAATACTGAGGACACTGTAAGTCCAAAGTAGCAATGAGCTATTGCCAAACCAATGAATTAGGGTTCTGTTAATTCTTCCACAAAGATTATAGGTGACTGTAAGTGAAAAAGGTATTTAAACCTAGATCACTGATAGCAAATGGAAATTATGGAATTCAAAAACATCTGGGTCACCTGCATAGACCCATTTGCTAACAATTATAAATGAGTTTAATAAAGTCAGAACTCTTATAGGGTTCAAGATAGATGCATAGTCAAAAGTTCTATTTAAAATCATTGGCTTTTTGGTGTGTCCTCTTCTTAATATACTAGCTGGTATCTGCAGCTACAATCATACAATGACCACATATGTGTGACGCTTGCTGGTTGTTGAAAGCACTTCCTTGGTCTTTAGTGGTGAAATAAGAATGTGGGTTTCCACACAAACAAACAGCCACCCAGAAAACTAACATGCAGAATCTTTGAGGGACCGGAGTGCCCAGTGCAGTAACCTGTAGCATTCACTTGTGTGAAGGATATTACTAACTTAAAAGGCAGTAAACACCACTCAGTCTGAGAATAGAATCAGAGTAGACTTAAAAAAGAACCTACTGGAATGTTTTTGAAACTGCTCCCTGGGGGCCTTTTGGGAGGACTGAGTGGGTGAGGAAGATGGTGGTCATGATCCTCCCTCCCCCTCTGTTCTTCTCTCATTTGGTCCTAGGCTACAGTTTTACTCTTAACTCCATGTTTTGATGGCCCAGCAGTCTTGTAAAGAGTTGACCTCCTTAGGACGTAATTTGTTTAGTAAACAAGCCACTTGGTTGCAAGCTCAGGTCAGGGGCAAGCCAAGGCCAAGAACCATGTCTCTCTCTCTGGTATTTGCAACTGCATAATTTATACAAGATCTGCTTTCAAAATAAAGGTGTATATTTGTCCATTTGCCTGCTCTTCCCACACATACCTGTGACGCTCCCAGTGGAAGGCCAGGGAGCCCAGCAGGTAGGGGAGGACCCCAGCACTTCTTAAAGCACAGTCCTTCTGCGCACCTACTTAGAAGAGATGGTGGAAATCTCAAATGAGATTTTAAAAAGATGGTGCAGGGAAAAATGAATTCCTCATTCACAGTGCTTGAGTGGTAAGAAGAAGAATCAGCCCAAGAGCACAGACAGGCCTAGGAGAGAGGCAAGCAGAACCAGTAGCCCCAAAGTCCGAAAGGTGGGGGAGCATTTCAAGGAGGAAGTTTTCGATGGCGTCACTCTTACAAGAAGTCAGGAAGAAGCTGACTGAGACAAGTGCATTAGTCCAGGGACTAGAGTCATTGACCCACACAGGGGTTGGCAGGAAGGGAAGGAAACAATCAGAGGCTGTAGATGGGGGTACCCACTTTAAATTCTGGTCAACAAATATGAATGGAGCAATAGCTACACCCCAGACACAGTGCTAGGGCATGGTGACTATAAGAAGCAACCAGCCTCAGGGCCCTCCAAGAGCTTTGAGTCACAAACAGATGATGTCAGGATCATCCAGTATGTGTAGAAAGGTCTGTCCAGTGTGGGCTCTGAGTGCCCAGGGAAGGGCCCTCATTGCAGACTCAAGGTCAGAGAAAACATGTGGCAGAAATGATGCTGGTCCTGAGAATGAAAAAGGACAACAGGCCAACAGGCAACAGGGCAGCCACCTGGCAGAGTTTCTGCAGCAACATCTATGCAAAATTATGGAAAAGAGACTAGAGCCGCCTCCTGCAAACTACAGAGACAGGGGCTAGGTCAAAGGAAAACCCAGTGTTGGTGGAAAGAAATGCAATTCACACTGACCAAGAAAATGTCACTTTCGGTCATGGTTTGCAGAAGGAAATTATGAGGCTGTTCCAAGTATTTTAGTAAACACTCTCATTTCAGAATCCAGTGCTTTTTGGGTTTTTTTGTTTGTTTGTTTCATTTTGTTTTAGCCATGTAATTACAAAACTCCTGTGGGTAAGTTGGGGAAAAAGTGTTTCATAGTTAATGCTCTGGTTTGGCTTTGGTTTCAATCAATGGTGGAATCGGGCTGGGCATGGTCGCAGAATTGAAAGAAGGACATTCACGTGTAGTTAGGAAAGCAGAGCATAATACAAGTAAACATGGTACAATGTTACCTCTGGAATTAGAGGCCACTGTAGCACAGTGGTAATTTTTAATTCTTAGAGATAAATACATGCAGAAGCTTTCCATAAATAAAATGCTTTCATTTTCTCATGATTACCCGGAGCTTTTGTGACAAAGTCTGTTCACATTATTATGTAAATTTTTATCCATGTAGCATTTCCCTATGCTCATCTCAGGGAACAATTCAAAAAGAAGCCAAAATACACTAATTACCTCTCTTTTATCAAGTATGTTGGGAACTAATAAAAGCACCAAGGATGTGGAACACCACATAATTACAAAGGAACGAGGCCAGGAACTTCCAAAAAGGAAATCCGAAGGTGTCCAAGGGATTCTAATGCCCACGGGTGAGAGACTTAACTCAAAGGAACAGGAAAGTTCTCATGCAAATAAGGACATGAAGGCATAGAGAAGCAGCAGAGAAGAAACTGAAAATTTAAAAAAAAAAAAAAAACCCAGTCTCACAAAATAAATATATTTCCAAACTGCATGTCAGAAAATATAAGGCAAAGTAAATTTTTAAAATATGATAAATTGTTATCCAGAATTTTAAAACCAAAATTGTTTTTAATCTACACTTACACGCAATGCTTCAAAAAAATGTACATTTGACAATAATCATGACGTAGAGCTATTTCCTGGTTTTAAAATATGTACATGTTGTTTCTGCATGAGACAGAGTCAAGGACATAGACCGAAGCGTGAAAGGGACTGTCTCTAGGATAGTGTCTGGGAAGATTTAATTTTAACTTTTAATTTCTTTTTGTTCATCTATATTTTCTAATTTTTCAATCGTTAATCTATTACTTGAAAGTAACTAAAAATCTAACTTTGAAGATGATATTCACAGTAATGCTACGGCAACTGGAAGATCCTGAAGTGTTTTATGAATCATCATCAAAATAGGACAATTGAGCACAGTACATATTTAGAATTAAATTTGTTCTGTTATAGTGTAAATTCATCAGGTATTTATTTAATACAATTCCATGACTCATGTCACAGGGTCTACACGGAAATTAGAAAACACAACTTGGAAATGAAATGCTGGAGGGGGCAGTGACTGAGACATGCACAACAACCAAAAAACAAAACAAAAAACAAAGAGCTACGATAACATCTAATTTTCATCTGCCGAAAAACTTTCGGTTTTGCATAGCAGTAATTCCACACTTAGCAATTAATTCAAAGAAAATAAACATAAAAATATGTGGCACAAAGATGTTTGAAACAGCATTATATATAACATCAAGAAATTGAAAATAAGCTAAGGGCCCAACAACAGAAAGGTAAGGTACCCTTAGTCCAGCTGATGTACTACTGTGCAGCCACGTAAACTATGCTGTAAAAGAATATTTATTAAAGTAGGTAAACATCTAAGATATACCACTAAGTAGAAGGAAAGAAAGCCAGCTAACAAAACAGAATGATATCAATTTTTAAAACATATGTGGGGCACAGTGGCTCATGCCTATAATCCCAGCACTTTGGTAGACTGAGGCGGGAGGATTGCTTGAGGCCAGGAGTTGGAGACCAGCCTGGGCAACACAGAGAGAACCTGTCTCTACAAAAAAATTAAGAAATTAGCTATAGTCCCAGCTACTTGGGAGGCTGAGGCAGGAGGCTCACTTGAGCCCAGCAGTTCAAGGTTACAGTGAACTATATTCTGGCCACTACACTCCAGCCTGGGAGACAAAGTGAGACCCTATCTTTAAAAATAAATAATTTTAAAAACATATGCATAGGGGGGCAATACACCAAAATGTTAACAGTAATTAGCTGTACTTTGTGGGGTGAGATTATTAACACAGCACAATTTTCAAAAAATTAAAACTGACTCTCAAATATAAAATAAAGATATTAAAAATCATTGAACTCATTAATGGGAATCACTAAGTTGGAAAAACTGGTTCAAACACGAATTAGGTAACAGGCTTCATTTTCTAGACCTGGGTGAACCCACATAAGGCAAATTTCCCAAACGAGAAACTGGGAAAAAGTATATGTCCTGGATGACTAAATTAGAAACCAAAAGGAAAATCCCAAACTGGATCAAGCTGATCACTATCAAGACTATACACTGAGTAATGATGATAATTCCCATACCTGGCTTCAAAACTACAGAAATGCAGAGTGAGAAAGAGATTGATCAACAGCAGCACAGATGAAAAGACTGAGGCATTTTAACAGATACAATTAACAACGTGGCATGGCTGCCACTAGAACTACTAGGAGAAGAGGCTATATTAACAGATGTATATCATCTAGAATGGAGGAGGTGAGAGTTCCACATAACAAATCTTTATTTACTCCTCCTGAGACATGGTTCAGGGCTCCAAAGCTCCTCCTCGGTGTGGTTGCAGCTTCTCTTCGGCTTAGGTTTTCTAAAGACAAAAACCACATCCTGAGAGGAATGGAGGATCCATCTGAAAGGGAACATTCAGCTTGCAATTTAGCTGTCTGCAAATACCTGAAGATCTGGTATTTACATGAAGGATTAAGCTTGTTCTGTTTGTCCCCAAAGGATGGAAACCCTCTAAGAACAAAGGGTGGAAGTTACAGGGTATCAGATTTCAGCTCACTGTAAGAGGATGATGTAAGGTATGTCTGAAAATGAAGGAGGGAGTACTAAGTGGTCACCAGAGCTGGTTGTTTGGGCAGAAACCTGAAAAACTGCTGCTCCCTGTGAATACTGGGGAAAGCATTCAGACACTACATTAGCAGTCCCCAACCTTTTTGGCACCGGGGACCATTTTCATGGAAGACAGTTTATCTAAGGACTAGGGAGGGGTGGGGGGGTGATTTCGGAATGATTCCAGTGCATTACTTTTATTGTGCACTTTATTTCTATTATTGTAATATATAATAATTATACAACTCACCGTAGGTTGGAGACCACCATCACTCTACATGACCCAGATTACACATGCCACACACAAATCAAGGTTTGTATATCCACCCTGGAATCCTAAAAGAACCAAATTTGACCAGAGCAACTACTGCAATAATCCTATTTAGAAAAAGTTTTAGTTGATATTAATCATGAAGTTGAAGAAATGGGCTTCTGGTATAATAAAACACATCTAAAGGATTTCTTAGTAAAAAAGAAAAGAAAGCATTTTACTTTCAGGCAAGTGTGATACCTTCAGCACATTTTATAGATAAAGGTAGGATGTGGAGCTTGACGCTGCAAACTTGGCCCTTTTCGACTTGATTCGTTACAACTATTAAACTCACGCTGTAGCCCGAGGCACACTGCTACCCTCAGCCATTTCTCAAGAGGGTAAGCTTGATAGTGTACTTTTCCAATTTGCATACCAACCAACAATAGCCTTCCAGCCAGACTGACTCCTCTTCTGAGCAAATGTATACAGAAACAACACTCCCTGGGCATCAGGCAGGACAGCCTCATTGCCTGCAGTCCAGGGTCCCCATCAATTTTTAAAGCTCTCATGTGTCCAAACACATACAAGAGAAGAGAAAATGTCACTGGGGACGACTTCTGATAATGTCCATAGCATCATTGGTGTTTTTCCCCCTCCCCCATCTGGGCGTGCTGCTGCTACAGGATCTTTAAATTAAATGGTATGATGTCCAGTCACTTGAACTTGATCGGTCATATGAGAAAATAAGGATCAATAACGAGAGCAATAGTCTTCATAATACTGATAGTAATAATATTCTTCATTAGTGATTTTATTTATTAAGGGTAAGGAGACAGTGACTCGGCAAGTAGTAGTAAATTGCAACGTCACACAGTAAATATGTGGTGAGACTGAGCTTGAATCCTGCCAGTCCAGCTCGAGGGCTCAAGCTTTGACCAGGATACCAGCTGCTGGGCACAGGGCAAGTCCTCTGTCATAGCAGGTGCTGTGGTTATTGTTTTTGGTGGTGCTGTGGTTACCAGGATGCTGATTTTCTCTACCATCACACCTGAACAACAGAATAGGAAAAGCTGTACAGAGGGACCCTGGTTCCTGGGGGTCTAGGCTGCAGGGTGTCCCCTTTCTGAGGGTAGACTGTTATAGGGAACGGACCAGAGTCCAGACATGCAGACAGAGCGGCTCCAGGAACAGACGGGAAGCAGAGTGTTCCAGGCGAGCGAGCCAGGACAATCCCGTGCAAGCCATATAGGTGTGAAGAAGCAGGCAAGGTAACAGGGAAATATGGAGGTTGAGGCTGATCCCAGGGAGCGATCCTGGCCCAGGGCAGTGGCAGTGGGCTCAGGCTGGGAGGCAGCCCACCTGTACTGTCAGGTAAAAATATCGGATGCTGAAGCAGCAGAGACCGGAGGGGTGGGGAGGAGGAGCAGGCATTTCCCCCAGCTCTGGCCCATGAATGGCCTCTGCGATAAGAAAGAGGAGGAGAAGCCATGCTTGAGGGCTCTGACTCCAGCCTGGCAGAGAACAAAGGTTGCCTCATTCACCTCCTCAAATCAGGCAAGTTCAGATTGGAGCAGATGGGGGCAGAAAAAGCCACGGCCTCTTCCAAAGGCACCAATTTCTCGAAAAATTGAAAAAGACATATAGTCATTTCCCACATAACCTGTGATTCTCCTCTACTTTACATGTGAGATCCACACAGGATCCCAAACGATTTCTTTCCAGAAACCTCCTTGGCAAGAAGGCAGCTCAGTGGAGCAGGGCATCTGTGGGCTAAAGGCACCAAGGAGATCTTGACACTGGTTGATTTGAAGATATTTACTCCAAATAACTCAACAAACTCTGCTGACTCTTCACTTCTTTTTTGGCAACTGAGCACTAAACCCGGGAAGGAAATATGAGGTCAATTTTGTGGAAATACCTGATGATGGATTTCTGTTCCCTTGACAAAAACAGAGAAAATGGGAGAAATGCTAATAGGATTCACAGGCTACAAGTAATGACTTAGACTATTTCCACCCTGTTACCATCAGTGAGCTAGCATGGGGACGTCTGCACAGGGCTGGTCAGGCTGTGACCAAAGTCCCTGGAACCAGAGAAAGGACCTTCCCGAAGGTACCACCCCCACCCTGGTCTCCATAGAGGTTGCCTCATTGGGTATAAATAAAGCTTAAACTTAACGGATCAAATTTTGACTCTTCTGCTTCATCATCTTTCCCCCCTACATCTTTTTTGTCATTAATGATTTAATGGAGTTCATTGATAGCTTATTGGTATTTTACAATTTTTTTAAATGTCCTTTTCTTTTTAATTGCAGAATATCATGGGAGTAACAAACATTTTGGTTACCTATATTACCTTCGCATCACCTAAGATGGAGCTACAAGTGTGCCCAACCCCCAGACATCATGCATCGTACCCATCAGGAGTGAATTTACCCATCTCCCCTCCTCGCCCCACCTGCCTGATGCCCTGTGTTATTTCCATATGGGCACGTTAAGTGTTGATCAATTAGTACCAATTTAATAGTGAGTGTATGTGGTGCTTGTTGCTCCATTCTTGTGGTACTTCACTTAGAAGAATGGGTTCTAGCTCCATCCTGGATAATACAAGATGTGTTCATTCACCATTGTTTTTTGTGCCTGAGTAGTACTCCATGGCATACATATACCACATTTTATTAATCCACTCATGTATTGATGGGCACTTGGGTTGTTTCCACATCTTTGCAATTGTGAATTGTGCTGCCATGAACATCTGAGTGCAGATGTCTTTTTTATAGAATGGCTTTTTTTCCTTTGGGTAGATGCCCAGTACTGGGATTGCTGGATCAAATGGTAGTTCTACTTTTAGTTCTTTGAGGTGTCTCCATACTCCTTCCATAGAGGTTGCACTAGTTTGCAAGTCCCCCCAGCAGTGTATGAGTGTTCCCCTCTCTCTGTATCCACACCAACATTTGTTGTTTTGGGACTTTTTGATAAAAGCCGTTCTCACTGGAGTTAAGTGATCTCTCATTGTGGTTTTGATTTGCATTTCCCTGATGATTAGGGATGTGGAGCATTTTTTCATATGTTTCTTGGCCATTAGTCCCCTCTAAATCTTTTAGAGTAGTTGGACGTGTGTTCACCCCACCCACACCCCCGAGTGGGTCACAGTGATCCTGAAGATAAGGCGCCTCTTACCAGCCAAGCGCAACTTCACCACAGCTCGCCACGCAACCAGGCAGGAGCGGATGGAGAGGAGCAACATGGTACAGGCATCCCTCTGTGGCTTTCAGAGATCAGATTTCCTTTCTAGCTCTTCACCCCATTTTACAAAAGTCATTTTCACTGTTGTTTGACATTCCAGACGCAGAAAATTTAGAAAATAGTCCAATTTTCCAAATTTGTTTGGACTCATCAGTTTGAAAATGTGTTTTTATATTTGCTCTCCGGGAAGATCAAGGCTGAAAAGTACAGTTCTGCTCAGGGATGACAATGTTTCCCTGTGACTATCCTGTCTATAACACATTGTTGCAACTCAATTCCGCTCAATGTCCCATCACTGAGTATCTATTCCGTGCCAGACACTGGCCCCGTATAAGAGGAATAACCCCAGGGCACTTGCGAGCTAATTAGCAGACAGACACAACACACATCCAACAATGATAAATGCTCTCTTAGAAGTACAAGTTGTCAGCTGCAGTTACAATCTATGGCATTGCCTCAGAACACAGTTCAAAGTGTATTTGATACGCCAGAGTGTCCAATCTTTCTCTGTGATGTATTGCTTACTGAATGCCCCAACATAAAATAAACTTTGATCTGGTGAATGCCACTTATGGGAACAAAATTTTGAGGAAATGAAATATTAGGTCAGCAAATGCAAAATTAATCAGAAGTTTCAGAAATTAGAGAATATGTTCTAGATACATACAATATATCCCCAAGCTCTAGAGCTACAGGGCACTTTGCAGAAATGCATTAAATAAACTAAAAAAAAAAAAAAAAAATTAGGTCCCAGATACAGGCCAAACATGAGGAAAGGTTTAGAAAAGGGTGTGTTTCCTCTCTCACTTGAAATATAACCTACAAGGTTGCCTAATTAAATACACACTGAGTTGGAGGTGTTAGTAGCCTTATCAGCCCACAAAGGGTAAAGCAGATTTGGAGATTGCCTTTCAAGTTTTAATTCACTCTGTTTCCTCTTCTACCCCAATGTTTAAACATTCGTTTCAGAGTTGCATTTCATTGCCTCTGTCTTCCCTAATAATTAAATCCTAGAATGTCAAGTCCTTCAAGACCCTTTCAAAAGGGCAACTCTTGGTATCGAAATGAAGGGCTCACAGTGCCCTTTAAGTCTGAACTCCACTGACACATGGGGAATTACCACATCTGCACGGATCAGGTCCCTAAAGCCAGGTGGGGCCAGGTAGCTCCAACTGCCCTTCTGTCTCTGCCCTATAAAAATGCAAACTGGTTCAGGTCCATTAAGCATGAGCTCTGAAATACATCAGGGGAATTTCCTTCATGGCAGGTGACGCTGAGGTTTCACTGCTGTGGCCTCTTCCTGGGACACACAGCCAAACCACATTGTTATTTTCCCATTCAAAAAAAAATGTGAATGCATACAGCACGCAACAAGGGACACAGACTGTGGGTTACCGCCTAGGAGTGTTAACTTTCCAGGTCCCTTTGACCTTCTTAAGAAAGAGCTAAACCAACAGTTTCTCTTGTACGCCTCTCAGTTTGTGGATACTCTCATGGACGTGGCTTGTGTGTCCTCCAAGACTCCGGCCATTGGCCCTGGGCACTTCTGACCCACTTTCAAAGTTTCTTTCCTTAAAAACCATAATACCTGTACGTAGGGCCTGAGACATTTAACTCAATTGATTGTGTGCATTTGCATTTCAGAAATAGAGTCACTGTGACTCAACTCAAAGCTTAAAGATCTGCAGACAGCTTCTTGTCCTACTTCCAAATGTTTCCTCAATAACACAAGCGACAGAATTAGGCAATGGTGCTGGCTTCGTGGACAATTTCATGTAAAAGGTTATTTTAGTTCTCCAATTTACAAAATCATGTGATTAGGAGGAACCCATAAAAGTTACATAGATGGATAGTAATGAGTTGCTTGGCAGATAGCTAGAAATACGGATTGTTTTCAAAAAAACTTAAGACTACCTTCACCAGGGTGCTATACTGTGGTTATCATCTGACAGAAAGATTGTGCTTATTTTTGATACTATTTATTTCTATCTTCTTATTCCCTCCAATGAACATGTTTCACTTAAAACTTTTTAAAAACTACAGCACCCATCACATTTACTCCTACATTAAACAAATCATCACCCTGGCTACAGAGCAGCAGAGAGGAATGGGAGGAATGTGTTCCAAGAAAGCCCTTATAAAATGATAGCAGGGCGCCTTCCTCTGCAGCAGATTTGTGGATCACAACTAAATGCCAGCCACCAGGGGTGTTCCCCAGTGTGCTTGAGACCATGAGCAACCAGAGCACGGCCCCACAGAAAGAGGGAAACGTGGCCATGGGAACCTGCTTTGCTTTGGAGGGGACAAAGTCATCTGTCTTTGGACAGGAGAAAAACTAAGTGGGACCCAGTGGAGACTTTAAAACGCCATCCTCAGCCAGGCATGGTGGGTCACGCCTGTAATCCTAGCACTCTGGGAGGCCGAGACAAGAGGATCACTTGAGCGCAGGAGTTCAAGACCAGCCTGAGCAAGAGTGAGACCCGTCTCTACTAAAAATAGAAGAATTAGCCAGGCGTCATGGTGTGCACCTGTAGCCCCAACTACTCGGGAGGCTGAGGCAGGAGGATCACTTGAGCCCAGGAGTTTGAGGTTGCTGTGAGCAAGGCTGACGCCAGAGTACTCTACTCAGGGCAATGGAGTGAGACTCTGTCTCAAAAAAATACACATATAAAAATATAAATAAAAATAAAACAAAACAAAATAAAATGCCATCCTCGGAGTGTGTGGCCTTCTTGTTTCCAACTAGAAAGCCTATAGTTGAAAGTGATAGCCCAGGAGGGAACAGAGCTGAGGTACTCCCCTCGACATTTCTGCTAGGAAAAGAAGATTAAAAGCAGAACCTTCGGGAAGAGAACTGCAGAAGCAGAGAGGAATGGTAATTTCGGAGGTAAGAGGAAGTGGCAAAGGGGAATTCGGGCTTCTCTCGCCTGCCAACAGCCACAACTTCCAGCTCCCACCACTCCCACTGTCCCACCCACCTTCACAAATCCTTTCTTTTGGGGCTTTTGCCCTAATGATGCCATAGTCATTTTGGTTTCAGACCACACCTTCCATTTGGAGACCTCAGGACAGCCCTGGGCATTTACTCCCGGGTCAGCTTCCTATAGAAATGCACACTAACATGCTGGAAAGCAAGAGGCACGCACAGGAAGATGCTTGTTTCTCAGCCAGAGAGGATCTGTCCCTTGCAAAAGTGCTGGACCTTAGGAAAAACATGAATTATGATTTGCCAGGAAAAAATGCATCTGCAGGAGCAAGTCAGTCAGCTGACTGCAAACTGCTGCACCAAGATAACAAACGTGTGCCCCCACCAGAGACCCAAGCAGCTCAAACAAGTGGGGACACAAGATTCCTCAGCTACAGAAAGGCACCGTGATGTGGCTGCAAGAATATGTGCCTCGATTCGTAGACAAAAGGTAGTTTGCTTTCCACCAGTTCATTTAAAAACTATTTTTTGTCTGTGCCTTTTTATTTAATAGGTAACTATATGGTTTAGACCTGATACAGGAAAAAGTCATTCTGTAGTTTTCTTTAAGCCAAAATATCAAATGGAAAATATGTACTCATTTAACATAAGTAACTTTATCATTTCAGAGACATCCTATCCTCGCTTTGTATTTTAGCTGAACGGAAGAAAAAAAGCAGCATCAAAGTGATGCCCCCACCGCTCCTGGAAGCGAGTAAGAAGGAGTTACTAAACGGAGAACCATTTCTGTCAAACACATTTTCAGGGAAAAGGAGCTATCAGCAAGGAGAGAGAACTCTCAGAAAAGATATTAGTCACATAAAAACTGCTCAGAGCAGAGCAAAGATGTGTATGTGTGTTTTTTTTTTTTTTAAGTACAAATAAAATTTCATTCTGCTCTTAAAAAAGCACTACAGCAGGTACTATTTGTTATAGGGTTCTTTTTCTGCAAAATAACATGTTTGCTCAGCTAAAGTGAAATGCTATTCAAGCATTTTGCTCACAATGAAAACTAAGATATCATTTAGTCAGAAGTCCTCCTTTACAGATGAAGAAACTGAGGCAGCTTACCTTAAATCAACCAGCGATGTCACACTGTGTTTCATCACTGCTTAGATTAGCCACATGAAATCTGGTTATGTAACATGAAATGGGAGTATTCTTGGCATTACCCTGTTCCAACACTCTGGTGTCCCTGAGATTTAACTGCTCAACACAAGCGGACGACACACCATGCTACGGCCTAAATGAGAGTTTGTAAGGCACTGTACAAACTAAAAGACCTTTCCCACACAACCTCCTATGAACAGGGCAAGATGTGTGGTCATCCCTCTCTAAGATGCTCAAAGAAAGAGGAAACTAAGAGGTTGCTAAACAGACCACCACTTCTGGCAAACATGTTTTCAGGGAAATGGAACTACCAAGCAAACAATTCTACATTGTAGGTTGTGTTTGAATGTTAGCATAGTTTTGCTTTCAATGTTAAAGTTTCTTGCTATGACGAAAAAATGAATCATTCCACAGTATCAAATGCTAGTCTCAAACTGAGGGCATGAGTAAGTTAAGTCTTTTTTTATGTGGGAAGAGGTCACAATTCAAATCTCCACACAGACTTCTTTCCTTGACCCCAGTGGGAAGGAATTCACGTGCCAAATGCTTTTACTGCTAATGTCGGTACCCCTCCAGATCCTACTTGCATCCTACACCCTCAGGAGAAATGGAAATAAGGTCCACTTTATTTAAAAGCTGAAGTTTAAGGCCAGGCATGGTGGCTCATGTCCATAATCCTAGCACTCTGGGATGCCCAGGCAGGAGGATCACTTGAGGCCAGGAATTTGAGACCAGCCTGAGCAAAAGCGAGACCCCGTCTCTACAAAAAAAAAAAAAAAAGAAAGAAAAATTAGCCAGGCGTGGTGGCACATGCCTATTGTCCCAGCTACTCGGGAGGCTAAGGCAAGAGTATTGCTTGAGCCCAGAAGTTTGAGGCTGCAGTGAGCTATGATGACTCCACCGCACTCTAGCTGGGGTGACAGAGCAAGACTCTGTCTCAAAATAAAAAACAAAAAAAGCTGAAGTTCTAAATTCTTGTGCTTTGAACCAAAAATTTAATAAAGAAAAGAATGGTGTCTAGATTTTATAGAGAATATTTATCAATTCTCTATAGCACAGAATTCCATCTTTAATTATCTTTAATGGTTTGATGTGGCCAAATTATGGTAAATGATATTTTTCCAAGAAGCTGGTCCTGTTTTGAGGTCAGGAAAAAACAACGTGGGAAGGAGAAAGCACTACTTGTTGTTCAACAGGCAACACTTTCCAAAGTAACTCAGACCCCACCTCAACTCCACAGGCAAGGACCCAGAAGCCCAAAGAGGGTTTCCCACGGCCCGTGGCTTGTGCATGGCACACATGGACTCGAACACGGGGCTCCCCAGAGCCAGCTTTGAGCTCTTTCAGCTGGGACCAACCTGTACTTCTCTCAGCTCAGCTTCCCCCAGATGCCTCCCTGCACCCACACACACATTCTGTCCACATGGGCAGTTCACTTTCCAAAACTTCATTCACTGACTAGAGAAAGAAGGTGCAGGGCTTCCAGACTGAGGAGATTCAGATCCACCCTTATGTCTCAAGATATTTCAGCAACTCCTCATAATCCTCGGTATATGGCTCGGCACACAGCAGCTACACAACAGAGTGCTGCTGGTGTGCTCAGCTGTGACACACTGATCCTCTGGGTTTCTTCTCCACATAACAGAATTAAGAATGATTCCCCGTTTCAGAGAACTATACAGCCCTGCAGCAGAAAAACGTTTGACTTACTGCTGAGATTACATTAGCTTTTACAAACTGAGTTAATCTACATGAAGAAAAGCCTTTTCTTTTTTAGTGTCGAGGCTTACACAATAATAAAAAAGAAAGTGCGTGGAAACAAATACCTCCAAAAAGAATTTTAAATGTTACTGGGCTCAACAAATTTCCTTGCTTGGGTGGAAAGAGAGATCATGGAATGGAGACAGTTGTGCCCTAGAATCAAAGCTACTTTTATTTATAACCAATACCAACTTTTCTCTCTCTACAGATCTACTGCTAAAGTTCTAGCGTATCAGTTGCCACATTTCCTCCAGATATACTATTAGGAGAAGTCAAACTTAAGAATTATCACGTAATAATTGATTTCTCAGGGCAGCCTTGAAATAAAGTTCTCTTTCCAACAGAACAAATCTTGTGCAGGAAACAGCTCACAGGACCAAAGTTCTGGACAGACATAAAAGAAAAAATATTAGCCCTCTGTATTCTGCAAATGATAAGCTGTGGTTGTTAAGGCCGTGGGCGGGCCAACCCAGGAGTTTTCTAGTCATTCATTCATTTATTTACTTCAGTTATTGGTTATGTTACTGTTGAAGAAACAAACTATGTTTCTGCCAAGAAAGAAACAAAAACCTTCAACCTCTTTATTTAATTAAAAAAACCTGAAAGACAAAATTATAAAATTCTAGAAGATAGTAAGCATAGAAGAAAATCTAGATGACCCTGGGTTTGGCATTTAACTTTTTAGATACAATACCAAAGGCATAATCCACGAAATAATTGATAAGCTGTACTTCATTACAAGTAAAAACTTATGCTCTACAAAAGACACTGTCAAGAGAATGAGAAGACAAGTTACAAACGTGGAGAAAATATTTGCAAAAAATATATCTGATAAAGGACTTTTACCTAAAATATATAAAGAACCCTTAAAATTCAACAATAAGAAAATGAATAACCCGATTGAAAAATGGGCTAAAGACCTGAAGAGACACTTCACCAAAGATATATAGGTGGCAAAATAAGCATATGAAAGATGCTCAACCTCATATGTCACTAGGGAATTGTAAATTAAAACAACAGTGAGATACCACTACACGCATATTAGAATGGCCACAATCCAAAGCACTAACACCACCGAATGCTGACGTGGATGTGGAGCAACAGGAACTCTCATTCATTGCTGATAGGAATGCAAAATGGTACAGCCACTTTGGAAGACAGTTCGGCAGTTTCTTACAACACTAAACACATTCTTACCATATGACTCAACAGTTGTACTGGGTCATGTATTTACTCAAATGAGTTGAAAACTCGTGTCCACATGAAAACCTGCACATGGATGTTTATAGCAGCTTTACTCATACTTGTCCAAACTTGCAAGCAACCAAGATGCCCTTCGATAGGTAAATGGATAAACTGTGGTATATTGAGATAATGGATTATTATTTTAGCACTAAAAATGAATGATCTATCAAGCCACAAAAAGGCATTGAAAAACTTAAATGTGTATTACTACTAAGTGAAATAGGCCAGTCTAAAAAGGCAAAACTATGGAGGACAATAGAAGAATCAGGGGTTGCCAGGGGTAGGGCGGAAGGAAGGAAGGATGAATAGGTGAGGCATAGGGGATTTTTAGGGCAGTAAAAATACTCTGTGTGATACTATAATGATGGAAACACATCATTATACATTTGTCAAAACCCATAAGATATACAAGACCAAGAACCCTAATGTAAACTATAGACTTTGGATGATAATATACATCAATGTGGGTTCATCAGTTGTAATAAACATATCACTCTGGTGAGGGGTGTTGATCATTGGAGAAGCTGCGTGTGCACAGAAGGAGATATTAATATATAGGAAATCTCTGTACTCTCTGCTCAATTTTTCTGTGAGCCTAAAACTGCTCCAAAAAAAAAAGTAGTCTGTTAAAAAAAAAAAAAAGACTACAAAACCTTAAGGCTAAGAATTTAAACATACAACACCTAATTCCTGAGTAGTCAACAGGTTTGCTCAGTTAACTCACATGGTTCAAGGGACTTATCTGGCCACTTACACTGGGGCAGGGGCCTGGGGGAGCTGGGGTAGGAGGTGGTGTCAAAAGGCATGACAGCGGCTTCTGAGGCTCCTGAAGTCTCTTCTCCTGGTCACAAAGAAAGGATGAGGTGGGAGCTCCAAGGCCGAGGTGGGCTCCACAACTCTACCTAGCACCAGCTGCCAGTCAGTGACTCATAAATACGTGCATGTGTGTGTGCGTGTATGTGTGTGGTTCGTGTGCATGTGTGTCTACATAATTCTTCCTTTGCCTCCTACAGTTAATATTTTCTAGGCTATACAGACAGTAAACCTCTGGGCTACTTTTAGTAAGAGATTCTTTTTTTCTGGAGGAAGACATTTTATTCCTCTCCAGGGATGACATACTCAACATTTTTATAGAAAGCAGAAACTGTAGGTGGTAGGTAGAAGTGTTTGTGTTCTTGTAAATCGCCTCTAAAGAAGCTGCCGTATTGGTGGGGAAGACCTATATCACAGCTTACCAAAGAAGTATCCTGAAAGGGACATGAGAACTACTTATGCGCTTCAGTAAATTAAAAAAGACAGTTGGTGTCTTTTATCTATTCTGAGAATGAAACAAATTGACGTCATGAAAATGTTTACAGAAACTACAGGTATGGTTGTAAAAATACATAAATACCCTCCTTTCCTATGTAACAAGATATTCAAGTATTAGAAAATAGAATGGCTACAGAGGAACTAATTATCACGTTAAGGCAAACATTAGCTATTGGATGCCTTTTCCTCTTCTCTCATGAAGCCGAACCATCACTGAACTGGCAAGCTCCGCTGGCTGCTTTTTGGAAAGACAACCCTTCTATGGTGCTTTCTAGCCTCACATTTCCCCTTTGCGCCCTGGATAGAAGCCGTTTCATAAGAAAATAAAACAATGAGGAGGAAATTATTATTGACAAACTGGATTTGGCCTTCTGTGCTTATCTCAGAATAGCAAAGCACCAGCCAGCCTCCATCCACTGAAGGAATTCACCTACCCATCTTGCGTTCAAACAGAGGGAAGCAGACCCAACAGTTAGAGAATACATTATACACCCTCTGCCCAGTACCCAAGGTCTCATTTTAGAAGTAATGAAAATACAGATTCAAAAAAGAAAACAACTAAAAACTGCTCATGGAAAAGAGAAACACCCCAATGACGCCCCATAGAACCATCCTCAGCAGTTGAACTCCAGTCTCCTCATGGCGCACCTGTCATCACAGGGCCCACTTACTTAACCCTTCAGTTGCCAATTAACTCATGAGCCACCACAAAGCCCACAATATGCTTCTATGTCAAGAAGGTTCTCAGGTCAATGTTCTTTAGTATCTACTATCATAATATAAACCTAAGTGCCCAGTGGATGTTGTTTTCTATTACAAATTGATCTTTGGATACATTTCCCCCCAAAATTTTGTAACAGTTCTGCTACTTATTGCCTACCTATCATGTGAGCTCTCTGAACTTCAATTACTACATCACAAAATGGGCATAAAAAGCAATTAGGGCAATTATTACCGCATGGGAATTTGAGGTCATGATATCTGAAATTGTTCCCCACGACTCATGTGACCCTGGCACTCCACTGTAGAACATGTCACTATTGCTAATGATTACATACCTATTCTTAAATGTGCTGATAACATATGCTGGTTAAGCCGAGATTGATCAAAACAAGTCTGGAAGAAGTCTGGTTGGAAGAGTATTTTTTTTCCATACAGATAATATGTTAGCAAGTTGAGTGTTTAATTTGGCACATGACCTTTGGATGTGCTTTTCTAAGGAACAAACAGACATAACAAGACAATCTCAGAGAAGACTCCACATATTATGTTTTCTAATCCTGTGTCTGTGATAAACCTCTGAGATAAGAGCTGGGACAAGTGAGGTCTTCAGCCACTGCTTTGCTAATCTCAACCATCTCCTGCACGTCAAATCCTGGGGATGCTGTTCTGATTTCACAGCAAAGTAGGTATCAGAGCCTGGTGGTTTGCCCCCATCAGCTGGAAGGTTGGCACAAAACCCAGCAACAACGTTCAAAGGTGCAATTCAGCTGGTTCTCCAAAGCCTTAGCAGAATGGACCATTTGGAGGGCAAGATAAGGTTTTGTCCCACTAACCCTTAATGAGCACCGGATGCCAGCTATGGAGTGATTTTATACCCCTCCCCATCTGCAATGCTGCAATTCAAAAAGAATAAAAATGCACAAAACACAAAAAATAGTTTAAGAGATGGGGATAAGAGGTGAATGGACTAGGCTTAGGAGTGGCATGCCTTAGCTTACCCACCCTCGATGTTTTTTTTTTTTCCTCTCTCTCAAACACAAACCCTTTCACATACTTTGAGCATTTAAACTGCATAAAATCTGAAGGAGCTTTTTTTAAAAAAATAATTATATAATGATAGAACCATGACTTCAGCTATATGGACCCTAAATGTATGCACACACACACAACCCACACACCACATTCAAGAATCTCTCCCTAGGTATTTCTAAAACCCACAACCAATGAACTTCATAGATTTCATACATAGAATTCATTACCTCACTTGATAATTGAGGCTAAGAATGCCCAAACCTTTAGACTTAACTCAGAAAAAAACCAATACAACTCAGTGGGCCTCCTATTTCAAAAACTGTGTGGGAAATGAGCAGAAAAGCCAAGGTTAATTTAAAAAAAAAATCAACTTTGCAAGAAAGGCTTGCATTCAGTGAGCGGGATGGAAAACCTGCTTTCATGAATGATTCATCCTTAGAGACGGCGGATGGATTACTCAAGGCTGATGCAGCCCTTCCTGCACATGTAACACTGACAAACGCCACCCGGCAGGCCACATGCTCTCTCACATGCAAGTACTGAAATATAAAAAAGTCAGGAAACAGGTAGACAACGATACTTACCCACTGAATGAAAAACAACAATGCTCCAAATAATTAATTGCGTAAAAGCACTCCCAGTAGAGTCAGATCAATAAACACAGTGAAGATAAACAGAAAAACCTCCCAGCCTACAGCCGTACGTCTCTCCTGGCCTCATAATGTCAAAAAGGAAGAACTGGACACAGAAGTTAGCATTACAACTGAACAAAATCTCATTTACCCAGCACCATTAGAGAACAAAGTGTTCCATCAGCAAGGAATTTTCCAGAAAATAGAAAGGTGTCCTGCACCTACCAAAACTTTAAGAAAGAATTCTAAGCCTGAGCAAGAGCGAGACCCCGTCTCTACTAAAAATAGAAAGAAATTATCTGGCCAACTAAAAATATATATATAAAAAAAAATTAGCCGGGCATGGTGGTGCATGCCTGTAGTCCCAGCTACTCGGGAGGCTGAGGCAGTAGGATTGCTTGAGCCCAGGAGTTTGAGGTTGCTGTGAGCTAGGCTGATGCCACGGCCCTCACTCTAGCCCGGGCAACAAAGCGAGACTCTGTCTCAAAAAAAAAAAAAAAAAAAAGAAAGAATTCTAACCATTAATATGTTTTAGAGTATTATATACTTTTTTGCCTTCTTTAACAGGGGGTACAGAACCTAATTTGATCTTTCAGTGAGTACTTATTGCACTGTTTCTTGGTTACAACATCTCCATGTGCTATTCAGTCCTTCTGTTAAAGTCACGTTGCCTCCTGTCATTATGGAAGTGTCCACACAGAGCAGTGGGGAAGCTTCGGAGACAAGCAAACCTAGGTTCAAGTCCCAACTCCACTGCCTCGTAGCAGGGTCAACTTAAGCCAGTCACCTTACTTCCCTGAGCCTTTACTTCCCCATCTGTAAATTGAGAATAACATGCACCATGTCAAGTGGCTGGGACACAGTCAGCAATTTAACAAATGTTACTTCTCTCCTATCTGCTTCTTCCCTTTACTTTCTCCAACCTGATGTACTGGGAAAGTCTGTAGCCAAATGTGTAAGGAATATTATGATACAATAATTTTCAAAAGATTCTGAAGGGTTCTCAAAGGCAACCCTAGCAGTGTAGAATATTAGGGGTCTTAAGGCAGCTGTTTCTAGTGCTCAGTTTCTGTTTAACTCGAGCCTAGGCTCAGCTCTGTTCCAGACAGTCGTAGACTTCTTTGTGCCCTGTCAGCGTTTTAGATATAACTTTATTCCAGTGGCCTACATAGAGAGCAGATTAACTCACACAGCAACCACAGGGTCCTGACAAAAGAAGGGATGCCTCACTGGCTGATTCTGCAAAACAGTCTTTCATGTGTTAATTACAGCTCAACTTTTAAAATTTAAAATCAGTATACCCCCACCAAGTAGTTTAGAGCTCTGAGGCTGCCTAGTTTTGGAAATCGCCACTTTCATGACACGACTTTGTGAACATTATATGATTTACATCAGGCTTGCTCCAAACCAACTTGACAGGTGAGAGATGACAGAGATTCTCACACAGGAGAAGAGCCCGAGAGGATATCAGACACCTCACTCCTTCACTCTGTGAAGGCTACTGTCAGATGAGTCCAGTAGGTGACCCAGCAGCTCACTCAGCTAGTTAATGACAATGGCTCACAGGGAGCCAGACGTGGTGCTCCTGCTCTATGTGCAGCTTACGTGGTCAATGGTGCAATTATTACCACACCACCTGTCTCAGAGAGGCACACGCCAAACCTCAACGAATTGGAAGAACGTAGCCATCCAGATCTCCTAGATTCTACAACTTCCCCCCCCCCAAGAAACCCCACACGTCTCTTCACTCCAAACAGCCAGGTAGTTCCCACCTTCAGTAGAGGCACAAATATGTGCCATTCTCCTGCTCCACCTGGGCCCCCAATACTCAGCCAAGAACTCATCTGTTCTCTCGAACAAATTCTGAAAATACGGGCAAGAATAGAGGCCAACAAGAGGATTCCAAGATGACTCTACCCCTTAAATTCTTATTGAAATGTTCAATCACTCTGCCGTGATCACTCCAGGCAAATAACTTTTCCATCCTAGTCCAGCCAAGCACCCTCCCCTCAGCCGTGCAGGTGGAAGCCATCAGCATTCATGGCACACCTGGAATCACGAAGTCCTCCTCAACTACTCAGCTGTGATTCCCCGACTCTGCTTTCCTTTTAGTATAGGAAGCTCTTCCTCCAAGGCTAGTGTGTGCTCCTCAGTGGAACACGCACACGCATGGCCCAGTACCACCTGGCTCAAGCTGTTCCGTGCCCTGGACAGCGTCTGGGAATCTTGGGTGTAGAAGTGATTTTCTGGCCTTTGTCTTCTCTTCTGCCACCTCATCCATCCACTTGCCTCCACATCAGCCCCAAATTGTCTTGAACAGCAGAAAAGCAAGCTGGAAGCAAGCAGAGAACCTGTGTGTGGAAGTCGGCCCAGTGGATGACAATTTTAAAGTCTAGATGCTCAAGACTTTCAGGGACCCATCCTCAATCCACTGCTGAGAACAACCTGGCAGGGTGTCACAACTGGGGCAGGATCTCTCATGTTGCAAACAACAGCCTCCTACAGAGCCTTGGACAGGAAGGAAGACTAGAATAGGGCACTCACAGCTCTTAAACGTGGGGTGGACAAGAGGAAATTTAGAATGAGCAGCAGTGAGTACCCCATTTAATTTAAAAAGCAAGCAAAGATGACTCAGAAGTACAATGAGGCTGCCACAACAAAAAAAAAGTGCCACAAACTGGGTGGCTTAGAAAACAGGACTTTATTCTCTCAAGTCCCAGAGGACAAAAGTCCACAATCGAGGCGATAGTAGGGCTGGTTCCTTCCAGAGGCTCCGAGGGAGCATCTTCCACGTCTCTCTCCCCTGATTCCTGGTGGCTCCTGGCAGTCCCCGCATTCCTTGGCTGGCAGATGCATCGCTTCAATCGCTGCCTCCATCGTCTCGTGGCTTCTTCCTGTGTATCTCCTTGTGTCTCCACGTGGCCTCTTACAGGGACAGCAGTCAGGTGAGACTTAGGGCCCACCCTAATCTATTAGGACCTCATCTTAACTAATTACATCCACAAAGACCCTATTTCCAAGTAAGGTCAGGTTCTGAGGCTCCAAGTGAATATGGATTTTGGGGAGATGATGTTCAACCCAGTATAGCGAGAAATCAGAAAAAAAGGAGCAAATAAGTGAGTGTAGCTGGACCTACAGCAAAGAGGTTTATGATGAACTTCTCACTCCCTACTCAGACATTCACTTTTAGATGAAGAAAAGAGCAGAAGGAAGTTTCCTCCCATCCCTGAGTTCTTAGATACTAAGCGGAAGAAAAACCATGCAGGTAAGATCCCAGTTAATCAAAATGCCACAGCGGGGCTTTTTGTCTAAATCCACGAAGATGATGGATGAGAAGGTTTGGCTCAGCCAGACTTCCATCACCTTTAAGAGTTGATCAGTGTTTACGGAATCAAAGAGATTAAGACAATCTTTAGGAATCTGGAACGATAAATGATGAATATATCCTACGGGCTCACTCATACTTCTGCATGTCACGTCACTTTCCTGGCAGCTCTTTGTTCAAAATGCTTCCGGGGGACTCTTTTTCCTCATTGCATCAACATAAGCGGTCGTCCTCTCTATCTGAAAACTCAGCACTCCTGGCGATTGTATGGCGTCCGTGTGGCCCTAAGAGGCACTTTATTTTTTCAAGCACATTTGTGAAGCGTGTGGGGAGCCGACTAAAATTAATGACCTTTTCTTGCCAAAAAGAGCTAGGCTCCAAATTCGCTCCTGTATTGCCAAATAGTGTGAATGAAGTCAGTTCGTGAAGAAAATAAGAACATTCCAAAGGAGAAGTTGAACACAGGCAGTCCTTGACTTAATTATGCCGATCTAAAGACAGCTCATCTGGGAAAAATCAGCCCAGACCTGTGTCTGAGTCAACCACAGAACCCTCCTCCCCCAGGCACCCCTCACAGCACTGCTCTGCCCTCTCTCTGCACACACCCACCCCCCAACTTCCACCTTCCCTTTACAAATCCCACTCCTGCCTGGGCCGTCACCCAGGCCCCTCCCCTCCCGTGGCCAGACACCCCCCTTGCCTGCAGATAGCAGGAAGGAGAAAGGGAAAGGAACGCCCCCCAACAGAAGCTCCCCTGCCTCAGGGCTTGGCTGCCTTCACAACCTTAAACCCACCCAGATCCTACCTTCTCCAACCCCAAATACTGAAAATCTGAGTTTTCTTCTACAAAAGAAAACAAGGGTTGAACATTTACCCCTGGAGTTCAAGACACTTGGTCTTTCCTGTTAACTTGGTGTGTCACCCATGTTCAATTGCATTTGCTACTACTGAGGCACTGCCCACCCGAGACTGGCAGCCCCCATCTGCTTTCCCTCGGAAGCCCGTGGACTGCAGGGCCTTAGCACCTACTGCAGCTGCCATGTGCAAGTGACTTCCCCAGGGAGGATGGTGGGCCTGGCTCAGCCAACACAAACTGTAATTGAAGCTGAATGCAATTAATTGTATAATTTTGAGTCATTTCAGATTAATTCTGCTAAAATCACAACATGAAACTAGGGCATGAGGAAGAATTGTTTTCGGAAAGAAACCAGACATAAATAAAGGCTCCATAAGCACTGGGTTCACATCCGATTCTGACAGCTAAGCAGGATAATGACTGAGGTTTATCGATAAACAGAATAATTTGGCCCAAATACAGAGAGATCGTATCCCACAATAAAAACCCTGGATGGCCCTGCTATTGGATCTGAAAAAAACTATGGTATTTTGATTCCTACGTAAGCTAATCAGTCACACTCAAAACCTCAAGAAGACACATGCTTACATCAGGGAGAGAAAAGCTGAGGGAAACTGGTGAGACCAATTTTAGTCAGAATAGAAGAAAACCCAGGAGAGTCACAGGAGCCCCACCCTGACCTGCTTCCCAGTGACATTCTGCGTTTAATCCATTTCGATCCACAGCAGACGACGGCAGTGCCAAGGGAAGCAGCAGACCAAGTCTAGAGATCACAGGAACAACGAAATGGGTGATTGTGCAGTGTCACATGATGGGACATGGGTCTGGTTCCAAGTTCTTCCTGGGGTCCCTTCTAGCCCCCAATCCCTGCCTTACCCCAGAACCTCTGCCCCAAGACACGGGATCCATCGTCACTGGTTTCAAGCTTGGGGCATTTCCACATCCTCGACCACCTGGTCCACGGGAAGTGAGGGGAAGGAGGACTTCCTGTTCCGTTCCCCAGGCCAGTATGAGGGGAAAACGTTCTTGCTCCTCCAGACAGGACTCCTGAATGCCTCTAACCCTACAGACATGGTGAGACATGACAGGTGGCACAACGTGATACTCAACAAACTCAACAAGCACCATGGGGGTTCAAATAGGCTCCTGTGGTTTAAGACCCCAGCCATTATAAACCTCATAATTTCTAAGGGACAATTATGTTTGTGACCCAGTCACTGCAGAAATGAACTTCCAGACCCAGTCACTGCAGAAATGAAATTTGTGGGTTTCTTGGGCACTGTTTTAACCAGAGGTACACAAGCCCCATTCCTGAAGGCTTCAACACATCAGGAAAAATTAGAGCTGCTTCATATCAAGTGTCAAAAACACTCCTCGGGGTTCTTGGAATGCAAAATGTTTCAAGAGGAAATAGAAACCTCAAGATAAATTTGGGCAATTCCTTATTCCTGCCATACACAGCTGTGCTTCCCCCGCCTCACCATACTTCTCCCCTAGTTTTGTCTTCCTGTCACACCTTGCAAGAACAGATCACCCTTTCCAGAAGCACCCAAATAGAAGGCTCCGGAAACACCTGTGCTGCACCTGGATTCTGGGGCTCCCACTCCAGTCCTATCTGAGGCCTGGCTTTTTGGCAAGTGCTGCATGAGCTGTGAGGGAGAGATGACTTCAATGAGGTCATTGCAGGCATCCAAATAAAGAGAAGGCAACAGGGGTGCAGACACTTCTCTGGACAAAATGAAGCCATCAGCAGTATTTTCAATAAATCGAATCATCCAGGTCCCGTGGACTGGAGGATCACCCGATGCCTCCATTTGCTCGGTCAGTTTGCAAGTGCACTGCTCCTCGGAGGGGCCATCAACGACTTCATATAAATGAGGGAAGTGCACTGCAAAATGAAACATCTGCTGGCGGCTGTGACAGAGGAAGCCCTAATCTGATTTACTTCCTGGCAATGTCCTGCTTTCAATCCAATTTTCTGGACAGTTAGATTGAGACGGAATCAAAATGGTATTTGCCAGGAGAAAAAGAAAGATATTTCTGTCCCTTGGCCTTTGTCTTTATTAGAGATCACCCTAGAGTTGGCCAAACTATACAGGAAACCCAAGGTTCAGGAAACGACTCTGCTTCGGTGCCTTTGGTGCGCGCTGTAGCTGTGGGCAGCGCTGTGCACCGGGAGCCAGACCTTCCTGGGTCTGGCCCGCACCTCTCCATCCCCCGCCCCACACCCCTGCCCTGCCGACCCATGACCCATCGGAAGGCTTCATTATCCAGGCTCTTGAAAGAAAAAGTACAAATATGAACAAAGGACAACTACTCACCCAAAATACCTGTTCGACCCTCAAACACTGTTAGAACATGAAAATTACAATCCCGCCACTCATATGGACATGTTCTAATCAGGAGAAACTGAAGCCCACGTCATTCTGTGAAATAACAAAATTTCTCTCATATATGGTCTGCGAGTTATCGAAGCCAAGAACTAGTTTTTTTTTAAACTTTAAAAAAAAAAAAAAAGCCAATATGGCTAAGGAGTTACAAGAGAAACACCTCAATTTCTCCACCTATCCATTCTCTGAGCTTTAAAGTTCAGAGTTTTTCAAAAGTTGGGCTACCCCTACTTCAGAATGCTATGAACAATACAAAAAAGTTGAACAAAACTGACAGATTCAGTAAGTTTAAAAAGCTCTTAGATTTTTTTTTTTTTAAGTCAGATCTCTCTTCTAGCTGTCCAGAGAGGCATCATATGATAACGTTAGATTCACCTCACTTTTCAAAAGCACATTTTGGGGGTAAAATCGTATGAATATTTATTTTCACCAACTACTTAAAGGGATTTGTGATGTTGCTGAATTTTTGTTTGGTTTAGTATAAATAAAATTCTATGCCAAGAGCCAGGGAAACCCACAGTGAATTCTTTTGAAGATACAGACTTTTCTTACAAGTTGAATAATGTGCTCCTAATGTATTTGATAACTAAATTTGGATTTTTGTGCAACTAATTTTTAAGATAAAGGGTAGACACAGATAGACACACAGAGTATTTCTAAAGATTAAAGGCATTTACCAGGCTGTGAGTTTCTTCACAACTTGTCACCCTCACTACACACAGTCCAATGGCCATGAGCCCAGCAAGGCTCGGCAATCACAGTGCAGCCAAAATGACACACTGATTTCCATCCGGCACCTTGAGTTCCAAAACTAACTTTCAGCTTTTACCAAGCTCCAAAGCAGCAAAATTCACCGTTCTCTTTAACATATCTTGTTTTTTGCAATACCACACTTATTTATGACAAAAATGACTAATGATCCACATTATCCTAAAGTTTAGAAGTACAAAGTGCACACTGTGATACCAACAAAACGAAGTAACAGCATGATATCAACTTGTTAGAAAAAAGGACACAAAATAAACAGAACACAAAGGCCATCTTTTACCAAGATTTCATTCTGAAGAACCTAAGCTTTCTAGTGTAACTCAAAGGTTTAACTCAGTTTGATCTGCTCACTTTCACTGAGTGCCTTCCCGAACCTACAGACACAAAGGTGAATAAGGCAGCCTTACCTGTGGATGCCCCACTGCCCAGCAGAAGCAGAAAAATAACCAGATACCTATAAGACACTAGGGGATGCTTTGGAAAGTAGGCACAGAAGAGCCTAGTTCTGCCTAGGAATTGGGGGCACTTGAGTTTGTTCTTAAACAAGACCTCCAGCAAACAAAAGCAGAAAGGGCATCCCAGAAAGAGGGTGCCCAGAGGTGAGGGGGCAGCTGCAGGGCTACAGGTGAAACTGGGAAGAGAGGGGGTGGGGATAGAGCACAAAGGGCCAAGGGTACCCTGGAGGCTGCTGGAAACCAACTGTGATGACAGGATCCTGGAAGCTGAAGGGAGCTTGGAGATGGTCACATTTGGCAGTTTAAGTCAAGGTTTCCATGTTCAGAGGCCGAGTCTCCAGGTCTCCTAAATTCAGTGCATTATAAACACATATCATCCATGCCACCTCTCTTTTTAACAACTCACACCCCCAGTTAAGCTGTACTTTAGCAAGAGAATGCCTTTCCTCATTTTACTATTCAAACTATTGAGCCAATGGTCCAAGGAGGTTACTCAGAAAGCACACTGACCCCACTCCTTTGGAGAAGAGGAGGATGTCTCTGGAAGATGTCAGCTGTATGACAGAACTCTGTGAGCAAAGGGATTAAAAACCCTCCGGCCCCCACTCAGAACTCAGCTAGCCACATCCAGCCAAAGTTGCACACAGGAGGGCTGAGGGAAGAGCTGCTCAGAGGATGATGAATCAGGACTTGAAAAGGATACACAATAATCACTCTCTTCTTTCAACACCCTAACGCCTCTCTCAGCTGTCACTGTGTCCTATACATCTTCAAGGGTATGACACTTCCATCACCGTCTACACCTTACTGACATTTTGAAGTTCTTGCCAACACATTCTCAGGGAGCTCACCCTCCAAATACAGGACTTAGAATGACTTATTAGCCTGTCTTTCGATGGCTTGATAGTAAAGCATTTCTGGAACTTAAGACTAAGTAAGGCTGGGCACGGTGGCTCATGCCTGTAATGCCAGCACTTTAGGAGGCCAAGGTAGGAGTATCACTTGAGGTCAGGAATTCAAGACCAGCCTGGGCAACATGGCAGAACCCCATCTCTACAAAATATTTTTTTAAAATTAGCCAGGCATGGTGGCATGCGCCTGTAGTCCCAGCTACTGAGGAGGCTGTAGTAGGATGATCACTTGAGCCCAGGAGTTTGAGGTTGCAATGAGCAATGATTGTGCCACTGCACTCCAGCCTGGGCAACAGAGCAAGACTCTGTCTCCAAAAAATTTTTTAAAAATTTAATTTTAAAAAGACTATGTTAAACCACTACTTAAATTGAAAGGGAGCCAAGAGTGACTTTTTCCAACTGTGAAAAAGGATTTGAACATACCAGAGTACAGTCTTTAGATAGGTGAGTGAAAAAAAGCAAAACCACCTAGTTTTCATTCTCAGAATTCAGAGCAGGAAGATCCCCTCCCCGCCCTACCCCACCCACCCACACAGACACACCCTGAGAAAACCCTCCACTCACTAAGCTGTCTCTTAGTTTCACACATCTGGGGACCAGCAGGCCCCTGAGACACACATCTGGGCTATGAAGGCAGCCTGGGTCCTTGGCTTCCAGGGGACGAGTCACAAGAGAGACGAGACAAGGCACTGCTGCCTCCTGGGGGCTCGTGCACAAGGACCCCTCGGCTTCAGGACCCCCCTAGCACCACCAGCACCGCAAGCAGCGATGAGTCACCGAAATGCACAAACCCACACGGGGCTCAGGCGAGGCAGCGTTCGTAGCCCTGAACCAAAGGCTAGGGGAGTCTGTCCAAATTTAGCCACATCTGAAACACTGCTGCTTTTGAAAAGCAAGCCCCCACCTATTTTTTTAAGCAGAAGTAGGCTGGGTACCCTTCAGGGTCCAGGCAGGAGACACTGAAAATGCCTGGCACATTTCTTGAGCAAGGCTGAGTGGGAAGGAAAGAAAGAAATGATTGCCATCCTGGAGGTGGATCTGGATGTATTTTACCTGGATGCCCATGTCCCGACAGCCAGGACGGCCACACTGAGGACGACTGTCCCCACCGCAGCCCCTGCGGTCTCCTGGAGGGGTGTGAGTGTGTCTGCGTGTGTGCGAGTGCGTGACTGTGGCTGTCTGTGAGTGTGTTGGAGGAGCATCCACATCATCTCATGATATTCGAAAGTAGCACCTTCCCCGAGACCCAGGATTTTGGAATCACAGAGAAGACCCGGGCTCAAGAAGTTAACTCCTAATTCAAAATGCAAACGCCACCCTAACGTAGACAGATTAGAACAACAAGGTCAAGGACAGCAGCACCAACAGCAGCCTTCTGCCTTCTGCCTCCTCTGTCAGGGTCACGGCAACACGGAACGGACACGGCACCTCTGCCCGTCCACTGCCCAGCTCGCCTGGTGAGGCCGTGAGGGCTGGTGTAGCAGCACAGACCTTCTTGAGTCCCCCAGTCACGCGTGGAAGGCCACAAAATTAGCATTTCTTCACATGTAACCATTCAAGTCCTCTGAGGAGTCAGACTTAATTAGATCTCCTCCTCCCAGGATGGCTTCAGTTAGGCCTGTGCCATCGGGGATTGCTCCTCTCCACTCACCGGGAAGCCTTCTATCAGAGAATGGCCTCTGTCCTCAAACACTTTGGGCTCCCCAGTGTCAACAACAACCTGGATCTACCCAGCCAGCCTTGAAATGTAAACGCTGGATGCTGTTTGGGGTGGAGCAGGGCTCAGTTTTCACTTCTGTTTTCTTGCGGGCAAGCACTCCTCAGCGCCTGGACAAGTGGAGACTCGATTAATCCACAGCGAGCTCCCTCTGAAGGGAACCAAAGAGAGTGACACGACTGTGTTCAGAAGTCCCACCCTAGGCCACTGTCACAGGCGAGAGGTGACATCCGGGTGGCCAACTCAGGGGCAGGTACACGTTGCTACAACTCCGGTGCCTGTGTGTGCAGGAAAGCAAAGGTCCCATCAGATTGGTTAGCGTGTACGTGTGCGTGTTGCGTGTTGAGTTCTGAGTAGTAGGGAAAGGAGTTCAAGGACTCAGGAAAGTGAGTGGGATTTTCTAAAACACTAAGAAAAGAAACAAGGAGTGAAGGAAATTATGTTTTGCTCTTAAAAGCTTTATTGTCTCCACCAGGTGCAAACAAGGGCTTTAGCGGTGGGAGTGCCTTTCGACAAATAACTCACAATCCCAACTGCTAAAAATTAAACTCCTACGGATGAGGGAAAACTTCTCCCCTAAATTCACTGCCAGCATACTTCTCCAGATGAATATACTGAACTGCAGCCTCAAAGATGAGCCTTGTGATATCACCTCCCACCCTTAACCAAGAACTCGCCGACAAGCCTAACACCACCAGATCTGTTCTGTTCCAGGAAAGGGGGTGTTCCCCGAAAGGTCGTAAGGAGGAGGGCCCTGAGACCCAAGCCTTCATCCACTAGGCAGCCAAGCTCCGAGAACTGCTCTAAGGAGTCATCTGCCACTGGGTCTCTGAGAGCCCAAGACACCATCCTTCCATCCATGCACCTCTAAGAAATAAAAGAATGCTGCCAATTCAACTATAACATGCCATCATGAGACACCTCTGGGTTCCAGAACACTGAAACATAAAAGTACATACATCTGAGATTCAGAGTGGCCAGTTGCTCTCTGTCTGGAGCTCCCTGACTACAGGAACAGACCCTGCTCATCTCTTGATCCAGAACTCGTAGGGCAATGTCAGCACCCAGGGATCCCTCAGCAAATACGCCCATGACGACTTTTATGATCTGGCACCTGGCCCCTTTGAATCAATGAATATTTACTGAGCTTCATGATGAAACCAGTACTAGGAACTTTATACTCCTAGGGCATTCGAGTCTTGCAATTATCCTACCAGGTTTTATCTTTATCATACCCCTTTTACGGAATGGGAAATTGAGGCTCAGTATGGCTAACTAACCTGCTGAGGTCGGTGAGAAGGAGGGCACAGATCCCAAACTCAAGCCCACTGGAGTCCAAAGCCTGGGATTTCCCATCCGCCTGCATTTTTGGGTAAGTCTGTCTTCAGGTGAAGCGGGGATCCATCCTCATTCCTCTCTCTCCTCCCTCAGCACATCGCCAGCCTAATTCGCTCTAATGGGAGAGCACTCTTTTCCACTAGGTGTGGGTGGTCAGGAATTTACTATGAGCTAACCTCTCCCCTGCCCCTTCCTCCCTCCGCCCTGGCCTTCACCCCACATGTCACACCACCACTCAGCAGCGAGGCAGTAACGCAGGACTGTCGTTTCCAGGGAGGCGGCACAGTGGGCTCCATTTCACGCATCCCAACACGCCACAATGTATCCACTCATCATAACTGAGACATTTACTTGTAGCTGAAGAGAAGAGTATAACGCGTTTAGTGGGTTACCGAGTCAAGTTCCTTCTTCCACAAACTCTCATGGGAACTCTCGACAGCCAGAGAAAACAAGCTTTCTGTTTAATACACAATGACATCTAAGGAGCCTAACTGTATTTCTTAGCCTCTGGTTTCCAAGGCTAGATTTCTTTCTAGGAGTCAGGAATGCAAACAACCTCATCACAGTTTTCCCCTAAGTGACTTCTCATTCGTTATTTTCTACCCTCCAGTCAGAATGCCGCTGGTGAGAGACGGTCTACTCAACACGGTAAAGTTTAGGAGACAGGCTCGGAAACAACTCAGGAAGGGCAGTCCCAGCTTCAGACCGGAATGAAAGGTCTTCATTCTAGACCCTCGTCTACCACTTGCAACAAGGGGGTGAGTTCCTGACCACCTCTGAGCTTCAGCTGTTTGTAAAATAAGATTTCTCATAACCAACAGGAAGTCCATGAGATGCGACGAGATACTGTGTGTAGCTGCCTCAGGAAAGGGACACGCAAGACGAGGACCATCGCAAAGAGAAGGCTTGTTTCCCAAAATGCAAGAATAGTTGCTGGCTCTTAGGCAAACAGGGATCCAGGAATTGCTCCTAGCCACCCAATTCTGGAACAGTTATCGAGAGAGAGAAACAAATATTTGATAAATACTTACTGAGTACTTTACGTCAGCAGTCCCCAACCTTTTTGGCACCAGGGACTGGTTTCGTGGAAGACAATTTTTCCACAGACTGGGGCAGGGGATGTGGGGGGATGATTTACAGATGATTCAAGTGCATTACATTTACTGTGCAGTCAAACCTCTCTGCTAATGATAATCTGTATTTGCAGCCGCTCCCCAGCGCTAGCATCACCACCTCAGCTCCACCTCAGATCCGTCAGGCCTTAGATTCTCATAAGGAGCGTGCAACCTAGATCCCTCACATGTGCAATTTATAGCAGGGTTTGTGCTCCTATGAGACTCTAATGCCGCAGCTGATCTGACAGGAGGCGGAGTCTATGCAGTGATGCCAGTGATGGGGAGCGGCTGTAAATACAGATGAAGCTTCTTCACTCGCTCACTGGCCTCTCACCTCCTGCTGTGCAGCCCAGTTCTCCTAACAGGCCACAGACCAGTACTGGTCCGCAGCCCAGAGTTGGGGACTGCAGCTTTATGTGCTAAGTGTAGGGGTCCCAGGGTAAATAAAAACCAGGAAGGCCTCTGGCCTCACTGAGCTTGCCATCCAATGGGAGAGGCAAATGTGAACTGAATAACTGTAAAACAAACCTATCACCACAGCTAGGATGAACACTATGAAGAAAGAGCGTGGGTGACACGAGGAGAGTGGGGCACACCCATGGCACCAGCAGAACGGGGGTGTGAGGCAAGGAGGCTGGAGACGCAGGGGTGGCAGGTGACGTGGGGCCGTGTAGGGTGGCTGAAAGACTGCAGACTTCATCCGAAGAGCAAGTGGAGGCCTCTGAGTGATCATAAGCAGGACGCGTGGGGTGGGACTGGGAATGTCCAAGGTCACTCTGTGCAGCGGCAAAGAGGCTGGAGCGGGGGCCAGGAACGGGTGCAGGGAGACCAGGTCAGGGGCCAGGAGATGAGATCCAGAAGGAAGAGACTAACATCCTGATGAAAAACATGATGTCGTATAAAAAACATCCCTTAGCGGAGCTGAGGCCAAACTGGCTGGACCCTGGGTATGGTCCTGTGTGATTTTTCTGTCCCTCTCCCATCCATCCACCCGCCGCTCACCAGCAGCATGAGGTGCCACACTATAAATAACACCTCAAGAAGCTTACGGCCCAGTGAGGACTCATTCTCAGAAAACCGTCACCCAGAGATGGCCATTAGCATCTGTTATGGTATGAAAACACACACACGTCGTCGTCAGCAGGTCTAAGGAACAGAGGAGAGAATTTCAGGTACATCGAGTGCTCTCCGTCTTCACCTGAATAAAGTTCATTATAACAAAGACCACATGAAAACGGGCTGCGCCTTGAAGAATTGGCCCAGAAGCCACTACAGGCGCTGACCTTCCCCCTCCGAGGGAGAGGATGCACGCAGGTCCCGGGAGTGACCGCGAAACCACAGGGACAGGGGAAGCAGCTCTGGGAGAAGAGTCGCATGAAGCCGCATAAAAATAACAAACATTTTCAAGGGTTTTCAAATACATCAGCAAACAGATGGGGCTTCGGTTCATTTTTAGATACAGAAGCAGACTTTGAAGTGAAAGGGGAAGTAGGTTCCACCCTCAGGGATGGGTGTCCTCCCTCCGCTAAGGACACAGGAGTCGCTGCAGCTGTGAACTTAAGAGCCCCCCGATCTTTGGAGCGCTGCTGTCCTAGGGGTGACGAGACCGCGCCACAGCATCGCCTCACCCCCGACAGCCCTGGCTCTCACCAGCCCACCCTCGGCGCGTGGCTTCGATGTCCAGGCCTCAAAAGAGCCCCCGTTGGCCACCAGCCCCAGACTGCGCTACACGTCGGTTATGCGCATGTCCCGCTTTCTCCTTCAAGTCACTGGCTGCCATCGGGACTCTCTAGACGTCAGGATCCCCGCTGAACAGCCATCTCCCTGCTACTCTCAATTCCATGAGGGCAGGGGCCTCTCTGCCTCTTGTCTTCAGAGTCTATCACAGGTCTCAAGAGAATGGGAGCTTGACAAATATGTGTCCACTTCCGGAATAACCAAATTAGTTCAAGCTGACAAAGATGGCAAAATACAGAAAGAAGAAGAAATGAAAAGTGGTTTTCGGTCACCACACACTTCAGGAGGATCAGGACTCCCTCACATCCTGTAGCTTTGAGGAGTGGGAGCTGGGCTCTTAAAACCATGGGGCCTGGACTCGGTTTTAGCTATTTTTATTCACTTTGTCAGTAATTTGAGTTTATTAATTCGATGTGGCAACAATCGCTTAGAAGTCAGTGACTTCTACCTGGAATTTTAGGACTCAGTGTTTCTGGTATTTCATAGAAAAAAATAAATAAAACCTTACAGTAAGCAATCGTCTTAATATATCTCGAGAGTGGCGAGAAAACCCAAGACCCTTATTTAGAATGAATGTACAATACACACCACCCAAGTTCTTTCTGGGAGTGACTTAGGAAACCCATCAGCAGAGGAAGGCTGTTGCACTAATTATGGTATTTCTAGGGCATGTGGGCGGGAGGACCAAAAAACCCTTATTTTTCTTTTTAAAACATGGCAATGTTGATTCCCTTTTTTCTGCCTATGCTATTCAGGTCCTTAAGGTCAAATGCATGAAAGATTTTCTTGTCAAGTGATGAAAAATGGTGCTTGTTGCCAAAAAGAACCTCAGCGACACAAAGACTGTGTGCACCACAGTCCGCTGCATCCTCACACAAAATGCAGATGAGCAGAGACCCCAGGTGCCCTGTTTTCCACCCGTGGGCTTCCGCAAATCTCAAACACAAAGGCTCTCAAACCATAAAGCACAAACAGAGGAGGCCCTAAAAGAACTAAATATCTATTTAAGAGAGATGCATTCCGGAATATGACAACACTGGTCCAGCCTGTGTCATTCGTCAAAATGGTAGGAGCAACACCATTTTTTCACCTGTAAAATGTGGGTACTGGTAGCATCCAATGTAGTACAGGTTGTTGCAGGGTTTAATGACATCAAATGAGACACAGAGTGTAAAACAGAATGGGGCCTCCTGCACTGAGGTCCTCTGGAAATGTCACCTACTACTGACAATATGACAGCCGCCATTCCTACCACTACTGAGAGGGGATGCTTCATTCTGTTCTCCCTCAATCACCTTCTCATCTTGGTCTGGTTTACATGAAAGAACTAGTTCTGAAAGACTGACTTCCCACGCATGCTCAAAGTCACTCCACAAAGTTCTTCAGAGGACTGTTTCCTCCCCAAAGCTCCCCAAAGCTCCCCCTTCTTGAGCTTTTTGCGGCCAGAAATGAGCCCAGTTGAGCGTTCACCGCCTTGGGCTCATGACCTCATCCCACTCACTCATTTCACAAGAACGTATGTCCAGACATGGAAATACCGGAGCTACCAGTGGCAGGACACACCGAACGGCTGGAATTTGCCCTTTACCTATAGAGCTGCTTTGCTGATAGAGAAACTGAAAAATAAAGTTGCTCAGGGCTCTTCCTGCCAAGCAAGAATGGGATCCCGAGGTCGCCAGATCCCCTGGTCCCGTGGGCCTTCCTCAACCTCAGTCACACAAGGCAGGGGACAGAGAGAAGGGAGCAGGTTCAGAACACGGACCCTCAGCTCTTCTGCCGCCTGAGAGCTGCTCTTTCGGGACGCCACTCCCTGTCCTCTTTGAGGGTTCGGGAGTTTCTGCTTCCCACAGCCCCCACCCCCACCTGCCTGGACAAAGATCACAGCACCACCTCATCCGGAATCCTGGCGTATAGCTGTGAAGTCACTTATTTACTCATGGTGTCCAGATAGGAAGAGAACCTGGTAAAAAGTATTTATAGACGTGAGTCAGTTCTTAGAACCAACAGATGAAGGATTTTCAGAAAACTAAGCAGAAAACAGGGGGGGAGACGAGTTCACCTATGTGGGTCTGGATTGTCTAAGGAGATATCCGACTCATTTGGCTAATCTACGAAACCAAAAAAAGAAAACTTAAGACAACTGCCCATTCACTTCTGGGATCACAGCGTCCTGAGCAAAGCTGCCCTAGTCCAGGGCTTCCTATTCCTCAACTGTGTCTGCTGGGGCGGGAGGCTGCCTCGGCTCTGGCCAAAAGCAAATTCCTTGAGAACTGTTTCCAAACTTACGTTTCCTGGGAGACAAGACCTCTTTAAAAAACGAAAGCTTTTCAGAACTCCCTAAGTTACTTCTTTCCCGATACTTAGAAGCATTATGAATAAGAAACTTATTATTAAATATTTACAAAAAGGTAAAAACTAGACATTTCTTAAGGTTTGAGAAGCATCAACATATATACAAGTCACAAATTCCCCTCCCCCCCCACCGATAGAGAAAATCTGATTACAGGCCTGTGCCTGGATCCAGATCCTTCCACGACGGCACTCCCCCAAATCCGCCCCATTCCTTGCTGATAAAAAGGTCCTTTCCACCTGCTCCACCGGGCCTTCCTCCTCTGTGTTTGTCAGGCTGCCAAATTCCCCACCTGGGCTCCCACATTTATTCCCTCCTGCATTAGTATTTCTACTTTCTTGCCCTCTATTAGTGGCTTTTCACATGTCTTTTTAAAATTCTCAACTCCCTCCTGGGGAGGTGAGCAGTTTCCTTTGCTCTGCTGCCTCTACCAAGCACAACCTCAGATTTTTCCCATCATGGCTCTGGCATCCCTTCAACACTAGCTCCTCACTGAATGGCTCTTGCATGTTTAATAATATCCAGGCCAAATCAGTGGTACATTTTTTAGCCTCATTTTTCACTCAACTCTCAATGTATCTGACTTAAGACGACATCTTAAAAAAAAAAAAAAAAAAAAAAAAAAAACCCTTCCTTGGTTTCCATGACAACATAGTCTCTTGATTTGCCTCCTAATTCTCCAGTTGTGCCTTGTCTTTCTTAGCTTCCTCGCTGTCCTCCCTACGACCTGCAGAGGCGTTCCCCAGGGCACCTCGAGGACCTCCACTTGTGCTGATGCTCCACGTTCACTCCCTGGGAAGATCCTTTATTCTCAGGCTTTCGTCACCCCTAGCTCCATGACTGATCCCCAGATCTAGACGTCTCATGCTCACCCCCACATCTGATCCCAGACCTACTTGTCAGATTTTCATTACGATGAATACTAGTAGTAATGAGAGCACTGGCATTTGCTGAGCACGTACTGCATGCCAGGCACTGTGCTACTACACATTGCACGTGTTCTCTCATCTCATCCTTGCAACCACCTTATAAGGTAGACGCTATTATCATCCTCATTTATTTATTTATTTTTTTAAGAGACAGGGCCTTGCTCTGTCTCCCATGCTGCAGTTGAGCAGAGTGATCATAGCTCACTGTAACCTCAAACTCCTGAGCTCAAGCAATCTTCCCGCCTCAACCTCCCAAAGCGCTGGGATCCACAGGCGTGAGCCACCATGCCCGGCCTCATCCCTATCTCGTAAATGAGGAAAGTAAGACACAGAGAGGTTAATCTAGTCAAGGCGGCACAGTTAATCACTGGTAAACTGGGCTGGCTGTGAACTGGGTGACTGGAGTCCAGAGCCCAAACTTCAAGGATATGCCACCTCTTCCCTTGTGAAGAGAGCTAATGACCTCTCCCTGCTAAGTCACTCATTTCCAGCTTTTACGTGATCTGCATTTAGCATCAATGCCATCTACCCTCTTGGCCCTCAAGCGTTGCAGACTTGAAATTATTTCTCTTCCCTCTTTCTCCCTTTATCATTCAATTATGAACAAATCCTGATGACCTTTCTCCATCTGCCTGAAAACAGGAGCCCACCTTTCCACTGCCAGCATCTAAGTCTGGCCATCATCGGTCTCCACCTGCATGGCTGCAGCTCTCCTGCTCACGCCCATCTGATAAAAGTCTGCAGTACGTGATGCCTCCATAGATCTCACGGAGCTACAGAGTTTCCTCTCATCCATGGTGACAAAGCTACACTCCCTACCTCATATCAGCCTCTTGAATTCCAACCTCACTACTGGGCTCAGTGGCACATGGGTCCTTCACGGTGATCACAGCAAACATGGATCTTCTTCATTCTTAACTCTATGCCTGCATTGACATAGTCATGCCATTCTATCTGAAAAACCTGCTTCATTTTATTTTTTCCTTTAAGACTCAGTTTAACATCACCAACCCCTCAAAAGTCTTCCATGCTTGCTCTCTGGAGCTGCCCTATGGGCTTTGTGCTTAATGTGCATCTTTTCACATTTTTTTCCTAGTGCCTTATGGTATCTCCCAGTTTTACATAATACTACTTCTCCACACTGAGGTTTCAGGTGGTTCTTCTTTTGTACCCCTCAACCCTCCCTCCCCAAGCCTAGTCCAGTACTAAGCAAACAGCTCACTGCTTTCAATGGAGCAGGTACCTCTTGTAGGTGGCATCTGGGGTCCTCAGCCTGTGGACACATCTCAAACTTGTCAATAAGAACACAGCACACAGGCGCCATCCCACCAAGGTGACAAAATGCTGGCTGCAGAGGACTGCAGTCTTATTGTCAACAACATTTTGAACTTTGTATCTGACACTTTATAAAGGGAAGTCAGAGTGAGAAAAGTCTCTGCCTGCGCTAGGACACCTGTCCAGTGAGGTACAGCTCTAGGACCGTGAGTGCTGCAAACCAGGAAGGGACAGGCCTGAGAGGTCGGGACGCAGTCCTGGGGCTCAAAACCCTAGGTGCAGCACAGACCCTCTTTGCCCTCGGGCTTAGCAAACACTTCTATCTCATTCTGAATTCAAGCCCATTGGACCCCATGGCGAAAGCTTGGCATTTGAACTTATTTATTTTTATTAATATTTCATCCACACATGATCAAAGGTTACCCACGATTAATACAAACAGCAAAGTACAAATAACTTTGAAAGTCAGCTTTGGGAAAATGTGGATCAAATCAACAAGTCAAGTTTGGGAGACAAGAAGAATGTAGATTTTCATGCTAGGATCTCATTGGTGGTGGCAGTTTTGCGAACATTAATTGAATAGTTGGCTGGTCTCTAGGAAGGCTCTAAGCAGTTGACATTACTATTGCACTTAATCCTCACAGCAACCCTGTGAGGTAGGTAGTATTACCACAACTGAGGAATCGATACCATGATTATCGGGCGGGGCAGCACAGAGAAGTTAAGCAAGCTGTCAGGGCCACACAGCTAGCGAGCTGAACCTGGGTAATCTGAGTCCAAAGCCACACAGGGGCAGTGGGGGGAGAAAGGGGTGGGCAGGGAGCTCCCAGTGAGCAAAGTAGCAGCTATGAATCTGGTTCTGTGCTTCCAGATCCCCAAAGCAAGGAGGAAATCACCAAAATACCAGTGCCAACTACAGAAATGCAGAGCTCGGATAAAATAACTCCAGCAGCAGCAGGAAGAAATCGAGTGCCTCCCACTTCTGACGGCTGCATGTTCACCCATGGACAGGGCCTGTAAGCTCAGATCAGTGCTTCATCTGCCTCTAGCAAATCATCATTGAAAGCCATTGATTTCCATGTCTTAAAGAGGCCTACATAAACTGCATTTGATAAGCCACCTTACAAAGTCTAGAAAAGGTGGGTTGGCTTCCGTGCACACTCCCATGCCACCCCTTACTGGGCTGGACTGACAGCTCCATCATGGGATGGGGAGTCAGGACAGCACAGCCACCGCCTATGGGGGAGAGCACAGCCGGGGCACGGAGTAAGGATCAGCCTACTGTTTTCTCTGCCAGTCAAGCTGTTCCAAACCTCCAGCATCAAGCAGGCACGTGACCCACGTACCCCCTGGCTCCTGCTGGCTCCCAGCATGCCCGGGATGGCTGCAAGAGCTCCAAGAGTTTGGTAGGAGAGAGAGCACTCAGGCAGAGGGAGGCCGGATGTCAGAGTCAATCCCAGCTCTGCTGTGCTCCTGGCCCAGGAAATTCACCTCTATATGCTCCACCTGCTCCACCCACAAACCAAGAGGCCTGGCCCAGAACACAGCCAATTAGTGAGGGGTTCTGGGCATACCCCTCGGGGAAGCTCTATCACAACCACACGCCCAGGCCTCGCCACAGGAGGTTTGAGTCAGAATATGTTTTGCAAATACTTCCTGGGCTCAAGCTCCACCCCTGCTCCTTTAGCTTCCCTGGGCTACAAACAAGCACCCTCGTTGGTGTTCCCGAGAAAGGAGAATGAGAGAGGGAGGGATTCACTGTAACTCAGCCAGGAGAGAGGATGCTCTCGACTATGTCTGTAGGAAACTTCAGTGCAAGTAATTTCATTATAAGATGTCTCCAGGGCCAGGGCGAGGGCCGAGGGGAAGCTCTGGGCTCTGGGGTTTCCTCTGGAGCACGACCTACTGGGAATACACACAATGATTTATACACGGCCTTGCAAAAGCATCCCAGTTATTGGAACACTTAATCTCTAGAGTTCTCCTTGCTTAAAAGAAAAAAGAAAAGTAAGGCAGTAATGATATATCCAAACTAGGAAGCAGGAATTCTTAATTGTAGTCTGCCACTGTCCTGTTTTCTGGGCTACCTCCCTCCTTCCCCCAGCTAATGGCACACATGGGAGCCTTGCTATGGATGCTTCATCTTCAGTAGCTTATACCTGACGACCTGCCTGCCTTGCCAAGCTGCCCTCTCACCTACTGAAAGGTACCTAATAGTCTGCTTGTAAAGGTGGGGGTTTGAGAGCTTCATCAGTCCTGATAGGTCCTGTGCTCTCAGAAAGAAACAAAATTTGACCTACTCAGCACACTGGTGGCCTCACTTATTCAATCAACAAACATGGACTGCACACCTACTACGCGGGAAGCACTAAAGAGACTCCTATGAAGAAAGCACAGTCCCTGGCATCAAGATGCCCAAGATCTCAAGAAGCTACAAGGCCTAGATTCTCATACTGACCAGATACAGGCCCCTAGAAAAGCCACATGACCTCTTTAAGCCTTAGTGTTCTCAAATTAATGCAAACAAAAGTCAGACCCCTAGAAATGAAATATCAGGAAGGAGAATTAGCTGCAGGAAAGACTCTCCCTGGTGGTGTCTCCTGAAGCTTTGTCTGAGAAAGGTACCAAAATGGGGAGAGGGAATGTGCTTAGGGGAGAAAAAAAAAACCTGATCTGTAGTCATGGTAACAAGAAACCACCAGTTTAACTGATCGATGACAGCTCAGAACCAGTACACAGGCCTGTGACATGCCCATGTTCTTGTCAGCAGGCCGATCAACGCCACCCGCATTTGATGGCCTTGCTGATATCCACTCACTCCCACCTCCTGAGCCTGACCAGCCCTGGGCTTCCTGCTCCCCGAGTCCTACACAGGGTCAGCTCCCAGCCTTGCTGAGAAACGGTCTACAAAGCAGAGCTCTCTCACTTACATGAGTAATCAATTCACCTTGCTGTTTCAAGTTTTTAGCAATGGTATCTTTCTTGAGCATGACTCATAAAAACGTTCTCTCCTGCCTTTCAGAGTACATCTCAGTCGAAGGACGAAAAGAAGGAATGGTCTTGAAAGTGCTTTGGAAATGCTGAATTGAAATGGAAAAAAATAATTAGAATATGGGGGCAAACTATTATTGGTTTCCCATAGAACAGGTCCTCAGGTTTACCCAGTGCCAATTTGACTTTGTTTCAGATGTAATTCTAACACATTTAATTATTGGCTTTCAATGATCACCGGAGATTAAAAGCTGCAAATGATACTGGGGAAAAAAACTAACAAACTCAAACTCATCCTGCTCAGACATCAACTCTATTTAGTGGTGAATTCTCCGTTCAGGGGGCACGTGCCTCTAGCCCCAGCTACTCAGTGAGTTGTGATAACGCCACTGCACTGCACTCTAGCCTGGGCAAAAAAAAAACCGTAAGAAATTTAAGGGTAATACAACGGAGTGGAAGGGGCGTGTGTGTCATTAATGAGAATGTAAAAAGCCACAGCCATCCACAGCAAGACTTTCTCTGCAGGCCTCTGGATAGCTGAGATGAAACTTCTGTAATATTTCTGATACAATCAATTTTATTCTAACCAGCATGGATCAGGAAACACAGGAAGTAATGAAATTCAAACTGTTTCCCTGCAAACAAAAATATGAGAAAATATGAAGAAATGAAAGTTTCTTCTCTCCTGAAGAAATTTGTCTGTTCCATCGAGGAAAATATGAAAAGATCTGAACTGTCAAAGGAAAGAAAAAAGCAACAAAATGAATTCATTTCCATGACTATTGTCCAACACAGCTGCACTGAACTCATTTACATTGCTATTAAATGGCCCTAATAAATATGAATATTCCACAACATAAAGTGCATAAAAGATCCATGTTTGAAATATCTGAAAGTATCAAAAACAATAAACCCAGTAGCTCAAGGAACAGTGATGACTTTGAATACATTGTTATTTTTTCCATCCCATCAGAAGGACAGTAAATTAGTGGACAATTATGAGAAGAAACTAGGCATTCTGAAAGCTAGTCATTAGTGGTACACAAACAAGAATAAATTTTCCAGTGTGAACAATAAGGGCTGGCTGTGATTTTATTACAAACCTGAGGCCCAAACCATGCTTTCAGAAAGCAGTTCCACCCCATGAAGCAAATTAACATTCCGCTTCTCCTTCGGTCCTACGATTTCCTTGGAAAGCCCTCTGCCAGTCAGCAAGTGGGACTTTTCCTCTCTGCATGGAAGGTAAAAGATTAGTGGAAGGAACTGAAGCAATCAGCAATAACCACGCTGCGGTGCTGGAAGCCTTGGCCTAATATAGCCATCTTCCCCTCTACGCCCAATCACCTGCCCAATTCCTTGTGCCCCCAGAAAGTCTCCTGAAGTCCAACCTCACTTCTCATCTATGTAGACAGAAGCAAATGAGTAACGGGAGGGTGTAAATTAAGCTTTTCCTGCAAGTTCTCTCTACACGATGAGTGAAAAATCAAGCTCTCCTGGAGGTAGATCTAGAACCGGTTTCAACCCACAGGGGGTTCCAGTGCACCACAGGGCTGGCCCCCCAAGGACCTGCAGACCCCCTCTGTCCCAGGTTTAGACTTCAATCCTCAGAGAGAGACCATTTCTTGAAGAACAAGGTAGGGATGTGGCAGATGCCTCAGTTTACCATGAGCCCAAGCACAGGTTCTGACCACACCTGGAAGATGCTGGCTCTTCCAGGTCCATGGCCCTGGGAGACTCGAGGCATGGCAGGGGTCTCTACGTAGTCCACTGGGGGGCTGAAGCTGCAAAAGCTCACGATGCCAGAGGTTACCACACTCTGCCCCTGTACTTGGTGTTGCGCCTGGTGCCTAGAGGCTCTAGGGACTTGAAATGGGGAAAGGCAGGAGAGAATTTTTTTTTCCTCTTTGCATGAATCCACCCAAAGCCTGAAGAGGAACCCTGATGGGAAAAGGAGGATGAGGGCAGAGCAGGGAGAAACTCGTCAGGGGCTGTGCAGACAACACAAAGGAACTTCCACCCAGAACCACCCGACACATAGATAGGTCTGTCTATATTTTTATACTTCTGCACAATAACAAGTGCAATGCTGAAGAGTCCTTGAAGGATGCAGAGAAAAGCCACATTCTATCGCACAGACCAAAGAGATGCTGGTCAAGCCTAAGTACCTACTTACAGCCACCAACTCCAAATCTATTAGGATTAAGAGTTTCATTTTAGAAAAAGATCTTAAAGCAACTAGAAAACAAGATACACCACCACCTCCAACATCGCTATAGTAACTCTTTTCCATCCATCACACCTTAATTCTGCTATCCAACGTATATTCTTATGAAGACGGACTCCATTATACTTTTGCCACTAAAAACTTTATAGGGAAGTGCAGGTGGGGTTGAGGGCAGGGGAGATAGGTACATGCCTCCAGTGGAGAGAAAAAACCAGCTAGGCAACAGCTTCCCTTAATAAAAATAATCAGCGCTTAGACCTTGATCTAGGAAGTTGACCTCGGTTTCCTCATTTGGAAAATAAATGCACTAGATGCAACCATCACTAAATCTCTTCCCAGCCCTGACATTCTGCGCAATGTACATGCAACCCCTCACTTACTACGAATTGGTTTTTAAATGATAATCACAAATCGAACCGAAGTAGAGAATCCTTATTTCCTAGAGCTGTAATGATATAAATTGGGGTTCTATTTCTGAAAATCCATTTATTTCATACATTAAATATACCAAAACTGACCATGAAAAGAAACTAAAAGCCCAAATATGCACTCACGCACATTTATTAAGTTCATGAAACCAAACAATATCAAAGCTAAGTTGTAAAATTTTCGTTGTGAGAGATCTTTCTACTATATGCAGCTAGACTGACTGAAGCATCTTAAAACACAAGTCCTATGAAATTTGGAGTAAAACACATTTATTCAATTTATATTTATGAAGCACCTACTAGATACCAAGCACTACACCAGATGTTAGCTGAACAAAGTCAGACACAGTCCCTACTCTCAAAGAGTTCAGATCTGGTAGAAGAGCCAGAAAAACTATCACAAAAAGAAATCTCCCAGTAACAAAAAAGGTGTTCTTTATCATCCCCAAAGACCTTCAAAGTACATTTAGAAATAAGACAATTTATCTCCAACGCTTAGCTACTAGTTCAATGTGCATGAATGGCTTTTAATGTCTTCAGGTGGCCTATGCATACATAAAAGTCTAAATTTGTAGTGACTTCTTCAATGATCTTTTACCGCCTACTTCATCAAAATTAAATACCTGTTGCTGCAAGTAGTAGCTTTTCTCTTTAAAATTTTCAGCTTAACTTTCCTGGAATACCTTTCTACTTTTTTGAAATGTCTTGTACTGTTTCCCCTGAATCCTGAGATGATGCCAACCATTTTTTTCCCCCTTGAAGTGATCAAATAAATCATCCTTGGCTCATGCTGTCTTCCTCTGACATCTCATCTCACCTGTTCATTAGTATCTTGAAGACAGCTCAGTGCCTTTGCTACAATCATTGCTTCGTGCAAAGGCCTGTGGATTCACCTTTTCTAATCACACATCCCTGCCATCAAATCAATCTATCAGGTTTCTTTATCCCTGTTGACCACAGTGTAACAGTCAGCATCAGACACATAGAGTGGAATCTCTTGAAGACAATAATATGCTTCGGGCCATTACTGTGCGGCAAAGGACTTATTTATGATGAGAAAGATCATATGAATAAGGGGTCATTGCTCAAACAGTCAGAAACTGAGGGTCTCATTTACTCTTGACCTCTTCGCTCAGGACCACAGAGTCAGAGATCAGGAGCAGGAATCACAGAGGCTATAAAAACAAATTACATAGGATGTAACTTTGCTTAACTTGTTCTTGTCTGGAGCAAGTCAGATTAAACATTAATTTTTATATCTAGGACCAACATGATGCACCTTCTCTTCACAGCTAAAATATCCAGATCTTTTCTTTTAATTAGGACAATAAACTGATCTACCCCCTGGTTTTTTTCTTCCTACTCCTTGCCTCTTTTTAAGCGCCTGCCAACTGGCTCTTCACCACCGTACTGAAATTGCAACCAATCCACACTTGACATTGTTGACCACCCATTCTGAAAGACTCTTTCTCAGATGTGCAACTGAACCTCCAACGCACATCTTCAGTCCTGACTGCACGTTTGGCTTACAAAGCCCTTGTCTACACAACAATCTCCACTTAAACAAGGCCAGAATCTTTTTATAAGAGGCTTTGGCTGCAGATAAATAGAAAGTCTAACTGAAAATGCTCAAAATGGCTTAAACCAGGGGTCAGCAAACTTTTTCTCTGAAGGGCCAGATAATAGGTGTTCTAGGCTTCTGTAACCCATATAGTCTCCTTTACAATCACTCAACTATACCATTGCAATGCAAAAGCAGCCACAGACAATATATAAACAAGGGAGCATTGCTGTATTCCAATACAACTTTATTTACAAAAAACAGGTGACTGGTGACCCATAGGCCATAGTTTGCCAAACCTTGACTTAAATAATAAAGACTATCTCATAAAACAAGCCCTGAGGCAGGAAAAAATCTCTGGTTGATTGATTTAGTCACTCAACCATGTATGAAGGTCCCGCTTCCCTCTGCCGTCTGACAAAGCTAGCTTTCCTCATGGTCACAAGACAGCTGCCACAACTCCAAGAGATACATGCACACATGGCAACTCCAGCAGAAGTTCTTCCTTTTTCGGGTAAGGAAACCGTCAGCTGAAGCTACCTGCTCAATGACAGGAATCACATGCCAACCCTTGAATGGTATTTCCATGATTGTCTAAGACCAATCAGATTTACCCAGGAGTCACACGGGCAAGAGTTGGACCCCTGAACTAAACTGGGGCTCAGCCAGCACAGAACAAAGAATGGCTATTGGGTTAACAGCCGACACACAGTATCCACAATAATTTTCCTCCTCAAACCAGACTACCTCCCCTTTGTAACCACCCAGATCTCTCACCTCTTCTCCTCCTCCACCCCATCTATTTGCTCTGTCTCTCCTGAATCTGGGCCCTCACTGCATACCTGGTGCATTAATGCTACCTGCAATCTGGCTCCCGTATAATTCACCTTGCACAACATATGCTGACTAATCTTTATGGTAAAACACCACTTGCAAGTTGTCATTCACTAGAGTCTCTCCTCAAAAACCCATGAAGCCTTCTCTAGATGATGAAAACGAACTCCTCCATCTGCACTTGGTCTGGCAGCAGGGCCTGACCTTCTGCCACCAACCTTTCCTTCCCCCACCTGACACCAGCCCTCTACTCCAGCTGGCCCGTTCATCCTTTCCTGAATATCTGGGGCTCATTGCTCACCTCTATCCTAAACCTTCCCTCTTGTTGCATTCCTAACCTGCAATGCCCTACTCCTATTTTCCTCCAAGTAACTACATCTTTCTCATTTATCTAATGCCAGTAGACACAGACACAGAACAAGCAATTACACGCAGACCAGGGAGATCGCGGTTTGATGCCCACCCAGCTCAGCCACGTGCTGTGGCACTGTCACTTGGCCAGACTGAGACCCAGCGTCCTCATCCACAAAGCCAGAGTCACAGTGGGTACTTCACAGGATCCCTACAAGGACAAAATATGTGCAGTGACACCACGCCTGGCTGACAACACTCTGTCTTTCCTCCTCCCAAACTGCACCACCTCTAAGAATCCTTTCAAGACCATTCTTGTTCCCAGGATATAATATGGTCTGCATTAGGGTTACTCTATTGCAGATCCTTCCAGCTTTCAAAAGGATAAGCTACATGCAAATAATTGACTAATTGAATCACTGGCTTTAAAAAATGATATAAAACCTTCTTTTCTGAGCTCCTTACAATTGCTTTCCATGCAACACTATTTTTAGTGCCAGAGTCAGGTAAACAGGCCACGGGAACACCATTATTTTTTCCCTTCCTAACAAGGTATCATGAATATATCTTCCACTGTGATTTTTTTCATGAAACTGCCATGATATAATCACTGACACATTTGACAATGGAAACAAAAGGCCTCAAACAATAGGTGGATAGGAATTGACAAATTTTCTCTACACAATACACAGCAAATAGCCGTAACTCCCTATCACAGCACAGTAGGAAGGTCTGGCCTGGGTGGGCAGGACAGAGAAAACAAAAAAGTTTGAGTACAATAAACCCCATCGTTAAGATAAACATCAACAGGAGCTCGGTGGTAATGGCTTTGACATGAGATGTATGTGTAGAATGATTTCACAGGGATGTGACTTTTCTGAATTAATCAGGAAAGGGAAGAACCCACCAGCATTCAGTGATTCCAAAAGCTTTTGCTACTATAACTCAAAAATAGTGAAGAGTTTCTGTGAGTGCCAGAACAACCATTTCTTGAATGTTCACAGGTGAATCGCATTTTACTAGACTCTTCCATACAGAAACAGCATAGAAAGATATCGATACATTCTTTACATTGTCTATAGAAGCAATAAGACACATTCAGATTACCTATGGATCTCTCATAAATTGATTTTCTAGACTTGGCAAACTTCCTTCCCCATCACCAACTTATTTCAAGTAATATTTTCTTTAAAAAAAAAAATTTAAATTTCTAGAAGACTAGGAGTTTATATTACATAAACCTCAAACAAAATGATGACTGATAACCAGAATGCTTGCTGCTCCTTCTCTCCAGAAAGATAAAGTGCGCAGTGCATGCTGAGAAACAGCTCTTGACTAAGGAAAGAAATGTAGCTTCTCCCAAAGACACACAATTGGGAAAGAATGATCCTCTCTTGAGCTGCCCCACAGGAGTTCACAGCTCTTTACTTCTGCTAAAACAGCATTATCATAATGCTACAAAGTGCCAAAGAGAATTGTTTTAATAAACAGGGTTTTCGTGCTCTTAAAAAACTTGAACATAAGCACTTGATTCTATTAGCTAAAGTACACTGCAGCTAGCAAAGGATTCACACTGGACTGGAGCAGCATGCTGCTGTTTCAAAAACTGACATCACCGGCACTTAAAAGATTGAATTCTTAAACACATTCAGCTCCAGAGAAGCGCTCTCAGGCTAATTAGAGCTATCCATGTAAGATTCAGAAACTATAAGTGTGCTTTAAATATTTTTTACTGCATAATATGATGGCGTTTCTCACCTGGGGGCAGGCCACTCAACTAAATCGTAATTACTATCGTGGATTACCTAGGAAGAAAATCAGTATGCATTCAAAGTCTCCATAATAGACTACTTTAAAGTACAAACAGTGACCAAGATTGGGCAAGTGACTTCCCTAGGGGATTCTCCTGACTCACGTGAACAATTATTGTATGTAAATGAGGCTTTTAAAGATATCTGTAAGTAATCTAAGTCTTTCTTAGTCCTGTGATTTCATATTAATTTTATTATTCAATCTTTTGCTTAGAGATCAAAATTCATTTGAATCCAATCTCTCTAAATTATCAAATCTGTAAATTCAAATAATTGAAGATTTCTAAGTATGGGATAGTACAAATGTTAAGCACAACTTTTTACTGCAGTTCATAAAAGGTTGCATCAGGCAGGCATCTGAGCAAAAAAGTACTAGCTTGATAAGAGCCCGGGGAAAGTCCTCCCTGCCGCCCTCTGGCCAGACATCGTATCTCAGTAGGATGACTAAAATGAAATTCCACTGTAAATTCCCAACACTGGACTCTTGCTAAAAAGAGTCCAGAGTTCTAACAGTACCTGCTTCTCTATAGTAACACTTTAATGGGGTAAGAGCACTGTCTACCTGTGTCTATTAGCTGAATTTAAGACAGCTATAAATAATCCAACTACCCGAGGTGGCTCACGCCTGTAATCCTAGCACTCTGGGAGGCCGAAGTGGGAGGATCGCTTGAGGTCAGGAGTTCGAGACCAGGGTGAGCAAGAGTGAGACCCCCGTCTCTACTAAAAAAGAAAAAAGAAAAAAGAAAAAAAAATCCAATTGCCATTTAAAAAACATAGTGTCGTGGTATATAACAATGATTTGACATGGAATCTCATGTCCTGTATTGCATGATGATGCTTTAAAGGCGAGACTGGCTATGGTAAGTCTGCCCTGCTGGCTGGCTTCAGTGAAAGATTCTCTACTTTAGGGTTACTGCATAGAGCCCTAAAGCCAACGAAAATCATCACTGCCTTTCGGGACATTTACAATATTTTAAAACTAACATGCCTTTATGGCATTCCTTTAACTTTCTTATGTATTTGGCATGCATTCATCCAACAAATATTTATTGAGGGCTTACTCTATGCCCTAGGTGCTAGGGATATAGTTTTACGAATAAAACAAAATCCGTGCCTCACAGATTTTACATTTTCATTCACGACACATCAAGTAATTATAAACTAAGCTATTCTGAGTACCTGAAAACACACAGAATCCTACTTCAGGAGTCCCAGAACTATAGATTCTCACAATGAAGAAGTACTATGGGTTAAATTTTGTCCTTCCCTCACCAAAATTCCCATCTTGGGGGTCTCCCAAAATTCATAGGCTGAAGTCCTCACCCCTAGTACCTCAGAATGTGACCTTATTTAGAGGCAGGGCCTTTAAAAAAGGTAATTAAGCTAAATGAGATCATTAAGATGGACCCTAATCCAGTAGGACTGGTATCCTAATTAGCAGAGATTAGGACACAGACAGGCACAAAGGGAAAACTATGTGACGACAGAGGAGAAGATGGCCATCCACAAGCCAAGAAGAGAAGCTTCCAAAGAAACCAGCCCTGCCAACACCTTGATGTCAAGCTCCTAGCCTCCAACATCGTGAGAAAATAGCTTAAGCCTCCCAGTCTGCAGCACTTCCTTACGGCTTAGCAAACTCATGCGATGGGTGAAAAAGGCAAGCCAGACAAAAAGGAGTTTTAGGAATATCTTTCCCTATAATGCTGAAAGCCACTCAATAGAGCTACAAAAAAACAAAATGCTGAAGTTTTGATGTTTACATAATATAAATTGACAAAAGAGGTTGTAGCCGAAGGGAAAGAAACTGCCCCTTCCTTCCAGAAAGATGAAAACCTCAAACTGGCCCCTAACGCAGCTCTCCTTTCCCTTAGAAGAGGCAGTGAACTCCGGTGATAAATTCCCCCCAAAGGCCAACGTCTCTTTTTATTTTTTCCACCCCTCTCTAAATTACTCAACCAAAACCTTCCACAGTTTCACTTCTCCTCCTCCTGAGTAAAAGCAGAAGGCTGTTTGCATGGGGACTAAGTGGAGAAGCAAACAAGCGCTTTTAAAATTCATTGTGCGATTACGTTTGGACTGTGCCACCGGACAGGCATCTGCTAATTTATAAACTAAGAGGATTTCCGTTTCCCATCACAGCATAAAAATAATGCATTATCAATAAGCTAGGAGAAATACCAACCCTTTCTTTGTTCGGGGTTAATCTCTCTCTTCAAGGGGATTTTGAAACCCTAGAAAGGGAAAGAATGCAGGGCCCATCACTGAATTCCAGGTCTTCCGGCCAAAAGAGACCCTTCATTTCAGTGTCTTCTTGGTCCCAAACTGGTGTCAAAATGATAAAGCCTTTGTCAAAATAGCCAGTCAAAAATCATCCAAATGTCTTCTCTTCCCTCTAATCACAGGTGCTCCTCGACTGAAGATGGGGTTATGCCCCAATAAACCCCTAAGTTGAAAATATCGTTAAATCAAAAACGCATTTAATACACTTAACGTATTGAACATCATAGCTTAGCCTAGCCTATCTTAATCATGCACAGAACACTTACATTAGTTTGCAATTGGGAAAAATCGTCTAACACAAAGCTTATTTCACAAGAAATTGTTGAATGTAATTTACTGAATACTGTACTGAAAGTGAAAAACAGAATGATTGCATGGGTACCCAAAGTACGATCTGTACTGAACGTGTATCGCTTTTGCACCACCACAGAGTTGAAAAATCATAAGTTGAAGCATAGTAACTTGGGCACCATATATAGAACCAGTTCCAACGCTTCCCAAAGCTTAGACAAAACTGATGCTTCACAATCTTTAGGAACATGTCCCCAGAGGGACAGTCTCTTTACTGCTTCAACAAATACTGGCTGAGGACATGTTATGTTTACTAAGAATCTCTGTAGTTCAGCAAGTGCTGAGTACAAAGTGTCAATAAATGCAAGAAGGAGTGAAGAAATAAACAGATGGATCTATGCACTGAAGACTTTCTCAACCATCTCCCAAGATTTCTACTTTAGTCTCCAAGACCACATTAAACTAGGCTCATTTGCAAGTAGGCAATTCTCTCAGAGCCTTTAGAACTCCTTAACCCATAGAAACATGCAAGGCATCCCCATCTTCTCCAACAAGCCATGTCCTTTCTTCACTTCTGTGCATCCTTCCAAATGGGAGACACTGCCTCAATAGAAGACAATAAAATTCAGGTTCATTGACAGAAGTGTGTGCTGAGCTACCTGGGAGGCAGCCAAGCAAAAGACCAGCACTTGTGCCTGGGTAGTGGGTAATAGGTAGCTGTGGCTTTGCAGTGCTACTGGAGGCAGAGGAACACTCCTTACCCTGTGTGGTGGCAATTAAGAAAAGAGACAGCAGGAGCTCTCTGCAAGTGCACGTGATAAGTGCTTGCTCAACATAAAACCTGAGCTAAGAACAATTGCAGAAAGAGACTGGAAGTCTCCACAAGTGGGAATGGCCTGAAGCAATCCTTGCAGCCTAGGAACCGGACGGGCGACCCAGGACAGGAGCAACCAAAGTAATCACCCAGACAAAGCCAAATTCCTCTGTTGCACCTGCCTAGGGATTTCACCAGTTCTTCAGAGACCAAAGTTTACACTCCAGCCAGGCTACTTTGTAGTATTGGGGCAGCATGTATCTGCAATTATACTGAAGTTTAATAATACAGTAAACTACACTATGGATTTAATGATTTTCAGTTAATCTTTTTATTGTCTTTATTTTTTAAAAAGGCAAGAGTTCCTGGACCTCTTCCAGTACTGTGACCTGTGGACAGAGTAGATTCCAAACAGACAAACCACAATGAAGTTCCTGGCACCAGGAACGGGCAGCTGACACTCAGGAGAGGCATACTCCAGCAACAGGAGAAGGCAGGCGGCCACTCAGGCTTAAGAGTCAAGCTGCCAGGAATCAGATCCCAGCACCTTTTTCCCCTATAATGTGGCTTGTTCAACTTTGTTGCTACCTGCTTCCTCATCTGTAAAATGGGGATAACACACTGACATGGTGTTCAAGCCTCTCTCCCAGCCACCTCTGCCGATGCACACGTGCGCCGCCCTCTCTCTCCTTCCCATCCCCCGTTCCAGTCCATCAGCTGCACACAGGGAGTTGCTCTCATGGATTCTGCCCCAGCTTTCTGCAGAGCCCACACCCCATCCTTCCCTGGGGGTCGACTCTCAGCTGTTCAGAACAGAGGTTGCCCGTTCTGCAGGGCTCCAGGACCAGGCTGCCTTTATGGTGGCAGCTGCAGCACCCAGTCTATTATCCACCTCCGTAAGAGCAGGTAACAGCGGTGGGAAACAAATAAGAATGCTCTTAAAAACC
>CM052441.1:137230951-137273166 GCA_028533085.1 Varecia variegata
TTGAGTTGATCAGCAAAGGCCAATGATATAATCAATCGTGTCTACATAATGGATAGCTTCCTGGTTGCTGAGGTGCCAGGAGGGTGGTGCACCTGGAGAGGGTGTGGGAGCTCCATGCCCCTTCCTGCATACCTTGCCCTGTGCATCTCTTCCATCTGGCTATTGATTTGTTCCTTTTGTAATATCCCTTATGATAAACCAACTAGCAAACATAAGTGAGTGTTTTCCTATTTTGCAAACCACTCTAGCAAATTCATGGAACCCTAGAATGGGGTCATGGGAACCCCAATTCAGAACTAGTCAGAAGCACAGGTCACAACCTGGGGATTGAGATTTGCATCTGAAGGGGGTGGGCAGTCTTGTGGGAAGGAGCCCTTAACCTGCGGGACCTGATGCTATCTCCAGGCAGTGTCAGTATTGAATTGAGTTAGAGGACACACAGCTGGTGTCTGCTGGAGAACTGCCTGGTGTGTGGGTAAAAGCCTCATATCTGCTGTCAGAAGTGTTGTGTTGAATTAGCCAGGCATGGTGGTGCACACCTGTAGTCCCAGCTACTCAGGAGGCTGAGGCAGGAGGATCACTTGAGCCCAGGAGTTGAAGGTTGCACTGAGCTATGATCACGCCACGGCACTCTAGCCTGGCAGACAAAGCGAGACCTTGTCTCAAAAAGAAGAGTTGTGTTGCGTGGTGTGTAAAAGTAGTAAAAATACTTTGGTGTTTTTTCCTCTAAGAATTGGTGTCTGCTGGAGAATTGATCAGTTGTTGGTACAGAGTAACCCCCATCTGCTTTGGTGACCAGAGGTGAGACTGTATTGAGAATGAGAAAACGCATTGGTTTTCTCCTACATCTCTTACAGACAGCGTAAGGGGAAGGGTAACATAGTTCACGAAATTATTAACCCAAACACGGAACACATCCACCTTGCTACTAAGATAAGTAAGGACTGCTTGGCAAATTCACAAAGTAAGGATGCCCGACAGCAGACCAGGCAAGAGTCTCTACAGAAACTTATGGAGCAATAGGTCCCCCCCTTCGGCTCTCAGGTGTGGACGCTCCAATTTTCCTAGATCAGCAGTTCCCAAACTTTGGGTTCAGGACAAATAAATACTCTCAGTAATTTTCCTTGAAGTGACACACCAACTTCATTCATTTTAAAGAAAATGTCTGACAAATGCCCAAGTCTGAATAACCATGATTTATCTATCAGGTGCTCTTTCAAGTAAAAGTGAAGTTTTGTGAGAAAAGTGGCTAGTTTGACTCATTACTAAAAAAACCACACAAGTCTCTTTTCCCAAAACAACCCTCCCTCCGTGTGCAGCAGAGGCACTTCACACGTACTTCCCATTTAATTACAAAGAATATCAAAAATCATGTAACTCAAGAGTCAAGATTTAATAAAATTAATTTCTACTGCTTCATCAAGGTTATTCTTAACTGAAACTGACTTTTTCCCTCTCTTGCAAGCAATTTGGTAAAGATTAGGGCCCACTGCTGCCGGCTAGAGAGCTGCTGCCTTGACTGTCAAGAGGGCACAAGCAGTTTTGCCCATCTCTGCTTTTGCACTACCAGGGCAAATGTTAACACAGTGAAAATAGCAAGAAACATCTAACTAGTACCATGAAAATAGGTTTGACCCTAAAGGCCCTCTGAAAGGGTCTTGCAGACTCCCAGGAGCTCACAGACCACGCTTTGAGAACCACTGCCCCAGAGGGCAGGAAAACTAAAGTGACTTCAGGATGGATTTTCACTGTTTTATTTTTACAGTACTCTAAGTACACAGACAATCTTAAAACATTTAAGTGTGTCTAAAAATACTAAAGCTGTCTTTTTTTTAAAGGATTTAAGAATTCTCAAAACAATAATCAAACAGGAAATACTAACTCTATGCAAAGAGTGGCTCACTTTGGCTCAGTGAAAAGGTGGAAGCATCTCTAAGCCAAAGCCACAGCAAAGTCCCAGTCCAGAGTAGAGCACACATCTGAAAAAGTCATTTGTTGGTCAAGTTCCAGAGTTCAACTACTTAACAATATCAATGAACTGGAACGAGATTTATACAACTGCTCTCAGAAACCAAGAATAACAATGTAATTTTTTTTAAAGGCTAAGGTGCAGTTTTCTTATATTAGGGTATTTATTTAACAATTTTAGCAACTGTAAACTATCCCTCAAACCAGGAAAATGAATAACTTAGCACAGCTTTCAGTGACAAGCAACCCAGACTAGCCATTTCTGAGTTTCCATTTGTGAGTTTATTCATGAGTTGTTAAATTATACTGGGAAATCCTTTTTCAATGCTCACAATATTCACCATGTACAAATATTCCTCAAACAAAGAGGAAAAAACATCCTCAAATAATGAAGATACAAATGATTTTCATTAATCAGAAAAAAAAAATCCCTCTTGGTATCTCCTATAAAATTAAAGGGAGATTCCCGAGGCAGAAATTTATTAATATATTTGCTATAAACTTTTGTGAAAGACACTAGGGAAACAGTGACCAGTCCTCACACTCACTCCAGCCTGGCACAGCACTGGGACATAGGAAGGCACCAGCTGGTACTCACTGGTTAAACAAATGAGTGAATAAACAAATGAATGAACAAAGTAGATGACAGTAGACAGATCAGTAGGACCTGTCAACTGAGTCTGATTTCTACGTGGAAGTCTCAGAATATTGACGACTTCTGATTTTATCTATTTGAAATGGACTGGAGAGTACATATCTATCCATCTATTCTACAAATCTCTCAAATACTGAATTTTTTTAGATATCAATAATTTCTAATATTCCCAATCTGTCAGAGTGTGGGAGGATATAGTGCACAGAGCTACGGGTATATTAAGGCAACAGGCATTGGCTTTCCCAAGATGTCTCTTCCCTAGAAAAATGAATAATCTTTATCATACATTATAATTCAAAGGAACAATGTACACAAGATTCCAAGCAAGAAGGCCATTACTTGCTTTGTATGCAACAGAGAAGACACAAGCTACACATGGTTCTCTCTAAGGCCTGGTGGAAGCATCCAAGATTTTCAACAAGTGAACTCGAGGAAGAAGGGAAGGCAGATCCTTATGCCTTTTCTGCTCCATTTTCCCCCTCCCAAACAACCCCTGGCATGTTCCATCTTTCATGAGTGGATCTCACAGTGCTTTCCAAATTCCCTCCAGTCTTCACTTACAAGCGGTAACGCAAATACTTACCAAATAATTAAGGTTTTCTGATAATTGACAAACACTATTTCAATCAAAAGTGCTACACTTCCCGCACGTCAAACCAACTAACAAGTGGCAAGTTAACCGATTTGTTCTTGACCTTCTCTTTCTCTGCCCTAATCACCGGTGAAGATAAAATGAAATGAAGATGTGCAATAAAAATGGATGAAGACGATGAAAAGCTAGAAAAATCAAAAATGCAAAATTAGGTAACAAACGACGGGCCTGGACGCTTCCACTTGGACAAGCGCACCCACACATATGCACGTGCTTTAACACCCAAGTTGGATCGTAAGTCGTGGATTCAAACGATTATTTGACACTGATTAAATGTATTCCCTCATTTTTACAAAATAGTTTTCAAAGCTCAAGTTATAGTATGAAAACATTTGACATTCTTAAGACTAAAATAATGCCCTAAAATGCAGTGATTTGAATAAATTATACCATTATACAAAGGCACTAATTAACTATCAATGAAACATAGTCAATGTAATCTCATCACTAGAAGGTCTTTTAAAACACCAGATGATTAGAATGAAATTCTTTTCCTTCCAAATATTTTCATTTTTGCATAATTTCAGTTTATCGGCAAATAACATGTCATCGACCTATAGTTATCTGTGACAGTCTATTTTGTTTAGAGCGTGTTTTCCAGTAAATCTTTCTTACGCTGTATATATCATCCATCTACCCAAAAGAGGCAGAGAAAGTAAATTAGTGTCAATACCAATTTTTATAATATGTAATTGAGCATAACCTTCTTGGAAGCATGGGTGGTTCTAATAACAAATTACATAAATGCCCAAATCCTTACCCAACCTAGTTCAAAAAGATTAATTTCAGCTTTAAAGTAACAATGATTTTTCAACTGCTTATCTGTTATTTCTAAGAAACAGGTAAAAATGTATACCTGTGTTACAGATAGACTTAGAATGGTGCTTGCAATGTTCAAGAATAAACACCAGGCTGGTCCAAGTGCAGTGGTGTTTACAACTAATTGATCACAACCAGTGACAGATTGTTTTGTTCCTTCTCCACTCCCATTTCACTTGACTAGCCTTAAAATAAATAAATAAATAAACAAAAAAACAAACAATCCTTGGCAAGTTAGTAAATTGTAAAATTTAATACACCATAAAATGCAATACTTTTTTTTACTAATATGTAAATTTAACTGTAAGGAAAAGAAAATCCATTTTTTCTTTACAAGAAATGCAAAACATTCTTCAGAGTTGCAGAATCACACAAACTTCAAATGTGACGATGCAAACTCTATTCTCAGTCTAGCACAATTCCTGGGATATGTTTAAGTCCAAATAAATAATGGATATGCGGATAAAACAAACACATGAATAAAAAGACAACTAAAGCTCACAATTCATAAATTTAACTCATACTTCAACAGGATGCCCATTGGAGAAGCACAAAATTAGTTGCACCGAATCTATGCAATGGTGTAAAAATATTAAAACCAGGCTTTCATTTTCAAAGTAACGAAGACTGTCTAGAGGTCATGTGGGAAAGACGTTCAGAAATGCAATCATTTTCTTGAAATCACATTTCCTGGAAAGGCAGTGTCCTCTACAGAGGTTGCCAAGAACTCGCAGTCCATTAAAAGCAGACATGAGCTCTTTTCTCCAGGCGCATTAAAAAAACAGGTGGGAAAGAAGGTAGGCAGATGGCCCTTTATATTTTGACCTACCTGATATCAGGCTCCAACCCAAAGTAATCAGCCCAAAGGATCAAAGGCATTTTTATAATTGTAAGTTCTGTCATCCAACTGCAGCACAACAGATTCATATCCACCAATATCTTTTCTATGACATTAAAAAACCTGGAAAAGCTACAACGTTTCACGAAGCTGCCTGGGCAGCATTTTTTGCCCTGCCATAGACTCCTGGCATGAGAAACTATATATTTTCCAGGCATGATATAGAAAGTGATAATTAGCCACCTGGGAACCAGTTTTATTTTGGATTCCAACCAGACCCTTAGGAGACCCAGACAAGCCTTTTGGTCATGGAATGTCGTCGGCATCTGTACAATGGGGATATTTTTACAAAGAACTATGAGAGTATCCAATGAAACTTTTTTTTAGAGCAAGTCATCTTAATAACGAGACTTAACCCATAAAGAAATCACATTTTTAATTCAAAGCTGCCCCTTTTTCCCCCCTTTTTAAATGGGAGACCTATAGTCAAGATGAGCAAGAAATCAATGTATTGAAACCCGGAGGCAAATCTCTGTTATCCCGGTTTCTTAGACATCTGTAGCAAGAGCTTTTGGGTGTGTTTGGCAATTGGCCATCACTCTCCTAGGCTGCTGCCAGCTCTCATCACAGCCCGCTAACTCAATGTATGACAGAGCAAACTGGGGCAGGCATTCGCATCTGACAGCTGGCTGGAGAGAAGGGAAGGAAGCCAAATATTTTTTTTTTTTTTTTATGAAGAGGTAAGAATAATGTATTCCATTCTTCCTCCACACCAACCATAATAATTGTCCACAGGAAGCCCCTGAAACCCACTAATAGGAATACAGCCAGAGTAAACCTGGCAGAGTCCAGCAAACCATATTCTCCTACCAAAATGCTTGGCTATTTCAAGTTAAAAAAAAAATATATTACCAATGAAGAGCACAGATAGCCATCTGCCAAGAACTTTCCACCTTCTCCATTCAGGCATTAGTACCCATTGGCAAGGATTAATTTTACATGCAAAGGAACAGGGGTTGAATTATTGGATTACAAACCCTTAGAGAAATAATGCTTCGCCTACCAGGAACTTCTAAATTTACATTTTAAAGCCAACTAAATCTTTAAATGTCTACTCTAACTGTGAAATTCAAATAGCATTTACATAGAGGGTTGGGGTTTTTTTCCTCTCTGTTATTAATGAATATGCAGTAACAGAAAACTGATGCTGGAAGATCTAGCAGTGACACTAAGTATTGGTAGATGTTTTCCATGTGAATTGACAGCTGGAGCTGATCCAGAAAGCACTGCAAGACGAGTGGACAGCTCATGGGTAAACCCAAGGAAAGCAGGGTAACAGTCCCAGCTCAACGCCGCTACGTCTACGCGCCATTCCAGGAAAATGAGAGGTGAGCAGCAAAACCCTGGGCTTAAGTAATGACACCTTAGGGACGGTGGGTTTGCCAGCTATGAACTCCCTCATGGCCTTCGGGCAGCTCTTCATTTCCACACTAGCCTGTGCACAATTCCCGGGGAGGGCACACTATATGCCACCTTGGTGAAGTGAACAACAGAGACCACCACAGGGACGATCGCTGTTGTCTACCTTCCCTCCTGATCAGAGAGAAAGGGACAGGATGAAATCCCAGGAAGACAGTGTTTCTCACCAAGAAGGCCTTCCAGCTTATGTAATATTTGGGGAGTGATAACAAGACAAATAGTTCCAGCAATTCTTAAACATTATCGCTGCTAGGGACTGAGGACAAACTTGCCACTAAACTTCCTGGGGCCTGTAAACAGTGACCTGCCAAAAAATAAATAAGGTAAAAGATGAACAAGAACTTAAGACACAAACACTAAGAATATTACACAATTGCCCCTGGCACTTTGGGCAGTGTAATGCTGCTCTGTATTATCCAAGGGAGCCCCCCACCCCACCAATCGCCCCCACTGGAGTAAAGAATAGGATGCAGGTACCTCGCCAGGATTATTTGAAAGTTGACATTCCTAGAAGCAGAGATTTCCTCCAGAGGCTTTTCCAGCAAGACAAAGTGAAGACTACCAACAAATATTTCCTGGGCATCTCCTAGTGCAAGGTCCTACGTAGGATACTGTCCTTGAGTAAATTATCATAATATTCATCACTCTCCTTCCAGGCACCCAGCATGTGAGTGTATGAAACAGAGATTGGGAACTAAGGCTGAGGATTCACAGTGAACAAGTCCGGTGCTTGCCTACAGCCTTAAGATACAAAACTAACAGCCAGTGGACTTCTAAATTCTTCTGTTCCTCCATGATTATGGAGTGTATGTAGCTCAAGAAAAACCGCAGCAGGCCTTAAACTATATAGCATAAGCAAAGGACTCTTCTCTAGAATATGTCTCATTCCCTGTTTGAATAACTGAAATTCAACAACCTGAACAAAATAAATTAAAAAATAAGGGAATCCGCTGGATCCACCAAAAAGTAAGCTTACGTATTCAAATTTACTGTGCCCTATATTTCCCCATGCATTACATTTAAACCTCTGATTTTTTTAAAAAAAGAACATCATTATTGAAAGCCAACATTATGCTTCAAAGCTCTATTACTTGAATTGTTCATAAGTGGATTTATGGCTACTGCTGAGTTCTCTAAAAGACTGTATTGTATGCATTCTCCCTCAATCTCACCAAGAGCATTAATAAAGATATTCCTACATCTACATTTGTCCTCCCACAGAGAGCTGGGTATTTATACCTGAAAAAACTTGCACTTAAATTGCTTTAATGGGATCTAAGTAAAACACTACTCCCAATAATTTATTTTTCCATTTGATTGGCCAAGGACTTGAATTATAGCTCTCAGGGTAAATTCATAAATAAACCATGCTAGTACCTTATTTGGGAGCTAAAATGCAAAATGAGTTGCAGATTTCTATTTGCCCATTATTGAAGCCTATACATTGTGGCTCTGTGCAAGTGTATATGGCTTTGCAAATCATCCAACATAGGCATCTCCTTATCTCTCCCACCAAATCAGGGTCAGGAATAACATCTTCACAGGCTAACTTGGAATGCAGATACATTTCAGAGGGTAGGACAAGCTTCTTAGTTTTTAAAACATGTAATATTAAGCCACACTGCAACAATTCCAGTATGTTCCCAGCAGAAGATTTCTCAGTATAAGTCACCAATAAAAATGGAATGCATGCTATTAAGTCACTAGACTGTTAAAAACAACAACAACAAAAACAGTACATTCTTCTTGAGATAACACTGTTAAAATAATCTAATGCCACGTGCTCAACAACAGCTCAAACCTGGAGAGTAAAGAAATAGATCACTCCATAAATATCACTAAAAGGACCACTACATACAGGAGGAGAAATCAAAACCACTGTTCTTGCAGAAGGCAGAACCAGGGTAAGTAGAAAGTCAGTTTCAAGTTAATAAAGGGACCAGTGGCAACACTGATGATGAGCACAGGGTCAATATTCCTAATACAAACTCCGAAGTCCAAAATGCTCCAAAAATCTGAAACTTTTTGAGCACCAACATGATGCTCAAAGGAAATGCTCACTGGAGCATTATCAGATTTCAGAGTTTTGAATGAGGAATGCTCAATTGGTAAGAAAAATGCAAATATTCCAAAATCTGTAATCTGAAACACTTCTGGTCCCAGGCATTTTGGATAAGGGATGCTCGACCTGTATGGACATACAATGGAATACTCTTCATCCTTAAAAATGAAAAGAATCCTGTCACATGCTACAACACGGTGAACCCAGAGGACATTATGCTAAGTGAAATAAGCCAGTCACAAAAAGACAAATATTGTATAATTCCATTGACATGAGATATCTGAAGTAGTCAAATTCATAGAAACAGAAAGTAGAATAGTGGTGGCCAAGGGCTGGGAGGAGAGAGAAATGGGGAGTTATTTAATGGGTAGAGATTTTCAGTTTTGTAAGATGAAAAGTTCCGAAGGTCTGTTTTAGGATAATGTGAATATACTTAACACTAACTGAACTGTATGCTTAAAAATGGTTAAGATGGTAATTTTTATGTTAGGTATCTTTTACCACAATATTAAAAAGAAAGAAACTATCGACTGAAAATTTGAAAAATTTAAAATGTTTAAAAGAAGCATCCAAAACTTCGTTTACTGCTTTTCGCAAATTAAGATTTTTTTTTTTGGTCTGTGATAAAACTATTACCTGTAGTCTCATAAAAGTCATAAGACAATTGCATGTGACCATGTGAAAATGCTGTCTAACAAGCGGTTCCTCAGGGCCCATCGCATCACTCCTCTGTGCTTTCCGCAGCCAGACTGCCCATATATTTCATCTCTAAATTGGATCTTAATCTACATGAGAAAATGCAGAACCAGTAAACACCAAAATTGAGCATTAAATAAAATTAAGTCTCTGGAAAGAGAACAAGTTTGATTTTTAAAGTAAACATCATAATTCTGTCTGCCCCGTGCACTCAAATCTTTGGAAGCTTTTAACAGCAGCAGGATCCTAATTGCATAACCTTGTTTGCAATGAGTGAATGAAATTTTGCTATAATTTTACTTATTAAAAGAACATATGAGTAGCGTGATGCCACCCACCTCCCCATCATCCGTCTGGCTTCCCTGTTCATTAATTACATCTCCTTCTGAGTCTCCATTTCTGGTTACCCTGAATACTGGCACATCCCTCCAAATGGGGAGCACCCCCTCTCTGTCCTGCTTCCAGACTGTCTCATTAAACCATACTGCTTCTAGTCCTACAGTTGCTCAGGGAACTCTCCTTCCCCATCTTCCTGTCACCACACCCAAATGCTTTCCTCACTCCAACCAGCTCTTACTTCTTACCCAATTATCTTTTTCAGCTCATCTTCCAAATTAGCCCAACACCCACCATGATTTTCCTCCTAAGACATCTTAAAGCCATTATGAGCCACTATGTACTTGAAAAAATGTGCTTGGGTTCTGAGACAACTGCACATCTACCACCTTGTTTCTCCAGTTTCCCTGTGTGGGTAATAAATCCTGTCTGCACTTGGCCGATCGAATCTCTGGACAGGAATCTTAATGGTTTTAAGTATTAGTCTGGTTTTACTCTGTTTCGTTTCCTTCCAGGTCTCAGGGATACTGAGTGTGGACTTTTGAACACAGGCTCTGGAGTCAATTCAATTCCCAGCTCTGCCCATTCCTGGCTGTGTGATTCCAAGGAAACTGTCTATACACTCTGAGCTTCAATTGTGTCATCAATAAAATGAAGAAACTAATAGCATTCGCCACGTATGTTGATGTAAGGATTAATCATGGAAATAAAGTGCTCAGGTCCACGTCCTGGTATAGAGCAAGACTCAAAAACTGCCAGTGATGGTAGGCGACAGCTCCCTGGGGAAGGAAATACAATGGCTGTAATTCTTTGCAGCGCAGACAATGTCACAGAGCCTTATGATGCCCCCACATTCTGCAAAGGCCATAAAAATGTCGCAAACCTAAAGACAGCTGGACTACAGTGATGTCTTCAGGCTGCAAGCATCAGTACTGTATTGCAAATAATGGTACTATCAAAAGCAGTCCCCCCTGAGCAGGTCATACTCCTCCTTATAATGTGTTACAGACTAACCGTCTCTGGAGAGCCTTGGATGCATGCACGTTTCCAGTATAAGAAGTTACAAAACTAGAGAACTTAGCCGAGATGAAAAAAAAAAGAAAAAGAAAAAAGCCATAAAAAAACCAACTGTGACCCATGTATTCAGTATCCCCTAATCATCTCTCAGAAAGATATTTGCTCTTCATCAGTCAAGGACAAGGACTCCAAAGACAAGCTACAAAGAAAAAAATATTTTTTTAATGTATTACCTTTTCTTCTTTATTTTGAAGTGTTACACCAAAATGACATACCCATCATCTATCAAATTAACAAATTCCTTTAAAATTGTAAATCCCACCACAGTCTAGACTGTGGGGAGAAAGGAACTCACATATCGAGGGTAAGAATGTTAAACTTGTGCTATGTTTTTGGAGGGCAATTTGGCAGCACAAATGAAAAAACCCCCAAAATGTCTAAATTGTTTGACCCAATAATTGCTTCTACCAATTCATACTGCAATAACTATTCATATAAATATTTATGTAGAAGGATGTTCATGCCAGCATTACTTATACTGATGAAAAGTGGAAAACAACAAGAGGATCGATTAAAGGTTAAATGAGTGTCAGCTATTCATAAGGTAGATTATACAGCCACTTAAAAATTATATTGTTGAAAAATATTTAAGAATATGAGAAAATACTCATGCTATATTAAGTATGAAAAAGTAGGCTAAAACTGCATAAAAATTGTGTTATAAAATACATGTCTAATAGTATAGGGGAAAAAAACCTAAAAAGGCATGCGATTATGGACGATTTATTCTCTTTCAAACTTGCTCCAAAGAACATACATTACTTTTACACAGGAAGGCAAGGGAAGATGGTTTTTAGAAATCATTTGCCTTGCATTTGCTAGCAGTTTCTACCACTTGCCTTCCCACAACTCTAATTTTTTTACACACACACAAAATACTCTCTCCAATGTTTTCTAAGACCTCTTTCATAAATTGACTCTAAACCAACTCCCTGATTTGAAACTGAGCCTAAAAAACTCAGATGGAAATTATTTTACCCACCCAAAAGACTCTCAAGTAGATGGGAGAACTAAACTTAGTAACCATATCCTTAAGTTTAAAATATTCAATTTTTTTTTTTAAAGTTTAAACCTGTATTGAAAGAATGCTAAAAATAGTCATGAGGCCTGTGCCAATTATTTTTCCCAGGCGGAGACTTTTCAGGTTAAACACAAATGTTGAAGGAATTCCTTTCCATCATTAAGGAAAAGAGTGGGAAAGAAATTTACAAATCCCAACTTTCCTGTACATCAAATGCTATCTCTGATAAAACATGGCCCCTGGAAACCCCAAAGCTTTCCCTCAAGATTTCAATGATCTCTCTCCACTGTCACCTCCTATAAAATTGAAGGATCTCTTATTGCCTGTCCTTGGAGAATCCGATTCAATGTGCCTGCAGCAAAAATGCTTAAAAAAAAAAAAAAAATCAGCTGTTTTAATCAGCTGAAATAGTGATTAAAAAACAGTAATTTACCTTGATTGCATGAGCATTTCAGCAGCAAACAAAATACAAAATAGATCAGTGGTTGGAACTGTTCCTTGTCCTCAGTTAATAGGGCTTTTTTTAAAAAGAGGACCACCCAATCGGAAGGGGACCTGTGCCACGGACCCAAGCACTCTCCTATCCTATACAAAACCTAATGTCCCGGTTTGCTGAGGCTGATCCCCACCCCTTCCCCAGCACCCTGTGTTCTGGAAACCCCTGGTTTGTGCTTGAAATCACCTCTATTTCACACAGGCTGTTGTCATTCCACCCCAAACCAATATTCAATTTTGTCTTCCATCATACTTCCTCTATTTAGCCAACAAAATGCCTAATAGGCCTGACAGTGCCTTTCTCTCGCTGGCCTATGGTGTGTGCTGTTTGCTCATGTGTACACTGTCCCCAAAGCGCTTCAGAGGTGGCCTTTCAGCTTTAAGGACACGTTTTTAAATTCAGCAAACCCCTCTATTATATGGTAGAAATAGCTGAAGTTCTGACTACTTAGAAAGGCCAACATTTCCTTTTATGTACGGATGTACAGAATTCTTAAGCATAATTACAAAATTAAGCCACAGCTATTATTAAAATGCAAAAGTTGGGTTTGTTTGTCGCTCTAAGTCACTGAGCTTTCACCAGCATTTTGCACAGCAAGGAGAGCCCAGCTGACTAAACAGTTCACGGGGCTACACGGCCCCCTCCGCACGTTAATAAACCTAGCAGTGAATGCAAGCAAAATTAAAGGCACTTTTTCAATGACAGCCCCTGAGAGGCTAAGGAAATAATAAGTGTGGTTATTACAAAACCACAGAGGAATCATAAAAGCAAGAGCTCCAAATATGGTAAAGTTGAATGAGTTTTTCAAGAAGATAGTAAGCTCTTTTTTGATAGTAAGCTCTTTTTTCAAAAACCATACCTTTTCCCTGTTAAAATTTTAGGCACAGACTGGAAACTGCGTCTATGCACACGGTTCAACACGGCTCGGTGCAGATGATACCTCCTCAAAGAGACCATTTCTAACTGTTCTTTGAAAAGTAACTTCCCCTGCACTGTATCCCAAAGCACAGTGCTCCTCTATGACACCACTTTCTAATGGCGTATTTTATTCCTTTCATAAGATGGAAACATTTAGGAGAGCCTACTTCCAGATGATTTAGCAAAACAGGACATGTGTGTGCTCACGTGTGTGCATACATGTGTGTGCATGGCAGGGAGAGAGATGGATGGAGCACAAATGCCAAGTTGTTAACACTTGCTGGATGCAGACAGAGGAATACAGTACTATCAACTTTTCTGTCAGTTTGAAAGTTTTCAAAATAAACTAAAAACTCTAAAGTATAACACACAGTAGGGGCTCAATCATTGATTGCCCAATAAAGTAAAGAACTGCTGTATTTTTGTGGTTACTAAATGAACACCTAGTGACTGAGCAAAGAGGACAATGGGAAGTCTTCGTCCAGTAAGTGTCCAAGCGCCCACTGCCAGGCACTGTGACAGGTGCAGCTGATGGAGAAATGAGCCTCCTGACCCTCAGGATCCTTGGTCCATGGGGAGAAGCAGATGACCACCACCAGGGATGCCATGGGACACTGATGGCGGGTAGGAGGTGCTGTGGAAGGAGGGAGAAGGAAGAGGGAACCAAGGGGCATTCAAGGAACATATCACAACCAGTAAATATTTGCAGGATGAGCGAATGAACCAAGTATGTGAAAGATGAATGGTGTCCTGAAGCAGCAAAATCTGTCCACGTGTGGGGACGGGGTCAGCAGTCTGACTGTGTAGAACACCACAAGCAAAAACAGGAGGGATGAGGACCACCCCCTCCCCTCCTCCCCACTAATCCCAAAGCCCCATCCCAGGACCGCCACCCCACAGGGGCCAACACACAGCAGGGAGCACCCAAGGCTGGAAGCCAGTGTGGTGCAGAGTGGGGAACACCTGCAGGCCCCTGTTAACCCCTTGAATTCCCTGCTAAGAGGTGTGCCAAAGATGAGCCCATCTGGTCAAATGGAAAATTCTCACCCCAGGGGTGAATTCCACAAGTCCTCAAGGGGGCCCCAATTCCTCCTTGCAGCACACTTCAGGGTTGCCAGTCCCCTCTGCTACATGGACTTGGTTCCGAAGCTCACTGAACCTCCTCTTCCTCCTCTCTTGTCCTGCTGCTGCAGGTCACTGTCCCCTCCCCCCCTTCCCTTGTTTCTGTCTTTGCAGCCAGCTGCCTTGTGGGACCCACCTTCTTCTTGCCTCTTCCAGGGGTTTGTGCAGTGGAGTGAGGAAGAGGCGAGGTGGAGGTGAGGGGAGCTCCTGGCTGAGGGTCCCTCCACCCCCATCTTCTCCAGGACCACCCCAGCCCCTCCCTGCCCCCTCTTGGAGTTCTAGGCGTCCTATGCCCCAGCAACAGCTTTGGGCTGGAGGGTGAGAGTGGAGGGAAAGAGATGCTGGTGCATGGCTTGGACAGGTGGACACAGAAAGCACCGAGTGCTGACCAAGGTCTGAGCTAACGGCCAGGACTGGCTCTCGGCTTTGTTTGGGGATCCCCTTGGGGAAGAGGCCACTGGCCTTCCCTTTCCAAGGCTGTGGTGGTGCAGCTGCCCACATTCTTCCTCTGGGGTGGTGACTTGTAGCTATTCATCCCCACAGAGAATAAGCCCCTGAAGGCTTTGCACGTCGTGCTTAAAGTTTCAAGTGACAGAGACGCCCAGGAAGCCCCTGTGAAACTCCTTTTGGGGACCCCTGTGAAGATCATCTGAGTAAGACGTGGCTAAAGTATGAAATTTTCAGGCCGAATGGTGGGATTCATCACCAAGAGCATCAGTTGGACAATCACGGGGGAATTCTGAAATCAAAGTTTATTTCCTCTCCAGCCTCCACAAAATCCCCGCAGGCGCTGGTGACAACTCAGAGAGAAATACATCTGTGGAAACGGTTTGGCCTTTCTCTCTGTCTCTTTAAAGATAAAAAGCAATGTTCCTTACAAAACAAAGAGCTGAGTGGGAGCCGACTGTAAGCTCTTCCTTTCTTTCCTCCTCTTTGACTTTGTTATTAGCTCAGGGATATCTTTTTCTTTCTGAAAATTATTTCCTACAACCCAATTTTGGCTTCTGTAGCCCAAAGCGACTAGGAACCCAAAGCAATTAACACTAATGTTTACACCATGATTACAAGCATCACAGAATACAGGAAACATACAGGTTTATATAGCTTGAAAAATACCTACAAATCTATATCAAGATATCTATATATCTTGAAAAATGGTCCACTCTTCATTTTATAGTGTTCCGAGAAACTCATTTTCACTTGAATTATTCACAAATGGACAAGCCATCATTCGTGTGCATTTTACATGGGTGAAGTCCTTCTCTTTCTACCAAGAACATGAAGACTATGTGTAAGAATTAAATTTTAGGGTCAATGATTTTCTCAACCACTATCAAACGATAGATGGTCACTTCAAACTAATCAGCCTGGTTCACGAAAGCTGATGCTTCTCCGTGGCCAGGATCTACAAAGAACAGTGATGTGCTTCACACAGCACAGGGGCACCGCAAGGCACAACGGGTGTGCCACACCCGCTCACAGTCAACCACCCTGGCTCAGGACGACGATGCTATCAACAATGATGACAATAAAAGGTGATGATGAAGATGGGGCTGAGCCCCAGCTCCTGAAGTCCCAGTAGGAACCACATGGTACCAGCTTTTTTCCAAAACACTCTTCTCCATTCCCTAAAACAGCCCCAACAAAGGGGTCCTTCTGCAGAGGAAGATACTGAGACAAAGGCACTCAGGTCCTAGGGCTCGAGATTCCCCCAAAAGTCTAGCCAGGGTGGACCTGAACCACAGGTGGCATTCCTCACCTATACCAGGTTGCAGGAGGAGAGGTTCTTGGGCTTGTCTGTAGGGGGACAGGGGCCCAGGCTGAGCCACACTCCTGTCTTCCCTCCTGCTCAGGCCAGCCTTTTTATATAAGTGAAATTCAACTCCGCAGATGTTTATCTAAGCACCTTCTAGGTGTGGGGGTCTTCTAATGGATGTCGTAGGGAAGATGTGAGGAAAAGGAAGGTGACATTTATCTCTGGTCAACTTCACGGCTGCAGGACGAATGGGAAGGGGCACACTGTTTTAGGGCCACTGTAATACAGGACACAATTTCTTAAACGAGATCATTTCCATCATTGGTTTAAATCATTCTTTGACCATCAGTGTCCATGAATTCACTATGTCCCACATGTTTTTCTTTTTCCTTCCACTTCCATAAGTGCTTTTTCCCCCCTAGGGATGTCATATATTTGATGACATTACAAATAAAACAGACTTTGGGTTTTTAGTCCCAGGTCTTCAAATTAAACAAAAAATCAAGCCCCCCCCCGCCCCCGCCCCCCGCACTGAGGCAACATGGTGGAATAGAAAAGGTGAGACAGGACTCTGCAGACCAATGAAGTCTGGTGCACCATCTCCAGCTGTGTGACCCTGCCAGGTCCCCCTCCCTTCACGACCTCGGGTCTTCATGTGCAGGACAATGCAGCTGCCCCACAGTGCAGATCTACAGACCACCCTCAGGAGCTCGTGAACCCCCTTAAGTGGCATGCACTTTTGTGTGTATAAGTACATTGTGTGTGCATTTTTCTAGGGAGAGGGTCTTGGCTTTCTCCAAATTCTCCAAGAAAACTGTGTCAATAAGAGGAAAATATCAACTAACTCAGATTCTTTGATTGTACAAAATAATGAAAGCACGTCTGTGAACCCGTGGAAAGCTAGAGACGTCACCTCTCCCCACACCCCAGCCTCCTTATGTCATGACACTTTCAGGCCCAGGGATCTCAGCTTAATTTGCACCCATCCTGGCTCCATGGTCTCTGCCCCCTCCTCAAGCCCACACATAGTATCTCAGCTTTAAGACAGCAGAGCAGAAAACCCATTTCAAAACGAGACCCTCCACACCAACAAGGGATGAAGGTCTAGACATCTTAGAACAGGAACCGCTGGGGAAAGGAGCCAGAGGCAGCATAATTAAGCCTGAGCACCGTGAGAGGAAATGTTCTTGTCCACGGCGAAGTGGGTAGCAATCTGGAAAATCTGCAGGACAGGCTGGCCGCGCTTCAATTGCTGCATCATGGCTTTCTCTAGCTTCCTGTCCACCTCCGCCCTACCCCTGGGGCTCCTCCTAACAAGCTGCTGTAACGGCCTGGCCGTGGGGCCGCCTCAGGGAGCAGACAGGAATTTAGCTGAGAGTCCCTTAGGGGTAGAGAACCTGCAGCCTTGGGAACCAGGGGATCTTTGGGGACATGCTGAGGAGGATGACAAACTAAGCAGCAGCAAAGCAAGTGAGAGCCCATCCCACAACCTCTGTGATTCTCTGTTAAAAGCCACTTTCCCAATGACCCCTGCCCCTCCCAGCCCTGTAGGAAGGGCAAGATGAAAGAACCCTTTTCCTGAGCTGTCAGAAGTCCCTGTAAAAAGGAGAGGGTGTCACTAACTCCAGGAGACAGGAGCTCTCCCAGGGTGCAGGATCCTTCCAAGCTTTGCCAAGAGTCCCTTGATTGCCTCTCATTGACTTCTCCTAGTTTTCCTTTGCAGTGGGGACAGCCAGCTATTAGACATGCTCTGACCCTGTGACAGACCCTGCCTCACAGGGTATTACACACAGAAACCAAAATTTTTCTGCCCACGCTAAGCTATTACTCACCAGCTCGAGATAACCCATCTACCTGTAGCCTAGAGTTTCATTTGCAGCCGCCCTTTAACCCTACTCAGCGAAAAGGAAAATTAATCAAGGAACATTTCCCTGTTTTACTGCAGTTGATGTCAATCATCCAGATGGCTTTCAACACTGCCTATCAAGCAGGATGCACCTGCCCATATGCAAATGTCAAACAACATCAACCACCCAGGAAGTAACCTTTACTCTCTTAGACAGGCACATTGTATGTATTGAAACAAGGAGGGAGAAACTTTCAACCACGAGTCTGAAGACCATTAAGAATCTTTACATTTTTACCAATTCGTCCATGGGAGAGCTGCACAATGCACTTATTATCACACCAGTATTTCATAAGCTATGTCACTATGTAGTAAGGCCAAACGTAGAGATAAGGAGGAGGAAGTAACAAAGGAATGTCCTTGCCTTCAAGCTTCACGTTTAAAAAATTATGCCTTTTAGAGATTAGAACATTAATTACTAGTAAAAGAATAGCCTGGTACAACATTTCTGTAGGCCAACTGAGAGTACCCATTAAAAGTTGATTTGCACATTTTTTGAACCAGCAAGTTAGCAATTCAGCTTTTAGGAATTTATTTGACTGACATACTGAAGTGTGCAAAGACACAGGCAGCCAGAGCTAACAATCGCAGGCACTGTTCCAAGTGCACCACACATCTTAGCTATTTTATTCTGCATACCCATCCTACAAGGGAGGTATTGTTACTATCTCCATTTTACAGAGGAGAAACCTGTGGATAAAAGAAGTAAAGCAACTTGCTCAAAGACCTAGCGACTGGTAGAGCCAGGATCCAACCCCAGGCAAAGGCTATTCACTGTAGCTTTGTTTAAAAAGGCAAAGCACAGCCTGCAACTTCAACGCCCAACAACAGAGAACTGCTTAAATAAATTATGGCACATCCACACAATGAAGCACTGCTAAATGATTGCAAAACAAGTACTGTTGCTGTGTGCTGACTTGGAAAGAGGTCCAAGATCTATATTGTTAGTAAAAGAAAAAAGAAAAAAGTCTCCAAACTGTAGGATAATACAGTACAATGTGGGACAATAAAAGGGACAGAGTAAGACAGAGGCAGAGAGATATGTCACAAGCAGTTCTGGAAAGATACACAAGAGGCCTCAACAGTGGTTACATCTGCAAAATGTGCCTGTGTCATGGAAAAAGAAATTTAAGGAAAAAAAAAAAAAAAAAGTTTTGTGCCCTTCCATCTTTTTGAATTTTCTATCAACAGTATGTATTCATTTTAACTTTTAAAAGTGTTTTCACAAAGAAGATTAGAAGTTCATCAATGATACCGGAGATGGAGGAATAGAATTTTAGGCTTCGTATCACCAATATTTCAACTAATCATGTTACCAGCCTGCATTTCAAACGGAGCTTCGACTCTTTTCTGATTACTACAGAGCTCTACAAACAAGAATGAAATAGTATTTTGACTGGCCCCAGACTGTTGCTTTGGAAACAACAGGTCGGAGAGAAATCACAGAATAACTAAAAAGTGACAGCAAAGCAAGTGAAACTATTTCTTAGAGTCTGATGAGCAGACCACTAAAACTTACAAACTGTAAGACAGTGGGGACAGTCTGCCTTCAATTTTAACTTTATATGCTATTAGCAAATCCATGTCTATTTTGCTGCTCTGTTACTGGCAAATGCCTTTGATTGCTTATAGAACAAATCGAGATGGGGGAATAAAATCCAAACTGGCCTCAAGCTACTTTTGCAATCTGATTGTCCAATCCCTCTTCTCTCGAATTTAAACTTCATAACCCTCCCTCTCATGCTGGTCATTTCTACCTGGATGCCCACAGCTCATCCCACTCAACTGTCCACCAGGTGAAATCACCACTGCCACAGGTCGGTCACCCACCCTCACTGCTCCCCTGAACTGGGAGCTCCTGAGGACAGAGAGGGATCTCCAAGTTATAAAAGCTGACTCATAACTGGCCTCGAGCCATCTCTAAAAAGCCTCTTGAGTTTCTCCTGTTTGAGAACTTTCCTCCTGTTTGGTCTGGGAGAGAATAGAGAATTCTATCCTGAGGATGCTTCCTAAGGAACATGGGTGAATTTCATACGAGGCTGCATTTTTGCCTGTTTGGTTTTGCTTTTTACTATCATTGGTGCTGTTCACAGAAGACCTAGCCTCATTCATTCATTAAGCTTCTGTGATTAAGGACAAGTAACCACTCTGCCAGCTACAGTTCTACAATTACCTTTCATGAATCTAGGCTATCATAACTAAGTGAAAAACAAGTTATAAAACAACAGAAACATTATTAGACTTATCTCATTAAGTTATTCATGAGAACTGTTTATTACTACTTTACTGTGGGCGAAAATCATAATTAACATATTTACACAATAATTCAAAAATACAGCAGTATTTAACATCAAGCGAGAAGTACCAATTATGCTGGTGGGTAAAATATATACTGGAAATATTAAGATAAATACATGGAATATTTAATAATGATAAGCACTTTATGAGCATTTACTAAACTCCAGCCTCTATTCTAAACCTTTTAATATATAACAACTCATCTAATCCTCAGAAGAACTACAGAAGGTATGTGCTTGTATTTTCCTCATTTTAAAAAAGGAATTATGAAGAATCTGAGAAGATGTATTACTCCCTGGTTAAAACTATATAAATTCTATTTACATATTTCAGTGTATATAAGTGTGGGTAGACAACCAAGTCACATACTTTCAAGTGTTTCTCACAATGTTAAATAACATTTTTTAAAAAAATTCCTATGAAGCAGCCCACGTGAATGCCTCTGTTCCTATTTTTGCCATACATGCTTCTTGAAATGCTCACTGGGGGCAATGTCAAAACACTTCCTAAATTGGGTCTTGTTTTAGCAGTCAGCTAAATTTCAGAATAAAATGAATTTGAGATTGAGGCACTTATTCATTCCCTTAAAAAACTAAACCTATAATTTTGGTATCCTGTGACTAGTAATTTCAGCAACAGGACAGAGCTGAGCACCATGATCCTTTTCTTAGAAAAATCAAAGCTTTTTTTTTTTTTTTTTTTATCTGCTATATGTTTCAATAACCCTGACTAAAGATTACTTTTAATAATAAAAATTAGAAAGACCTCACAAAAGTTAACTCAAAATGGATCACACACCTAAGTATAACTGCCAGCATTATAAAATTCTTAGAAGAAAGCACAGGAATAAGTCTTCACGACTTAAGATTTGGCAGTGGTTTCTTAGATATGACGCTAAAAGCATTAAGTGACCCCCCCCCCAAAAAAAAAAGAAATTGGATTCAGGACTTCATCAAAATTCAAACTGCTTGCACTTCAAAGGGCATCGCTAGGAAAGTGAAAAGACAACTCATAGAATGGGCGAGAATCTTTGCAAATCCCATATCTGATAAAGGACTTATATCTAGAATATATAAAGACCTCCAACTCAATAAAAAGACAAATAACCCAATTTAAAAACGGGCAAAGATTCTGAAGAGACATTTCTCAAAAAAGAAAATATGGCCAATAAGCCCATGAAAAGTTGTTCAACATCACTAGTCACTGGGCAAATGCAAATCAAAACCGTAATGAGACATCACTTCCCATCTACCAGGATGAGTAAATAAAAAAGACAACCATAACGAGTGTTGGTGAGGATGTGAAGAAACCTGAACTCTACTATTTTGCTGGTAGGGCTATAACATGGGGCAGCTTCTTTGAAAAATAGCTTTGCAGCTCTTAAAAACGTTAAACGCAGAATTAACATACGGCCCGCAATCTCAGTCCCAGGCGTATGCCCAAGAGAAATGAAAATACAAAGTCTACACAAAAACTCACACATGAATGTGTGCAGGCAGTATTATTCATAATAGTCAAAAGGTAGAAACAAATGTCCACCAACTGATGAATGGATAAATGTGTGTGTGCATGAATATAAATATATATATTCATTCAATGGAATATTAAGCCATAAAAAGCGATAAAACACTGATTCATGCTACAGTATGGATGAACCTTGAAAATGTGACACTAAGTGAAGGAAGCCAGACACAAAAGGCCACTATATTTATATTAAAAGTCAGAATAGGCGAATTCAAAGATACAGAAAGTAGACTCAGGGTTGCCAGGGGCCAGAGGGAGAGGGGAATGGAAAGTGACTGCTGACGGGTGCAAGGTTTCTTTGCGGAATGACAAAAATGTTCTAAAATTAGATGGTTTGAATAGTTGTACAATTCCGAGAATATATTAAAATCACTAACATGCCACTTTAAAATGGTGAATTTTATAAGTAAATATTTCCATAAATCTGTTATTTAAAAAAGGGCATTTGTGACAAAGCAAAAAAAAAAAAAAAAAATTAGAAGAGCCTTTCCATTCAAATACAACGGGCACAATTTAGTGCGTCCAGCGGTGATTCTCAGCTGCCCCCTTCATCCACTCACACTGAACCGCGTCAATCAGCAAGGGCAGAAGGAAGAAGCCACGCACCTGGGTTCTGCCTCAGCTCAACTTCTCATGGACCGAGGACAATTAAACTCCTGTTTCCCAGCCTCAGTGTTTTGAGGCTGCCAAGAGGGTGGGAGGACGGATGATGCTCTAACATCCTGAGGCTCTGACACTTTGCCGGGGCTTGAACTCCAGCTCCGAGCTGGCTTGGTGCCGGAGCTTCCAGCATCTTCTACTCCGTCACGCAGGGCTTCATTATTTGAAACCAGCAAAGAGCAGAGCCTGACTCGCCTTTCCAGTGTGTGTCACAGGTCCAGTCTTGCTCTCCCCACACACAGTAAGGTGCTACGTAGGTGGCACAAACCCGGCGTAAAGATTTACAAGGAGCCCCCCTGTGCCCAGGACGGTTCCTCAGTCCCTTGTATCTTGCACGAAGTCTAGCACTCTACACCTTAAGGCAAGGGATTGGGAGGTGGGGTGGGGGTCCTCACCCAGCAGACCACTGTCCCCCTTCTACCAACGCCTTCCATGGCCTATGCCAGCCTCGCCCACGACAGTCAGCTTCCTTGTTCTGTACCCCTCCCTACTGTGCCAGGGCTGCTCCTCAAACTTTAGTGCAACTGGAGTCACACGAGGGCCAGTTAAATACGATTCCTACGTCCCAGCCCTGGAGATTCTGATTCAGCAGGTTCCACTGGGGCCTACAAAATTGTATTTCCGTCAAACTGAGGCTGCTTGTCCAGGGACTGCACTCTGAGCTCTGGTATAAAGCTCTGAACCCAGCATACAGAAGGAAGTCAATAAATATGTATTGAATAAACAATGGAATCTTTGCTGAGATCGTAAATCATGTTGTACAAGTGCCCAGCACTTCATTATCCATGACCTCAGTTGATCTTCACAGCTCAACACATTAGCAAGGCAGGTAGCGGCAGCCCCCTTTACAGCTGTCTGGGAGCCCCAGGCTTTCAACAATTAAGCAGGGTGCCAGGTCCACACGGCTCCTACGGGCAGGGCTGGCCTAGGATGCCAGGCTCACAGCTAGAGCTTCTCCGAGCCTCGGTATCTTTATATATTTACCTCTTCGTTGCCTCTCTTTTCCCCCAATTTAGGATTTCCCTGGTAGATAACCTGAAGGGTAAACAAGCCCAATGGATGCAACTATTTTAAATATGGCAGAAAAGACATACACACACACACACACACACACACACACACGTCCCCCTCAGGAACTGCCCCAAAAGCTTTAACAATACACAACCTGTTAAAGGAGTGTGCGGCTAACACAGAACATTTGGGATACAATACATACGGGATGCTTTTGCCAAAGACTTAAAGTGGCCTCACTAAGCAGTCACCAGCTAACAGGACGGAATTCAGAGACCAGGTAGAAGCAGTACAGGCTCCATTTCTGAAAAAGCAGACCAAGGAAGCATAAACCATCCATTACTGCACAGCTCCCAAGTCTTTTATCTGGCTTCGGCTGGCAAGTCCAATGCAAAAACTGCCTGTTGTATAAAGCTGGTGCCCTCAAGTCTTTGGAGACTGGGGTGTTTCCAGGTGACAGGACAGGCAATAAATATCTATCAACCAGGCTAAGGAACCTCCTTGTCCTCAAATGCTTATTACCTACAACCGGACTGATCTTTAATCCAACTGTTCATTCTCTCCCCTCCATGCCGAGCCCTGCCAGAACTTCTGCTGACCAGAAACCCTCTGCAGAATACACGGGTAAGATTATGCATCCTTCCATTAGGCTCTTGTCCCTCTAGGATGCACACCATGCACAGGCATGATGATGCAACGGAATGAAGAATGCACATCACAGGAGCTGCACTTAGCAGATGCTCAGCAAAGTGGCAGTTGCAATTAAGTTATCACATCCCTCCCCTGGCAGCTCCCCACAAACCAGGAAGCCCACTCCCCTTTAACAACACCAACCAAGACTTGTTTGCTTGCTGGCTTAATTCGGGGGGCTGAGGTGCAGAGGGGAAATGGAGGCTGAGGGAAGAAATCAGATAGGGGAGTCTCCTCTAGGCTGGACTGGTGCCATGGTAACGCCAGCAAGAGGCCCTGTGAGCAGCAGAGGAGTCTGGGGCGACACCGGTGCGACCTGGATAGAGACAAGCCTAGAAGCGGATAAGCAGGCCCTGGACCAACAGCCTCTTAGAGGACGAACACCTAGCACTCCTCAACCACGGGGCAGGAGCCACACACAGCACCCTGCGCCACTTAGCAAACAGAATACCAGGTGAAGAGGGCACAGGCAGGTGAGGGAGCTGAGTCGAGTGGGGAGAGCCTGACATGGTGGCGCAGGAAGGATTTCGTGGGAAAGCCCCAGGCAGAAGAAAAAGCCCTGTGTGTGGGCCATGCCCAGGCAGCACAGGGGTGGGCATAGCCCTCCCCGGCCCATCCGTTTCCAGGGCAGCAGCGTCACCCCTCCCTATGAGGTGGAGGATGTCCACCCAGGGAGGGGCTGCCCACACCCACTTCTGGAAATGGAGTAGCCAACCAGTGACACACTGGTCTCCTTATTAATGCAAAGGCTGCTCAAAGGCCTGGGGTGCACTGAGAAGATGCTAAAAACTTGAGGACCATTTATCCTGGCTTCTCACCTACATCCAAGCCTTGGGTACTGCAGGTGTTGAAAACCCAGAGGGAATCTACCCCACACAGTAGGATGGAGACTGATAATGCAAACAGAAAGGTTGTGATGGCTTTCCTACAAGGGTTAACTGGTTCAAGCTGCTGTGACTGTCTCCTTGTAAATCCCTGAATGGCAAAAGCAATACCAAAATTAACTTTCTACATTTAGAAAGCCACTAGGATTATTTGTTGGTTACTTAAGTATAACCGGTGGTTGGGAGTGTGAACTAAAAATATTAAACCCTCTCCACCTGACTGAATGGACTCCTTTTCAGCCAAGGGAACCCTCAGAAATACCCCAAAGCTGAGTTGCTGGCCATGAGAAGGGAGGTCAGACAGGCTTCATCACGTCCCCCTCCCTTCCTGGAGATGTCCTTTGTAACTCAGTAAACAGGCCTAAGACTACACAAGACAAAGCTTAAACCATACCTGCATGCCCTCAACTTACATAACAAATCACTTGAGTCTGGGTATATGGCCAGTGGCTTTTCTCTGATTAACAGATCTCCTACCTGAACTCAAAAACATACCAAGCCTTGAGACAAAGCTTCATTTCTTTAACCAATTACAAATCAAAGAGTCTTTAAATTCACCTATAACTTGTAGCAACTCCCCCCCAACTTGCCCAAGGCTTCTTGGGCATGGCTCTGGGCCATGGTCCTCAAATTTGGCTCAGAATAAACCTGTTTCATAATTTGGCTGCTTTTCCATTGACAGAAAAATGAGAAAATTCAGAAAAGCATAAAGAAAAAAAATCACCGAGCTCTTATTATTTTGAATAAATATTGTGGATATTTTGGTGTATATCCTTAGAGGCCTTTAAAAAAAAACAAAGTATGGTGCTATTAATACAGGTGCAGTATTGCATGACAGTGAAAGTATAAGGCCTCGGGGGGTGGGGAGGCACTTATAGGCTGTGTGACATTGGGCAAGTCACTTACCCTCTTTGGGCCACATGTCCCTCATCAGAACATAGAGATAATATTTCAAACTCATAAGTTTAGTGTGAGGATTAAATGAGATAACACATTCTAAGTGCCAATCACAAAATATTCAGTAAATATCGGCATTATTATTATATATTTACAATAATGTTCTTTAACCTGTTTCTTCATTTACATATATATCAAACATCTTTTCATGACAGCAAGTATACCTCTACATTGTTATGGTTAATAGTCACATATATCATATGTGTTGGCCATGAATTAATCTTCCTCCCTTTGTGGCCCCTTTAGATCACTGCTGATTTTCCCTCTGAGAGGTGGCACAGTGATGAACACCCTGACCCATCCATCTTGGCCCACTCATTCAGTTCATTTCTTAGGGAAACTCCCCAGAGAAAACTGCTGAGACAGAACATGTACACTTACATAGTTATGTGGGATTAGGCTTTTTAAAAAATGAACAAAAATTAAGGATGTCAGGATGTCTTAATAATAAAGAATACATATAACTTAAAATAAAACAAAGTCACAAAGATTCAGCCAAGAGTAAAAGTTTCTTAAATTTGGGGTAACTGAGATTATCACTTTTTGGGAAAGCATAGATGTATCACTGCTTACTTACATTTTAAAGAATTAGTGATTCACCACTGCCACCCAATTATCCATGAATTTAGCTCTGAAATATTCTCTTAATAAGCAGACTCAGATAGCGGGTTCTATTTGTATATGTAATACATGCATGTCTAAACTTTTAGGTAGTTTTGGTTAGGTTTCTGATTTTGCAATTGCCAAGAAGCTGTAAATACACATGCATCCAAGGTGTTGGACCTAAAACTTGTTATTTCTTCAAGTCTGGTCCACAGACCACCTGTGTCAATGCAGATGCCTGGATCCCACCTAAAGCTACTGACTCAGAATCTCAGAGACTAAAGACACCACTTTTAAATGAGGTCCCCAGGTTGAGTCTCATGCACAGTAAGACATAACAGGTACTATCTTCATATGATACATACACAGTTACTGATCTCTACCCCACAACTCCCCCCCCAAGTCTTCTATCTGCATTTTAAATCTTCCTAACTGCAGCCCCTGGATACAGCTTCTTACTCTTCTACATCTCTTTAGGTACTAAGCCCTTTAAAATTTTCAGTACTATTTAACAAGTATTAGACGCCTATCGTGCCAGGCGGCAGGTGGGGATTTTCAGGAGACTTGCTTGTGCCCAAAGAACCACTTCGAAGGAGAAAACCCACCATCTGATTTTTAGGCAGTATTGCCAGATGTCACAAAGAGGCCCTTAGATGGTACGTTTCTTGTTCTAATGCATCATCTCGTGGCCTTTAAAAGGCAGCATATATATTATAGACAAAACACTTCATAGTGGTGCTTTATACCAGACCCTACTCTAAGAACCCCACATACAGTTACTGATTTCATTCCTGTGACCACTCCAGTGTGAGCAGTGCTATTATTATTTTCACTCTACACTTAACAAAGCTGGGAGGAAGAGGGAGTTAAGTGACTTGCCCAAGGTAGAAGTGGCAGTGCCAGGACTTGAACCTGGCGATCTCGGTCTAGAGCTGTTCTCTGTACCACCAGAGTGGGCTACCTCTCTATGGCTTGAAGCCCACCTCTGGTTTCCACTGAGGAAGATCACTTTCAAAATGGTCTTAATGTGACTCTGAACTTTAGGATGGTCCTCAATTCTTTCTTCCTTCTTAACTCCTCTCGACCTTAGCGACTGCAGGTGGGGCCAGGCAGTTTGGAATCAGGAGAAGAGAATTCTGGCTGCACTGCTGATGCACTAAGTGATTAACTCTAGATTTAAGTCTTCTTGGTTTTAAAATATGTTTTTGTCAAAGATGGGGGAACTTAGAATAACTACAAAAATAAATGCATACGTCACATTTTTACTATTTGCATTCTATAATCACACATGATCATAAATCTGGGCTTTTGGGGGGGAATAAACAGAAAAATGGTTCATTTCTGAGATTGACTATGGAGAAATGCTGGAGGCAATATACAATTAGCACACTCTTAATTACTACTAGTTTCCTCCTGTCCCTACATTATCTGGGTAATACAGTGCATGTGAGCTTAAAGGCTGGGGCTGAACCCCGGCTGGGCTGGGCTGGGCTGCTTACTACTTGCCCTCAAGCAATTTACTTAACCTCTCTAGGCATCAATATCCTCCTCTAAAAAATAGGGAAAATAATAGTGCCTAATCTATAGAGTTATTGCGAGGATTAAATAACCATATAAAGTGCCTACCTCACATGTTGCACCTGGTAAGTGCTCAATAACTGGCAACCACTGATTATTTACCATCCCTGTCCCTAGTTACAGCTTCATTGTTTGATTCAATAAACTAATTAATTATGTCTGTGCCACTGTGGAGGTTGAGGAGATGTATAAGGACTGTCCTTATCATCAAGAAGGCTTTGATCAAGTACAGGTGACAAGTAGGGTGGCCATATGTCCAAGTTTGCCCGGACAATCCCAGTTTATGCCTGTTGTCCCAGCTTAATAATGGTTCTCCTCCCTTCACTTCCAAAAGTGCCCTGGTTTGGTTGATAAATTAGATGTTCGCCCTTGTGATGAGATGCCTGGCAGTACTGAATAGGTCCCACAGCGGTGACGCCAACAGGCTGCTCAGGCTCTTGGAGGTATGGGGGGCTCCCTCGGAGTGGGGGAGCAGGAAGGGCCTTTGGAGGAGGCCAGGGCTCAGCTGGGCCTGAAGGGTTAAGGCGGAGGATGCCCGGCGCCAGGATCCAGTGAGCTCAAATGGAGGATGGAGCAGCCCAGCACTCAGGGGGCTGTCCCCCACTCATTCCCTTTGTTCTCCCAGGAAAGAGTGGAACAAGCCGTGTCCAGCCGTGAAAACAGGCAGGTGCATTATTTATTGCTAAATGATGCCACAACTTTTACTGGACTATTTGGGGTAGAGATGGAAAATGCTTGGAGATTAAATGAATACCTCAAGGCCCCCAAATTAAAATTGTTCAAGCTTATTAATCATTCATCTCAGCATCAGTTGCTTTAATCTGATCAACATCTAGCTGAACTCAGCCTCAGGGAATTAATTTTAATAAGAGGATGGGAAAAGAACAGTTGTTTACTTTCATAGGTCTCTCCCTTCCCAATACACCTCTCTTGCTGTTTTATAAGGGAATCTTGGAACCTTAGAACAATCGTCACGTGATCCTCCCAGGGAGGTGCCGGGATATCTATCAGGAGGGTGTAGTCACTGAAGCTCATTAAAATATGCAAAACCTTAGAGGCTCTGCAGTAGCATCAGTCTGTGATGACACCCCAGCACCAAACAGGTTTTACCATGGCCTTCCCTTAGGCAGAACGTCTGATTAATCAACACAAGCTGAATTACAGCTAATATAGGGACCTAATGCCTGTGAACCACTTTGTCATAATCACTTGGGAAGAAGGCATCAGCACAGGACCAGTGGAATAGATTAGAATGGAATGTTTGAGAAGAAAGGGCTCAGGAAATCAGCAAGTCCCATCAATTCACAGATTAGGAAACTAAACACCTAGAGATGTTGACACCTTTCCTGGGATTTGTGGGCCAGGCCAGGGAGCATGACTCAGACCTCTACCTAACACCCCTTTACTCTAAAACCAGCAGGCTTGATGTGAATTGCAATATTTTGCATTTTTATGAAACTTAACAACTTTTTGAAGTTGTGTTCACATCTATCTTCCCATACGTAAGGATGTACCCTTTCTATCCTTGTATTATGAATGAGAAACATGAAATATATATGCTAAGCGATTTGCTCCAGGCCAAAAGTCACTAGAATCATCAACAATTGAGCCCAGATTTTCAAAATGCCCAATCAGCTACAGTAATGTAAATCAAAATGCACAGAATTCAGTATGAGGTATGAATCACCAAAATTACATGAGCTTCATTATCTTAAACAGATATTCTGGCAGAAATGCCACTGAATGGACAGTTGGGACACCTGAATTCACAATACTGACCAATCTGGACAACTTGCCAAGCACCAGTATTGTAATTTCATGTCACTCATTCATGTCACTCTCCAGGAAAGGGAACGGCACCTGCAGGGTATCTTATAAACACAGGAAATTCACTGTGATACTTAAGTGCTTATTTAAGGTGAGGATGCAGCTAAGTTTACTGAACACCTATTCTGCACGAGGGCCTGTCACATGTTTAATCACTGCATGTTTGTGAGTACAGTCTTGCAAACTGGTATTGTCCCCATTTAACAAATGGGGCAACATAATGAAGTCGTACATTGAAGAAAACTTGCCCAGTACCATAAAGACAGCAAGGACATACCTCAGATTCAAACCTGTTCTTATGAGAGCAGGTACTACTAGTTGTGACTACAATTGGACTGCCTTGATTTAAACTAGTCATTTAACCAGGAGAGGAAAATAGACTGCACCAGACCATTTCACCCCATTTACTATCAAGACTCTTTTAGAAGGCAATAGTATAACAGATTTCGAAGGACTAAGGAAAGAATTCAGAAAGGTACAGAAATGGCAAAGCCCCAAATTTCTAAAACTTTAAATTTTAAACTCATTTAAACTATTGTTTTAGGTATTAATAGCGGCTTTTACTGGATCCCTCCCTCACTTCTGTCTTTCTAGTTAACAGTCTCTGGCTTCCAGACTGTAATTTTTCACCTGTCCTCCAAGCTTTCATTAAGTCTTTTATCCGCCAGTGTGACCAGGGGCTTTCTCTTAGCTCAGGTTCCAAGCTGGGGAATTCTTGGCCCATGGCCCAGGCACTTCTGCTATAGGACTGAACAGTGGGTTCCTTTCTACTTCCACAAAGAACACTGGGACCCTTTTTGTTTCCTTTAAAGAAACCAGATTTTGTGAACTCAACATGGTCCTGTTAAAAACATATCAAACTCCCAAATTGTTTGCAAATTGAGGCCAGTTCTAAATGCTTTGCATTTGGCACCCTGCAAGCAATGCTTTCAAAAGATTTTACTTTTGTCCTGACAACATAATTATCTGAAAACAGAAAGGGGAGGGGGACAGAAGGCAACCTGAAAAGATTACTTTGACGTGAAAATTGTTACATAAAGGCCAATATGGAATTAAAAACCCTACCTGTGCCTCTCAAATCATGTCATAATTTAGATAATAATTTAAGTTTTTGCTCACTATGGAGTGCTTTTTAAAAGAATGATTTTGGTATTTTGTGAGTGTCTTTTGTTTCGATCTTAAATCACAATGAGTCAATGATAATTTCTTCAATCCACAAAAGATACATATAAGATTTATTGGAGTAAGTGTCCGATCATTTCTTTTCAAAGATATCGGCCAACAGAGCAGTCCAGCTACTTATATTCTCCCCAGTGTGGCTGGCCTCCCAGTCATTTATCATTCTTCTTCTCTCTCTCTTCTAGTCCCACTATTTCACCCCTTCAAACTCACAGCTATTATTTAACTCTGATGAACCTCCTGCAACTAATTCATACGCTCAATTCAGCTAATGGGTCAATTAAGATCTCTTCTGGGTTCACTATTTTATCTCTGTAGACAACTGCCCAATCAGCTTCTAAACTTCAGTAACAGGCCCCTGAAAATAAGACCACAAAGGCAATTTATTTTTAATAAGCTAAGTCAGGTCCATATCACTATGAAAAGCCTCACCGGAAAAGTTACTCAGAAAACAGTAATTAAGTTTTGCTCTATAGTACATATTTCACCAAATAGTGATCTATGTTTGTATTTATTGAAGACCTTATACAAATTTTGGACTTTTTTCCTTAAGGTACTATAAATTGCATCATGAATAAAATACATAAAAAGATCATCTTTATTGATACCTAAAAAGTCATCTATGTGATAGTTACACCCTTAAGGCTAGAAATTAAAAACACAGAAACAGAGCTTCTTACAGCTGGGAAGATTATGACTATCTGTAGGGATGGTTTCAGGGGTAGATTTATAGTTACTACAATCTTAAGAATAAAGCAAAATTCAAAAGCACAATGTACTGTGGTCATGCCATGGACACATGATAACACAAATGTCTCCATTCATATTTCTCTGACCACTCAGGAAAGGCAAGTTACCTATTTCAAATGCTTTCTGTATAGAAACAGGATAAATGTTGCATTACTGTCAATGCTCAATTCATAACAAGAAAGAAGAACCACAGCTCAGGTAACATTAATTGGTGCATAATAAATCATTTATGTTAGGCTCTGGCATGAGTTTTATACTTCTGCTTAAATAAGAAAGTATACGATAATCAGGGAGTATTAAACATTCATAAGTCTGTTTTCTCAGTGGACAGACACTGAATAAAATCAATTTCTGTCAAGGAGAATCATCTTCGTTTGAAGAAATATTTATCGAGCATTTGGGATTACATAGGACTTATTCTAGGCACCCAAAGCATATACAAAGAGTTAATCTATTGGGGAAAGTAAATCTAATAGTTTATAAAGTAACTGTAAGATAAGGGGAGGGTAAAATCCTCAGTAAAGAGAAGCTGTTTACTAATGCTTAAGAGCACAAACCTTGAGTAAAATACACCTAAGATACGCAGTTTCCTCTGATGAAATGGGATTAAAGGGATCCTGCCATTAAATGGCTTAGTCCAGGGCTCAGGTCACCTACTCAGGCCCTCTCCTTTTTCTCCTCCTCCTGCATTAGGCTTTAAGAAGCCGGCAAGACTGGCAAGCCTTTTTCTCCTCCCCTCTCCTGTAGGACAGACTTACTGGCAAGGCTTATTATCCCAATTGTCTTGCTCAATAGATACTAGAAATCTAACATAACACTGAGTTTGGGGACTTTCCAAAAAATGTGCCTTCCTCATTCTAGTTGATCCTTTCCCCAAGAGCCTCCAGAAAATGCCACTTATAAAAGCGAGAGTCTATTCTAAGAACATCAAGATGCAAAGGTAAATACCGCTTTTAAAATGTTAAGTCTCCCTTTTCTCTAACGTTTAGGGATGCATTTGTTTCTTTTGGAGTCTTACAGATAGACCTTCAGGGAGTTTTTGAACACACAGAATTGAAACTACGGCTTTTCAAAAACGTGGTACAATTAGATTTTACATTCTTCGTTTCTGAAACAGTCAGCAAGTGGAAACGTATTATTCAAGAGGGTTCACTGAACCAGTCGTGCAGAAGAAAAAAATCACATCATTTGGTCTAACATTAGAAGGGGTTCGCAGAAAACCATGATGGGAGGGGAATAGTAGAAATGAGGGTGAAGAGAAAAAGCATTGGCTGAATGAATACATTAATGTGTGCATGTGATCGGCAGAGAACTGGAAACCCCCAAACCAAGGGAAAACCAACCCTCATTAAATGTCAATGTCAGCTGGCAGGCGTCAAACCCTCCCCCTGTTCCCACATTCTCTGTATTTCAACTACGTGGACTTCTTCCTATTCTTCTGGTAGATCTGGCATCTTCTAGCCTTTGTTTCCATTCTTTGTTACTGTTCTCTCTCCTGCAATGCCTTCTACTTACTTGTTCAAAGCTTATCCTTTCTTTGTGACCAAATTCAAATGTTACTTCCTTAATACCTATTCTTGGGCTCGCTTACCAATTTAGTTTTGTGTCTCTGGTAGCATTTATCATGATTTTCCTTTCTGAGTGCAGATTAGTCCCTTGTCTGTTACTTCCATGAAATTATAACTTTCTTTAAAAAGCCCACCCCTAGAGCTCATCCATTTCTGTATCCATCCCTGTGGCTAGAACAGTGCAGAGCACAAGGGAAGATGCCCCTTAATTGTCTGTGACATTGAATTGGCTTTATTGGAACCATGATCCTTCTTAATGAATTCAGTTATAACACACACTATGAATTCACTAAATAGACAATTTGCCTCATTAAGAAATCATGCCTTATTACTTATGGAAAGTAAGAAGCCGCCTTTACATTCACATGGCTAGTTTGTTTGTTTTACCGACTATGGAAGACAGCAATTCCAAAAGGGGCATGCCATTGCTTCTTTTTTCTGGTTTCACACTATTATTACTCAGTCATTGTTTCTTCTAAGATTCATTCCATGCAAGCATGATGGGAAAGGATTACCCTACATAAAGAAAGTTATGATAAAATAGTACAGGGTTGAGTGGCTAAACAAACATATACATACAATGTAATCATACAATGTTTACCACACACCATGGGCTAGCTGGTGCTACATTCTGCAATGTCTATTAAACGTACATATCTGCAAAAGCAAAGCAGGATGAGTTTTAGTGTGAAAGAATATACAGTTGCTGAGACTGTTGACCGCTTTAAAACTTTTTCCAACACATAAAATTTCCAGGATTTCTAAGATCTCTAGGATGCTATCATGATAAAACAACAAGACACATCTGAGACACCTAAAAACCTGCAAATCATCACACTAGTTGATGGACAGAGACAAAATACATTTCCCCATCAGGTAAGAGTCAACAGACTACCTGTCATCACCAGTGTTATCAGGCTCATGAGACACAAAGTCAAGACTTGATCTCTGCCTTAAGGAGACTCAGGCTCCAGGGAAGGCATCAGACAAACACCAGGCAATTATAACACAGATGTATAACAGGAACACTGGAAATTACGGGACCAGTGGGCAGAGGACAGAAGAAACCCAACTTAAAGAGCTAACAGGCATCAGGCAGGCTGAAAAGTGGGGGAACATTCCATGCAGAGGAAGCAGCAAAGGCAAAGACATGACAGCGAGCTGAACCCCTTTCTAGAATACCCAAGTGGCTCAGTGCAGCAGGAGGTAAAGCCATGGCCTCTATAACATGGTCATGAGGAAACAGACACCCTCTCACATTGTTCTCTGTGAACCAGATTCCACAGGGCTCTTGTGGGGACTGAGCCTCTGAGCCCTTAGAACCACGCCTGACACAGAGACCGTGTTCAGGAAATATTAGCCAACACCACTTCTTTTATCTTTATTACATTAGGACAGGTACCTCTGATTTACTTGATTTCTTAATGGAAAGCTAAAGTAAATCTGTAAGCACTTAAGAAGCAGTGACCACCTTCAATAAAAGATAACTATTTGAAAATTAGAACAGGGATGACTGGGTAGAGTCTATGCAGTGGGAGGTGGGGGGTGGCGTGGGGTGGGGGTGGGGGGGTCCAATGTATGTCTCTCTAGAAAGACTTACAAAAGAAGGATACAGACTAACTGCTCTGGTACCTGGAGTTTCACGATCCAGAAAGGATGCTTCATGGTGAATGGCTTGCTGATATTTGTTACAAACATACACAAGGACGAGTTCCCTCAGAGACTCAGTCCCTTTTGGGAACATCCTATCTATTGCCCTGAACCCAGCTAAGCAGTATTCAAGACCCCATGACCTTGAAATAAACTTCAATGGAAACCATATGGTCACAGATCGTTGAGAGCTTGTTGAAGCCTAATTTTTTTTGTCTCCTTCCCTCTCCTTTCTATTGTTAATCACCTACCCCGAACAAAAACGAAAGCGAAACGTAAAAATGAAGACTAATTCCTTCAAGAAAGAAAAGGAAAAAGAAAAAAAGAAATGAAAACGCTACTCCAAACTCCATTCCCTACAGGGGGTATAGCTCAGGGGTAGAGCATTTGACAGCAAACTCCATTCCCTAAGTCTCCCTTTTCACTTCCCTGAGACTTTCCTAAGTGCCACTTTGGAACCTGCCACCCACCAGCTCAATTGTTTCTGAGCCCTGGATTCAACCCAGTGCTGGAAGAGCCAAGTAGCTACATTATCCAGTTCAGCGTGGGCCTTGAGACGTTCCATAAAGATGTGTGCAGGAAAGATACCGCAAATAAGCACCACTTAGCCCTTAAATCCTGAACCCCCTGCTCCCAGCTGCCACAAGCAAACATGTAAGAGCTCCTCACTCACTTTAGGGTTTCTTACAATCCATGGACCCCCACAACTTCCAAGCAGGGCTGAGGAAAAGAGACCTCCCCAGACCACAGGCATGCCTGCTAAACACACAGAGAACATGAGGCGAGGCCCACAAGAAAACAGTGGGCATTTTTCTTGTGCAGCAGCTGACTCATGTAGACAACTGATGTTGTCCTGTCCTTCTCCACCACCAAGTATTGAAAGGAAGTTCCAATCAGTCAGGGGCAGCCCCGTTTGGATCAGCACCACTCCTAATGCCCACTCTCACACCCTGAGCCAGTGTGAAAGGGTCTCACGGTTAGCCGGACTTTCCATCTGCGGAAGATTTTCCCTCCAACTTCAAATACTGCAAAGAAGTAAAGTACAGTTAGAGTCTTGGCAATGAGGCTCAGCAGTTTTTGAGTGGAAATGTTATTTTGAAAGGATGGTTTCCGTGCTACCTCACAGTGACATGAATACTCACAATTCTTCATATAAATTGTCCTGTACATAATCTAATTGTCTTCAAACATGTCCTGACCATCACTCCTATAATACTGGCCTAGAGAACGTTAAATTTAAGGGGTGAAAAACAGAGCTAAATAAGAGACATTTAAACAATGGGTATGGTTTAGGAGGAGTTAAATAGTCAGAGGCTACAAGAAATCATTACTTATTCCAACTCTCTAAAAGAATAATTGCAACAAGCTTGCTTAAAGTACTTTGAGTTTATGTGCAAGTTTATGCCTACTATAAATATTTCTATAATCCTTTTCTGTTCCCAACTACTTGGGAGAAGCCTAAAAAATCTCTGAAATATTTTTGGTGTTGGCCTAGAATGGATTGTCATTAGTATTTGGGACACAAATTACTGATTTCTGTCGACATCCTTCAATTTACCCCCTGGATAATCTGCACACACAACACACCATAGGTGTTCTACTAAATAAAACCACTGAATCTTCTCTTTAAATGACAATGGGCTCAAGAAGTTGTTAAAGCCCTCCAGAGTTTCCAGCTCACATGGCCAGGCTGGGATTTTTCTATAAACGAGATGAGGCCTTAATCCGGTGAATTCTACATCTACTGAGAGGCTTATGTCATTACATGATGTGAAATATTCCTAAGGAGGCAGGGAAGCCAGTTTTCTGTGTATCAAATCCAGTTCTAAATAAACTAAGAAACTGTGATTTTTTTAATGAAGAAACCACTAGGAGATTCCAAAATCATTTATAAATTTATCATTTCTGTTGAGTTTAGGTTTTCAAAGAATTAAAATGAGGCATATCTGTGGGCTGTTAGGGATGCAAGTTGGTGCCATTCAAGAATTTTCTGAGAAGTTGTTTGTTGAGGGCTATCTTAGATGTCATAACATCTCAATTCACACTTCTTAATTTACTTGACTCTTCCCAGATTCATTCTGGAAATGACACATTTATGGAAAAATAAAATTTTACACTACATTTCCAAACAACTTTATTTTGGTTTTAAGATGAACTCGGCTAAGACAAAAAAGCAATCAGCTGATGAAATGTGCAGACGATAAAGACTACGTGAGAAGTCATTGTTAACTTACAGCAAATTTTAAGCTTGTTTCATTATTCACCATGGTGAAATAAATTAACAGAACTTTTTTTTTTTTTTTAAAGTGCTCTCATCCTAACATCCTGTTAAATTTCTTTCCAACTCCTCAGACTGACACACTATCTAGAAGTATGGAAATCAAGCAGAAGCACAAGCTTGTTACTGTGACAATGAGAGACTTTTCTTTGTGGGAGTGGGGCCATTTGGACTATTTTTTTTTTTTTTATTCATGGCTTGCCATTCCATGCATTGGACTAATTATTACATGAATCAGCAACGAAGAGATCTTCAATTTATTTGAACATAGCACACGTGCCAACATCACTCTGGGGGTAAAAAAATAAAATAAAATTTAAGAACAAGTAAAAATGCACTGGTACATGTTTTGCATGCCGACCACTGAATGAACAAATGACAAAGCACAACACCGTAGGTTCCACGGATTATTAAATTGCCTGCTGTGCTGCAAAGAGCAAGGTGTTAGTTCATCCGTGTTTCTTCTTTTTCTCAATATTTATTTTAGCCTTAGGTTTGAATCTTTAAGAAAGGAATTGAGTAGACTATAATAGATTACCATCTATTCATTCGTACATCTATTCATTACTATCTGCGAAGAATATTCTGGGTACTAGAAGGACAAAACATGAACAAATCTGACCTCTGACCTCAAGGAACTTATACATTTTGCAGCCATAAAAACAAAGGATCAGTTAAGTGAACGGGTAAGTTGACCTGGTATCCAAGAATGGCATTGATTATTCAATTACCGGAAAGAGTTCCTTTACCCTCCCTTGGAATAACTGTTTAAAATTCAGTCCTCAAACAATGTAAGAACCTTGTCCAGGGAAAATTTAGGTGCAAGAAATCACAACCCAACACTAATAAACTTTTTGACCTTAAAAAAAAATAAAAAAGTATGTGTATATCCAATGAAAATGGTTAGATCAAGATACCACAAACAAGTACTTTTTTTTTTTAACTGAATTTCTTCTCAATGCTCAAGAAATCTGATTGTAAAATTGTAAAATATTAAATGGAGAGCAAAACAAAAGATAATTAGAATTGTCATATAATTCAGATTAATATCAATGCATTCTGTAATTTTTGTTATCCTTTTCTCTGCTTCCAGACAGAATGGCTTACCAAGGCACTCATCTCCAATCACTCTGTTCCATTTGCACTTCCAAGGTACCATTTAGAATCTGGAGCAGTTTCTTTTCTGAGCTAGTGTAATACAGACTGTGTTCCCCATGACACAGCATTCAGTGGGTCTTTACATAACTATTTAATAGTAGTTCATAGTTCATTTAATAGTTCATGATAATAGTAGTCATCTACCAAGGACACACCATGAACCAGACACTATATTAAGAGCTTGTTAGGCACATTACCTATCATTTAATAAGCACAAACCCCTATGAGAAAGATAGCATTATTATCTCTATTTTATAGATGGGAAAACTCTGCTAGGAAAAGTTAAAGGACTTGTCCAAAATTCACAGCTACTAAGTAGCAGGGCTGGTATTCAGTCCTATTCTGATTCCAAATCCTTCCATAGCTATTCCACCTTCCTTAATAGAATTAGGAATACGTGTTTTCTATCAAGATTATCATAATGCATTCTAAAATCTAAAGTTGTATTTATTGGGATTTGCTTGTTTATTCCTCTGCTGCCTTTAGTGTCAGGACCCACCTTATTATTCTTAATAATTCAAGGCTGGCTTTGCATCTACAGCCCATAGCATTAAAAGGTATAATAGTAATAAAAACGGAAAACTCGAAGCAAGAGGGCTGGTCCAAGACCCAAGTGTAACTTAGACGACAGTAGCTGTGGTGCCCTCCCCCTAATATCTGCTTCAGCAACCTCCCTCTCTCCCCTTCTACCAGTTCCTGTACCCTGACTTAAAGCTGGTACTCAGGGGCTATGAAACATACCTGGGAGAACTGTGGCCTGGGAATACTCATTTCTTAGTGAACCTGCCTCAGGAAAGTCTCTTTGCAAAAGACATCTAGACCCAGAAGAATTCACTTTAAGGATATTTTTATTTTAATATTACCACAGCAACCATTTCTAGCTGCTTTGCAAGTCTCATTCACTTTAAGATATCTATCTATATGATGCTTTGCTATACAAGCCACGCTGCTGCCTTAAAAAGAAATTGGACAATATAGAAAATGAAAGAAAATGATGAAAAGAACAAAGTCTTCCATCATTCTCATCCATTTTCACCATCACTGTCCAGGTCTTTACTATCCACAGATTTTTTAAAAAATCACTTTAATGATACTGTGAATATAATTTATTATCTTTCTTGTAAGTGTTAAGGTACATTTTTCAAGAATATTTTTCCATATTCATCCTAAGCAGTGATTTGAAAGAATGTTTAATACTCTATTACTTGAATATGTAGTACCAATCATCGCCAAATCATTTCCCTTAAAACTAGACATAAAGGAGGTTTCTAATTTTTTGCTATTATAAGTAAACTAGCAATGAGCAGGTTTACTGCAGAAAAATCTGTTTCCATATTTAAGCAGATTCACTAGGTCAGAGGACAGACTGACTCCCAAAAGTCAAAATGATGACGATAGCTATAATCATGGTGATGACAAAATATTTCAGTCATACAAAAAAGTTCAAAGAATGACATAATAGACATCCATGCACCCACCACTAGACTGAAATTTAATGGTAGCAATTCAAGACCCAGCAGCAAAAGTAGAAGTATTAATACATCAGGAATTCCAACACCACTGGACAAGCGGTTGCAATACTTAACTCTGAAAAGCCTAGAAACTTACTGGTTAAATTTCCAGGAAAGAAGGTAAGTCTCACTGCCTCCTTGTCATTAGCACTTCCCTAGCTTTTCATTAGCGCATACAGCAGGGTTTAAAAGGATCTGGGTTGGCTGCCTGCTTATGACTGAATTAGAATGATCTCAGCTCTAAGGAAGCCCTTTCTGCACATATAAACTGAAGAAAAAAGTTTTCAATGAGATAATTCAACCTGTAGGAATTTAGAGACTACTGTGGTTAGCAAATACCATGAAATGTGCTTGTTTCAAGTTAATCAGTTTTTCAGAAAATACCAAAGATCATTTCCATGTTCACTGTTTTCATCCCCTCCAACAACTAGGATTCATAAAAGCATCGGTGAAATGTAAGCACGTATAAGGCGGCAAAGCATCCTGTTATTAGGATACTGGAAATTAGAACATAATCAGCAATAACAATAAAAATTGTTTCTCCCCTGACTACACTAGAAGATGTAAAAGAAATATCACAAAAAGGCAAAAAGCATAATGAAAATTAAATTTCTGCTTAATCATCCTTTTGCAGAGAAAAAAGATAAGTACTTTACTTATTTATGTGCAAGGCAGTATCATCTTTTAATAGCTACAGGACACATTACTATTATCCTGCTGCTTCTCGGCTGGAGAAATAGGATTAGTGGCCTAAGAGGGAAGAGCTTAAACTGATTAGTCAAGTAGGAGTCCTAGGGCAAATACTCAGGAAACACGGGCAGCCCAGTCTTCTGTAAACCAATGTCCTGCAGAGGGGGGGGAAACCTGAGTGACCATGGTCAATCTAGGAACTTAGATGGCAACTTACGTGAAGAGGGTTTTTGATTTTCCATTTGCAAAATATACTCAAAATGACAGAGGTCAGACTTAGGTAGGCTCACAACACAGCTTAGATCCCTCAAAGCAGTTTCGGAAGAGCCACCATTCATCCATTCATTCACTTACACACCAATAATATTTATTAAGCAACCACCATATTCATCATTGTGTATGCAGCAATGGAGGACCCAGAGCCTGCCTGCAGGGAGCACAGCTGATACAATTAATTATTGCTCCTAATAAGAGTCCTAAATGTACCTGACTCATAACAAAAAGAAATGAGTTTCTCAAACTTGAGTCCTGGTGTGTTGGGTTGGAATTATCTTAGAGATCACCGTGGACCCCTTTGTTGTACAAAACAAGTCTCTAGACTACAGAGATGCACACTAACTCAAGGACATAATTTAGTAAGAGGCAGTGCTCATGTCTATGATCCTAGCCAAGAGCTCTTTTGACAAAACAGACAATACAAATTTATTTGAAGGAACCTAATTGTCCAAAACATAAGAAATTTTCCAAGATGGACTATGTGACATGTCCGATGGTGATTCTTACTAGCAATGTCAATGGGGGGCCCATCTCCGACATTCTAACAGACATTCTACTCTGGACAAAGGAAAGGCAATTCTAGAAGCTGTGAAGACAGTTCAGTAAGAACGTTCCCAGCAACTGAGGCTGCTTAGAGGGCTCAAGTGAGATCCTAGCATCTGTTTCCCGTCCACCAGGGCTATCCCAGCTCAGAGCAAGCCACAGGAACTTGACACCCCCTTAATGCCTGCATTTCCAGATATTTTCCACACTCTGTTTCTACTGGGGGAATTCCTCAGGGCTTTCATAACATTAGTCAGAAGGGAACGCAAACTCCCTTTCTGAATCAAACGACCCGATTAAATCTGTTGTATAAAGGGATACCTGTCATAAAATTCAGCAGACAACCCAAATAAAAGGTTACCAAAAGCAATCAGAAAAATTAAAATAAAGATTACAATCAAAGTGAGCCACCAAAAATGGTTAAGCTTCACCAAAATGTGCAGAAAGATCTGCTTGTATTGTACTTAATGGAAAGGATTTCCAATGTTAAATCTAGGACATTCCCCTTTAACTAGCGGACTTTAGTAATTTAATGCAATCATAGCCACCCAGCTGTTTAATGGATCTTTACAGAGCATGGCATAAAAATAAAACTATTTTTGCTGCAACCAGGTAGTTGTTTGACAACAAATAATTTTTGACAGATTAAAATGTCTAAGAGGATATCAAAAACAGATTACTAAAGAAATATTTTTAAAATATATGTGGCTGGATAAAAGTGTATCACAGAAAAATCAAAAACACCCCTTATATATCATTCTCTATCACTTTCCTCTTCC
>CM052441.1:137273666-137323060 GCA_028533085.1 Varecia variegata
GATTATCCTAACTTCCAGCTGCACTCCTGGAGAATGTTCCAACTGCCTGCTGTTAGAACTTAAAGGTATGCAAACCAATTTTAACACCCAGAAACAAAGTACAGTAGTGATGTTGACCACCTTGAATGAATTTCTCCAAGACAAATATGAGTTTTAGATTATTTATGCACTATTTTGGGCAATTGGTACCACAATTTCGCTTTATTAGTATGAATTTTAATATGGTATTTCCAACCTCTTAAACCAAAGTATTCTTCAAAGTATGATTCACAGACCCGTAAGGGTCCTCATGGTCAAACTATTTTCATAGTAATACTGAGTCACTATTTGCCTTTTTCCCTGTGTTGACATTTGCATTGATGGTGCAAGAGCAATGGCCGTGGAACAGCGGGAGCCTCAGCAAGAATCAAGGTGACTGCACCGCGTTGTACTAACAGCCATTACATTCTTCCTGCCATGAACTCCCAGGTTTGTTTTTTTTTTTAATGCCAGTTTCATTTAGGAAGGTCTTGTGAAACATTAAAAATTATTAATTCTATATTAATACTCTGTGACACATAAGGCATTTGGTCACACTCCAAACATGATGACTGTCCTGAGCTGAACAGCCACTCTCTCTATGGAACACCACTTTTACTTCAAAGAACAACCACAAGACAAAGTATGGTTATTCAGACATAGGTACCTGGCAGACACTTGCTTGAAGATGAATGCAGGGAGGCTGTCATTTCACTGAAAATAACTGACAGTATGTATTGCCAGTGATAAAATGCAAGCTTTCAAGTGAAAAGTACAATTTCAGGAAACGTGCATCTGCCGTCAGCTTGACAGCTTCCTTATACTTAAAGGCTTTTTGATGAGATTGGTGGTGATACTAATAATTGATTTTTTGATGTTGTATAATGAAATGTGTCAACATTTAGAAGACTGGCAGAACTAAATGAAATAGTGTTTTCCAAACAACCAGGGAATGAGGCTACACAAGCACGTAAAAGAACCATTCAACATGTAGGGGAGACCAAAGAACACAGATAATTGGTTTCATATTCTACCTTGCAACTAACCTTTAAGAAACTACCACTTGCCAACTATCACTATATCAAAGAATATCTTCAATTATCTAAAAGATATTAAAATACTCTTCCTCTCTCCCATTACATGTCTATGTTCAATACATACTTCAACCAAAACATCACAACAGATTGAAAGTAGAAGCAGCTGAGAGTCCAACTGTGTTTTATTTAAGTGAAACATAAGAAAGATGTAAAACACCACCATTCTTCCCACTAAATATTTTGTGTTTGGGAAAATACAGTCCTTTTTCATAAAAACATAGTTTATGTAAGCATATAATAAAGAGATTACTATTACTATTTTAAATCAGTTAATAAATATCTTTAAAATTTCTCATTTTTAGTTTCTATTGTAAATATCAGTAGATAAAATCCATATAAACAAAAGCTCTTTGGCATCCCCAGTAATTTTTTAATATATAAAGGCATCCTGAAATCTAAAAGTCTGAGAAACACTGCCTTAATCTATATTCAAAATTTAAGAACATCAACTCCACCTATTTAACATTTCCAAATAAAAGTGGGTTTCTGGTAGCATAGGACATAAGTGATGTTTCTAATAAGCTTGGCTTTTTAAAATACTTTGCTGTTGTATCCAGGGATCATCTCTTAGGATTTCCAGGTTTTATACTAAAACCAACTCAATGCCTTATCTTTTGCCGGCATTCATTTAAGTCATCCATTCACAATGTAGTTGTTGAGTACCTTCTAGATGATGCTAGAAGTACAGCAACTCTGCCCTCATGGACAGTATGTTCCAGAGGTGTTCATTTACCCATTTGCTTATGCATTCATTCAAAAGTATTCATTAACCATCCTTTATATGCCAGGCACCATGCTTGGCCTCCTCAGAATCAAAATGTTGATACATCTAACTGCATTTTTATTGGGGCTATGAATTCCATTTTCAAATGCTCTTAAATTCTTTGCTCATTTCCAAATTTCCTTGGAGATTTCTTCATCCTAAATGTGAAGGGTACTGCTTATCTATGTTTTTCCTGCCCACAATTTTGTAATAAAAATGACTGAAGTTTCATGATAAGATATTTCAACAATCAGAAGGACTATTGTTCACTCAGCCACCTCTCAACACTTTCTCCTCTTTTCTGATTTAAAAAAAAAAAAAATGGTCCCTTACCCAGGAGCACTAGAAGAGCCAGCGTCCCGCAGTAGACGGGAGAGAAACCCTCAGGAGGCTTGAGAGAAGCAGAAGCTGCACCTATTGGCAGGATGGCCTGGGACAGCACGGATTTCCTTAGAAAGCTAATTAGGCAAGTGATGGCACACATAAACACTACTCTGAAAGTCATTAAAGCAAGATTCCAGAGGAAACTGAAAGATAATTGTCCATTAGTTACACAGGCTGAACATAAATGACTGTTTCAGAAATTCAACTTCCTAACAAGGTTTTTTAATTCAATCACGATTTAAATGCGCACACAGAGCACCACCACATACGATAAAAAATGGCAAGAAAACTAGTGTGGGAGGTAAAGGTGGTCATGCAAATAAATCCCGAATCTGTGAATTGTGTAAAATAATTCTGTGATTCTGTGTTATTTGCTATTTCCAAAGCAAGACAGGCTAGAAGAGTTCCCAAGAAAATCTGGCAATAGATGGAGGGGAAGGGCATTTAGTTTATAAAAGGGGTAGGAGACAAGTTAGAAAAAAAGGAGTAATCTTTTATTCCAGGCATATGCAGGGACATTATATAAAACAGGCTTAATCATACTGCAATATGCACATTCATTCTTTTAGTAAAGATCTGAGTATACATGAGATATAAGGAACAGGCAGCACGACTCCTGCCAACCAACAGGACTTGTCAATACCTGTACGGCAGAAAGCAGTGGGACTCTAGAGTCAAACAGGCTGGATTCAAATTCAGTCTGCCACCTACTACCTGCCATTTTCTAAGCCTCAGGTTCCTCCTCTATAAAATGGGAATGTCAATACTAATCTCACAGGGATAATTACATAAATCACCTAGCATGGGAATATGCTAATGATCGTTAGTTGTTTCTACTGAAAAGGCTAAGAAGCATACCTGAAAAACAAAGGTAAGAAATACATGAATAATTGCTAAAGGAATTAAGAGGCAGAGAGATCACTTCAGTCTTAAATGGTCAGGGAACATGCCCTGGAAAAATGACACTTAGAGCTTCAAATTCTCTTTTATAAGGCTGCATGGGAAATTTCCATTCATTGCTAATGTTCTTGTGCTTCATGAACCCATGACAAGTATTTATTGAATGGTCACTATGATGAAACATACTTAGTCAGTGGTTCTTAACCTTTCTTGAGTCATGGCCCTCCCTGAGTCTCTAAGATAAGAAAGGAATTTCTCTCCAGAAAATGCTTGCTGGCAATTTTTCCTTCTTTACATTAGAGAGAAATAGGGCCCTAGCTAAAAACATACAATGGTAGACATTAATGCTATCAATTTTGAAATGAAGCCCAAGGTCACTTGGTTCAATATCATGATTCAGACGTACAAACATCAAGTTTCTCTTCCCTCATGTCTTATCTCAGCAAATGGCACCACCGTCATCCTGTTGTGCAAACTCAGAACCTAGGAGTCACCCTGGATGTTCCCTTCCTTCAGTCACCCTCCATATCTAATCTTCCACTAAGTCTTGTCCATTTTTCAAGTATGGCCTCTTATATGTCCACCTCCATCTCCTCTGTCCAAGTTGCCACCATCCTTTGGCAAGAATGCTTCTGAAGCATCTTACTGGTAACTCCAGTTTCCTTCCAACCTGTCCTCTGCACAGCAGGCAGAATGAACTTCCAAACCTGATCATGTCAAAACCAACTTCCCCCCAACCCATACCACTTATATCTCTTCAACAGCTTTCCATGAAAACCAAACAAATAAGGGAAACTTTCTTGTTGAAAAGAAGTTGTATCATGTGGTGATGGATAACAAAGAGTGATATGGATCCAGAATGGAAAAGGGGAGAAAAAAGTGATGTGGAGAAAGTTAAGCATGGTGGAGAAGAGATGGATTAAGTACCAAAAATTATCAGTAGTCCCCCTATGTCTATTCCCAATTAGGAAACTCAGGTCTGTTTGTATAACACATAACCAACACTCGCCACAGTGAACCAAACAATATTCCCCACCTTCCCTCCTCTCTAATGCTGCAAATCAAAAGTACAATAAAATAATTATTCATATTCCCAACATCCAAAATTATCTACTTTTAGCATCTTGGCATACTTGCATTTTCTTCAAAATAAAATATTTAAAGAATTTATTCAATGCAGAGTAGAAAGACAAATACAAAAATAACTCAAATGCCAACACACAGAAATAATATCATTAACATTAGGCAAAAACCATTCTAGGCATCTTTCTACAAATGTGGATGAATGGATGGACACAGAGATAGAAAAGTAATTTTATGAAAATGGGGTCATATTCTGCATTATATTTTCATTTTTGATATAATTTAAATTTTCTTGACTAACAATATAAAATTAATGATATTTAAGAGTAAGCAATGGTGAAAAACATTAAGCAGCTGGAGGAATGTTTTTTAAACAATGTGCGCTTCAGTTTTGGGCAGAATCGATTGTCTCTAGTTTGAAAGATGTGGACACCAGCATGCTAATACTTCCTCTCATTTTTCCTCTCTCTGCCTCCAGGCTTTTATTCAGTTGCACTATTTTTATAGTATCTAGTTTTGTAACTTTCATATTCTGTCCTCTTCCCACAATACCTTACTTGTTTGGCATTAGTTCTGTCTACATTCAAATAGATCCAGACACTCACCCTCCCTCCCAAGTATCTCTGTCTCTGAATTCCTTATTTTGATCCAGCTTTTATTTGGATAGATTTCAACACTCTCTTACAAGTAGGGACCACAACTGATGTAGTCACTGTTGCATCCTTAATGTCTGTGTAGAGTAGGTACTCCAGAAACATCTGCTATATGGTTGAATTTGTAACTGCAAAACTGTGTCAGGATAACTCGTAACCTTTCAACCACATATAGTGTATCTATGGCCCATATAAAATAATCCAAAATCTCAAATTCCTTGTATAAGAATTGTAAGAAAATAACTCACTAGAAATCTTTATCACAATTTTACAAGCTGTCTTCTTGTGTGATATTTTTCCTGGGTAAATTGCAAAAACTTGCAAGGTGATTTCTTTTTTTTTAAGGATATATAAATGTTTAGGTCAACAAGCAAAAAAAGATGTTTATGCAGATGTAAGAGGGAAACTAACATTCTGAAGATAACCAGGGTCGAGTTCAGTTTCAGATTCTAAGTTGCTATCACACTGTGCTAGGATCATACCAGAACGGTCAAGTACCTAGTTCATTATTGTGACTGAATACCGTTTATGAAACATCTCATCAAAACAGTTCCTTACCTAGGGTACACCTTACTCAAAACTATAGGTTTAGAAAGTGCTTTTAACCCTTCAGCAAACTTCTCCCACGGTGAGATATTCAGAATTGACAAGGTCTGCAATGCAAGGCACATTGTCCTATCATGCAAGGATCACAGGCACACATTTCAGAATATGCCTCACTGAATTCTGTACCTCCAAAAGGATTCATAGCAAACACAAAGATATTAGATAAACTTTTAACTTACTTAGTACTCACCAAAATTTGTACCCTAGAGATTAAATATGCAGGGAGAAAAATGTTACTATGATTTGATGGAATGAAATCTGAAGAGCGTAATATTTACTGTCTGCTGCCCAAGAAGCAGTAGTACATCTAGTGAAGATATAGTGAGGCCTAGTTATATCCCAAAATTTCTATATTAAAGAGTAGGAAACTAGCAGCTTTCTAGACAGAGAGGTCTGTGATGGTCAAAAAAAAATAAAGATCCAGCAAGGCATCATGAGGTTGTTGGATTTTTTAAATTTAACCAAAAAAAAAAAAAAAAAAAAAATGAGTAAAAAGGAGTAAGATCTATGCAAGCGATTTTTCAGATTTTTAATAATGTATCTATATGCTTGCAGGAACAAAGGCTATATAAGAACTCAACTGCCCTCCCTCTGATTCCTATAGAACTCTCCCCTTGGGCTTTCCCAATTCCTGGCACTTGTCCTTTTAACAAGAACTCATTGTCAAGTTCCTCCTTGGGCCTACAGGACTTTGATTAGCCACCCTACCTTCTTAATTGCCAAATAATTTTAGCAAAATTATTGCTTCTGGCTAACAGTGCTCACAGTTGCCATGTCAATGATGAATATGAATGATTTCTAAATAATGGGTTTTGGGGGTATTCAAATTCAGATAAGCTTTGCTTGCTTAGAGAACACACAACAGCACCCAATGATGACATTTTTCTTTGCTCTTCATTAAACATTTTAAATACTCTAGTATTTATGCTCTAGTTTGTCCTTTGAATTAGTTAATGCTCTCCCATCTTAAAGAAACTAAGCAGCCACAATCACATGTATGTCAAATTAATCACTGTTTGCATAGCAGAAGCAGCAAGCTCAAATCCCTGCTGACCCTGTCTGCTATGAGAACTCTCTGAACATTAAAAACCTAAACCAAACTGGAGCCATGTTCCGATAAAGAAGAAGAAGAAAAAATATTATCTGCCGGTTCTGATACCAGGATTCCCCAAGTCCCTTGCCAATGGCTAATTCATCTACCCAAAATCTAGTTCCCTGAGGCCTCGGTAATTGTTTTCCATTATTGAGATTATCTTCAAGCGGAAGTCCGTTGCTTTTGACTAAGTGATTGCCTGAAACATTTTATGATATGTAGCTTGTTTGTAAAGCTCAAATGTCCTTTTTATCTGTTTCCCCAAAGAGTTTAATGCAATACATAAATGAGATGAAGACATGTTTTAACACAGAACTAATCCACACCATTTTTACTCAAAAACAGTTCTTACTATTAAGCCTAGAATAAAGTGCACATCAAATGGTAAGGCTTACACTTTTAGCTCATGTAATAAAAGTTATAATGTAGACCTTTCACTTTCACCTCTATTATGTAATGTTAATAAAAGCATTTGAAAATCTGATTAAGCTTGCATTCAAGCTTAATTGGCAGATTTCAAGGTGGGCTCTTAATATTGGTTTATTTTGTTGCCATTTCCATAAAACATTTTGGTCCATATTGGTAGCATCCAGAGGCAAGCTGCCACTCTTTGTTCAGCAACTGGAAGAAATCAGATAGGGTTTGGGGTTAATGCAGCAAAAGGAAACAGTTTCTATTTAAAGGTCTTTGGGGGGAGAGAGGGAGTTAAGGAAAAACAGATTCTGGAGTTTACATTTCTTTAAACGTACTCCAAAACAGCTGTTATATTTCTTTTAAGTTCCCCTTAAGTAGTAATGATAAAACAAAAGAGGATAAAATGAACAGAATAGAAATTAAATGTTTTTACAGAAGGTTTTTCAATAACTCCAGGAAAACTGTAGGAGTCATGTAAGAAAAATTTTTAGCATATACTAAAAATTAAACTTAAGTTAGATTCAAAGTGGTCTGTTAAAAAAACATCTTTGAGTTAATAAGAGGGATCTTATTTCAAGTGGAAGCTTAAGAAATTTGAAATTTTAGAAGAGAATTCATTTTCTTTTTGAGCTACTGTTTTCAGAAAGCCTAATTTTTAAAAAGAAAAACAGATTAAATACTAGAGCAAATAAACAGCAGACCCACAATGCTAGCTCACTAAGGTAGTAATGTAGAAGTATATACTGTGCTGGAAACTTTGTAACACTCTGGAAGGTTATTACTCCAGATCTAACAGTGTTGCAAGTCAGCTTCAAACACCAGCCATCCCCGGCCCTCTCAGTTGACACTGTAACAATAACCATTTAAGTGCTGTCTACTACGTTCCTTCTGACTGCCTAAGAGCTATCAGAATCAACATTATCCACTCCCCTCAACCTATGTGGTTCCTCTCCTCAATATATACCTACAGACTCTTCAGTAAATGTCTAAGGGATGCCAGCAAGACAGATAAGTCTGTGTGGCCACAAGATGTTCTCGTCATTTCCTTCTGCTACCCTCAAGATCAGGAAACATACCTTCCAAATGGAGTGATACAATAGCTGAATTGTTGAATTTTGTTGCTATCTACAAAAATTGCTTACCATAAATAGTTTTTGCCAGTGTCTCTGAGAAATAGCTATATGAAACTTCTGCCAGGACGAGTCAATTAAAATTGCACAAACAGCTTGTTGGTTATAGACCATTCCACAAATGTGCTTTTCTCCCCTTCTTCCACTACAGCTTCCCTGAACACTGTCAGAGTCCAGACACAGCTGCAGAATCCTGGTTCATTTATAATTTAAAAATTTAGTCACTGAGACTGCTTTGAACCACCACTCAAAAACCCATATGTCTAAAATGAGTGGGGTAAATGATATGTCCTTAGCATACCAAAATTGCTTTATTGAGCAGTTGCGTAATAAAAATAATCCTGGAAGTCAGAAAAACTAATACAATGAAAATATACAACTGTAACAGATGTTCTATGTGCCAGCCTTTGCTCACCCCCTCCTCTCAACAGTAACAATGTGGTAAAGCAGCATTAGGTACTTATGCTAATATTCAAAGCATGGTTCACAGCCAAAGTGGGGTTTTTGCACAGTAAGTCAAAACAGGCAGTTCTGAAAATTGGACTGAAGTCTTCAGTCTAGAGCCAGGCGGAAATGAATGGCGACAAGCTTGGTCAGTGACCAGAGAAAGTTAATGTTTTTTGGTGATTGCAACCGAGACATGGCAGCCTCAGGGATGGCATCAAATCCAAACACTCTGTGAACAGAAGGAAGATGAAGCGGGAAGCCAGGTTAAAAAAAAATACCTGGGATAATCTTCAAAACACCTTGAGAAATCATCGCGGAAAAATTTGAAATCCTGCTAGAGGAATTTACAGGGTTAAAACTACCTCTCCAAAAAGATTCCTAAGTTTAACAAATATATATATTTATCTCCCCCAAACAAATAAATCTCTATGCTGCTTACAAATTTTAGCAATAAGAGTTAAAAAAAAAAAAACGAAACTCTGGCTTTTGGATTTACAGAAAGGAATAAAATGATTAATCATCACAGGCTAAAGCTTCATCACTTATTATTTCTTCAAGAATTCCATAGAATCAAGCTCTTTTAACATTCTAAGAAAAGTCAGAAGGCCAATGCCAAGTTTTCTGGTACTTTCCTTAAAAAAAAAAAAAAAAAAAGGAACTGAGGAATATTAAGTTAGGTTTTGTTTTTAGCTCAATCGGATTTAAAACTTAGCTCCAGCCAGGCACAGTGGCTCACGCCTGTAATCCCAGCACTTGGAGAGGCCCAGGCGGGAGGATTGCTTGAGGTCAGGAGTACAAGAGCAACCTGAGCAACGCAAGACCCTGTCTCAAAAAAAATGAAACAAAACAACTTAGATCTACCACAAACAATACTTACCTCTTAGAGATTTGGTTTCCTTGCTTGTACAATGGAAGACAATCTTAATTTTGAGGACAGAGGTGAAAAGTTGCCTGGCCTTAAGGGACTGCTAACAGTTTCTATTCCTTTCTCCAAGCCCTCACTTACCATCCCTTTCCAAGCTCTCAAACATCTCAGAGTCCCCTTGTAGGCTCCTTGTCTCCCCACCTCCTTCCTGTCTTCCTCCCAGGAATCTGAGTTTAACTCTCTGGAAGTACTAAAAATGATGACCTACTCTAATTAGATTCTTACAATTAATAAGGAGGCATGTCCATCAGCAGAGTCAATCCTAGGATGAAGGGCAATAAGTGCCAAAACTTCTGATCCCACTCAAGGAACCACATGGGATCTCGCACTTTCCCAGAACAGACACACAGTAAGCATGGACTGAAGCTTGAGCAACTTGAGAGGCAGAGAAAAGTGGCTTTGAGAGCAGAGCTGTGGAGCCCCAGCACCCAGTCCCAGATAGGGAGGGGAACTGTATGATGGAGCTCATAGTGGTCTATACTCAGCCTGCCCTTCCGACTGGCTCAGTCCTACACTGCAGGCTCCAACCTCTGGGGGGTCAGGGGAAGGCCAGTGGGGCTGTCCCTTCTTCTCTACTCTTAGATGCAGGGTCCTTCCTATCTACGTTAAAAAAAAAAAAAAAAAAAAAAAAACTATGACGTTAAAAAAAAATCACAAACAAAAGTTACTTGTGGGGGTGTGCGGGGGGAGCAAATTAAGCATCAAATGGTAGAAATTTACAAAATATATGAATGGCAAAAGGTTAATAATTCACTATATAAAGGGTACTTAAAAATTAGCCGCCCCCCCCCCCCAAAAAAATGAACAAGCCAATTGGAAAGGGGAAAAAAACACAAAGGATAATGAACAGCCAAATCCTAAAAGAAGAAATAGAAATGGCCAATTTTGGTTTGCATCTTGGGGTTTTTCTACTGGAAACATTCCTTCTCCCCTGTGTTCCATTTCACCCCCTGGAAGGAAGATCTTTGAAGGATGCCTCCTATTCAACCAAGTTTGGCTTAAACATGGTGTCCTTAACAGAAGCCTTCTGTCTCTTATAGGGTAGATTAGATGCCACCAATATTTGTTCCCACGTCAGACATACTCCCGCTTGATAGCGCCTATCAGCTGTTTGACTCTTCCACTAGACTGAACACAGTAAGGGAAGTATAATGGGCATAAATCTTGTTTGACAGTGTGTCCCATTCACCTAAAAAATGGTATGGCACCTAATACTCAAATTCATTCAACCAATATCAAGCACTCCCTATACTTCAGGCACTATTATGATAATAAAGTGAAAAACCCTATTTAAAGTCACCAGTAATAAAAAAAATAGATGCACACTGAAACAATGATGACCTATAATTGTTTAGCTTAACAGGCAATTTATCTCTAAAGATAACACATGGTATCTGGAAAGGTAAGATGGAATGAACACTCTCATACCACGCTGGCGAAGAGCGCGTGGCTGGAATGACACTGAACAACCATCCTGAAGGCAATGTGACGATATGGATCAACAGCCTTAAAAAGGTTCATACCATATAGGTTAGCAATCTCACTCCTAGGAATTTATCCTAAGTAATTACCTATAAAGAAAAAAAGCTAATAAACAAGGACAGTCAAGGCTGGGCAACATAACGTGACTCTAGATCTACAAAAAAAAATTTTTTCTAATTAGCCAGGCATGGTGGTGCACACCTATAGTCTCGGCTACTCAAGAGGCTGGGGCAAGAGGATCACTTGAGGCCAGGAGTTTGAGGCTGCAGTGAGCTATGATCGCTCCACTGCATTCCAGCCTGGACAACAGAATGAGACCCTGCCTCTAAAAAAAAAAAAAAAAGAAAGAAAAAGAGAAAAGGGGGGGTGTGGGAGAAGGATATTCATCATGATATTGCTCACATTAGTGAAAACTGGATCAATGTCAATGTCCAACAATGAAAAAAATGGTAAAAGATATTCCATATAATGAAATGTTATATATCTATTTTCAAAAATATTTGAAATGCGGGAAATGATAATATATTTTTTAAATTGCAGTAATATATACATAATATACAATTTACCATTTTAACCATTTTTAAGCATACAATTCTGTAGCATTAAGTACATTCACATTGTTCTGCAATCATCATCATCATCCATCTGCAGAATGTTTTCTTCCCAAACTGAAACTACCCATTAAACCACTAACTCCCCATTTTCCTACTCCCCCTGCCCCAGCTGCTGGCCACCACCATTCTACATTCTGTCTCCATGAAGCTGATGAATCTAGGCAGCACTTCATAAAGTGAACTCACACTTGTGTCCTTTTGTAATGGGCTTATTCCACTTAGCATAATGTCTTTAAGGTTCGTCCAGTGTTGTCAGAATTCCCTTCCCTTTTAAGGCTCAATAAGATTCTACTACATGCATTGCCATGTTTTGTTTATCCGTTCGCCCATTAAGGGACACTTGGCTTGCTTCACACCTTTTGGCCATTGTGAACAAGCTGCTGTTCGCAGTAATTGCTATGATCATGGGTATACAAATATCTATTCAAGTTTCTTCTTTCACTTCTTTTAGGTACATATCCAGAAGCAGACTTAGTGGATCACATGGTAACTCTATGTTTAAGATTTTGAGGAACCCTCCCCTCATACCATTTTCTACAGCAGCTGCACCATTTTACATTCCCCACCAGCAATGCACAAGAGTTCTACACATCCTCAACACTCGTTATTTTCCATTTTCTTCACCACAGCCGTTCTAATGGGTTATAAAGTGGTATTTCACTACAGTATTGATTTGCATTTCCCTAATGATTAGTGATGAACATCTTTTCACGTGCTTATTGGCCATTTGGAGAAATGTCTATTTAAGCCCTTTGCTCATTTTTGAATAGGGTTGACACTATATATTTATATATGTGAATTTTTTTCCCCAGAAACAGGGTGTTGCTCTGTCACCAAGGTTGGAGTGCAGTTGTGCAATCATAGCTCAATGCAGCCTTGAACTCCTAGGCTCAAGTGATGCTCCTGCCTCAGCCTCCCAAGTAGCTGGGACTATTGGTGTGTGCCACCACACTGTGCTTTCTTTTTTTTTTTTTTTCCTTCTTTTTTGTAGAAATGGGGTCTTGCTATGTTGCCCAGACTGGTCTCGAACTCCTGGCCTCAAACAACCCTCCCACCTTGGCCTCCCAAAGTGCTGAGATTACAAGTATGAGCTGCCACACCCAGCCTGTCACAATAGGTTAAGTGACAAGACCAAGATTTAAAAATGTATTTTTTTTTTTAACATACAAGAAAAAAATAAGCACACACACTTCAGAAAGACAGAAATGAAGTATAACAGAAGATTAACAAAAATTACCTCTGGAAAGGAAGATATGAGACTTAATTTCTTTTTTACACTTTATTTTTAATGTGTCTAAAAAGAGTACTTATGACTAGTATAATCGGTGGAGAAAGGGATAGTAAAAACAAACTTTAAAAAAAAAAAAAAAAACCATAACCCTAAGGTTTCAATGAAGGGCATCATCCTAAAGACTCACCTACTTCTAACTTGTCTATCAGGGCCAGGAACAGATGCACTCAAGGAGCCAGGCATTGCTTCCTGGGGGATGCTGACAATGTAACTACTTGCAATGGCCAGGACTTAATCCCCTTCACACTCTCCCAAATCCCCATCCATTTACACAACCCACAAATAAGTACAGGGCAGAGGGCAGCAAGAGGTTTTCCTTCCTCCTACAGAACCTGGAAACCAGTACAAATGAAATAAACCCATCAACAACTCAGAATATAATTATATAAAAGACAACTGAATGACCACACAAATCACATTAATTTAGATTCCCCTAATAAAGTCCCATTATTCAGATGAGACCACTTTACCCTTGAACTATTCATCAGAAAACAGCTTGATAATTCAGGCTATACCAGGAATACAGGCTAAAGACTGAGTGCTTTTAGGAATACAAAACTTTGCAGCATTTAGAGGGATCCATTTCCAATAAAAATTACTCTCATTTGTTATAGTCTGTTAGATTCTCTATTAGGCAAGCCTAGCCTCTACTTAATGTAGACATCATTGATGTAGACTGCGTGTCTCCACATTGGTTTCCCTTGGAGAGGGAACATGTATGGAACATGGGACAGAGGCCACTGGTCTAATAGACCTGAAGGAAAATTTGAAGTTTTATCTAAACAAAGACAACTTAAGCCTCTTGTAAAATAACCTGACTTTTAAATCCCAAACGGATCACTTAAAAATACCAGGGACCTGTTTTAGACGTCATAGAAAATGGAAGAATGGAGCTAGCTTGGATGATGGTCAACAGACTTCAGATGCTAATGTCCCCCTCCCCACAATTCCCCCACCAAACCCTACAGCAGAGGCTTTTGAAAGTACTTTAACAAATTAGATGCCCTGGGTGTCACCAAAGTTCCCATGGTCTAGTCCAAGAGGTATTACATTCATACATCTGTTATGAATGGGGCAAAAGTTGTTTTCTTTTGCCCTGATATATTCTGAGCAAAAGAATAATTGGTTTGCTACCATTGGATTCAAAAGGAAAATACTGACTGGTCAACTCTTCAACAATCAAAGGAAAAAATAAACTATAAATATAAGTGCTTTAACAAGACAGAGATTATGTATAGTTTATATTGTCTTTGAGAAAGTTTCCATTAAGGAAAAGCTATAGCAACGTATTTAACAACGAAGAGGTTAGAGATTTCCTTCCCGCAGAGTGGTACAGAGTGGTACAGACAAGACCGCCCATACAGTAGTCTCATCCTTCCCCGTATGTTCCAACCCTTCCCTATCCAGCCCCACCTCCAGTCGCGTGGTTTGCTCTGGCCAGCGAGCTGCGAGCGGATGTGTTGTTTCTGAGCCGAAGCAATGAAAAGCCCAGGAGTGATCCTCCAGTCTCTCTCTCTTCCCTAGCTCCTGAAGGATTTGGCCTTAGGTTCTTCAAGTCTACATGGAGAGGAGTCCCCACACCAACTAACAATAGACATGAACAGCAAAGGATGAAGCAAACCTCTGTTGTGTGACACCACTGAGATTTGGGGATGAATGTATTGCTAGGGCAGATAATTTTGCTGATCCCAACTAACAACAAAAGTGTACAGATATTCAATACCTAAAGTATGATCAACCACAGAGGAGAGCATAAAGATGCACATCAGAGTCTTCGGAAGTTAAAGAGAGGAGAGATGCAAAGGGGGCCTGTTTATATCAATACTTAAGCACAGAAGAAAGAGGCGAGGAGGACAGGAAGCATATGATACAGTCTTTCAACCCAAACTACCAAGACGAGGCCATCAGAAGAGATAGCTGGACACACACACACCTCAGCCCCCAGCCCTGATAACCCGAGTGCAAGAAGCAAGGAACTAAGATTCCAAATGATTCTTTCTGATATGCCATCTCTACACATTACCCCAAAAGCACTATATAAGACTTATTTTCAGGGCTGACAGTATCATCTCAGACATAGCTGTACTTAATTTATGATGTTGCTCCAGAGATTAAAAACATGGAGCAATTATTAATCTAGGCAAAATTCTTACTAAAAGAAAACAGAAATAAATGCTCGATCCAAGAATAGAAAGAACAAAAGCACTGGCAGGTATGTGCTTCATTCATTCCTACCAGGATACTCAGAGCTGAACCCACAAATCCTTTTACTACCAGACTGACCCACACTCAGATGATGAATCCAACATTAGTTTTCCCTGTTGCTATTTTAAAGTCCATCTTAACTAATTTATAAAATTCTATAATCTAGTTAATGTCAGAGAGCATGATCTTCTAAATATCCCTTTGTCCTACAATCATCCTGAGTCCCTCTTTACAAAATACTTGAAAATGGAGTTGAGTCTCTAACAGAATATTCTAGCTTAATAAAATCTCTCTCAAACACCGACAAATGCTTGCTTGCCTACTGATCCGTTTTATCTCTTCTGATAAGATGAATAGACATTACAGCTGTGCAATTAAAAAAATAATAAATCCTTTTACTGATATACACAAATGTCCCAGCTGAAAATATAAAGAGGGACAACAGTTGGGGTCAGTACCTCCCTGAGTCACACACACATTTATTATCTCCAGGAAAACAGCTTACCTTTCCAGCTATTTGCTTCTGTATTAATACCCAAAAGACAAGCAGAGAGAAAGGGGTAAGACCAGCCCAGTGAGGACTGGGTGTTGAATGCATGAAAATAAAAAAGAAAACTCAATTGTATTCCTTTCTTCCTAAAGAGAGAAAGCAGAGTTAACACCATTTTCAACCCACTTGGCTGAAACAGATCGATGTTTCTATTCTAGGGAGACACAAACTTGAAGACAATGCATGGAAAGAACTATCGTGATAAACAACATTGATGTGTTTAACTGAATAATCCTCGGTAAATCTCCAGGGAATTACTGCTGGATGGCTACAGTCACCATTTCCTTTGCTCCATTACAATAAAGCTCCAACCCCAACAGACCATCAGAACAGCTCCTGGCTCCAGACTTCACCCTACCTTTGGCAACAGGTACCTCCTGCTTAAATGCTCTCTGCCCTGGGCTTTCCTAGTACCACAGCCCCTGGGGTTTTGTTCCTGTCTTGCTGGCCAACCCCTGCCCTCTCTTTTACAGGCTCCTTCTCACCTACACAGCCAACTAGACATGCTGATCGCATCAGCCTCTCATCTTTTCTCTCTGCACCCTCTGACAGGCACACTAATCCTTGCCATTCATTCAGCTCGACCTGTAAGCAGATGACTCTCACATGTGTACTCCAGCCCTGGCTGCCCCTCTTAGCTCCAGCACCCAAATCCAGCTGCCTTCCTGGCATTGCCCCCCAGCCCACCCCATACACACACACTTTGGAAACCTCTAAAGCACTTCTCATTCAACAGGTTCAAAACCACATGTTCTTTTCCCAAAACCTGGTCTTCCCCTAGCGTGCTATGCAAAGACCACAGTCTTTCTGACCTTTGATACCCGCCTCTCCCCTTGCACATCAAATTCATCACCACGCCCAGCTGATTTTTGTAAGCATTTCCCCATCACTGCCTCTGGTTTCAGGAACCAGATCTCTCACCAGAATGAGGAAAGGTCTCCCAAACAGGATGCCCCATCCATTTTTGCCCACTTTTAATTAGTTCTCCATATAATAATGGCAGGCATGATCTTTTCCAAGGAAATTCTGATCAGACCACATCCTTGCTTAAAGCCCTTTGAAAGATTTCCATGGTTCTTGGGCTAAAGCACTGAAATCTTTTAACATGGTCTAAGACCTGCAAGATAGCCTCTGCCTCCATCTCCAGCCTTTTCTCACCCTGAAATGCTCATCATTCAAAATACTCCAGCAACTGAAAGCTGATTTTAGTTCCCAGAACACATAGTGCTCCCTTCTTTTAGGGCCTTTGCATGTGCTGGTTGCTTTACCCAGAAGGCTTTTCCTTTCTTCAATTATTTAACTCCATTTCATCTTTTAGAGCTCACTCAAATGTTATTTCCTTAGGTGAGATTTTTCTGACCCTCAGACTTAGTTAGGTCCCCTTGTTATATATGCACTGTTAGAGTGAAGTGGCTCTTTCCAACTCCATAAGCAGTCTTTAGTTATTTGTTCACATGATTATTGGATTAGTGGCTGGGTCCATTACCATAGGGATTACAGCAGAGAGTCTCAGCTTTGCTTACTTCTATCTCCAGCATCAGAACCAATGGCTGGCAGATATAGCAATGCTTTAAATAAAGAAAAAAAAATCTGTTGAATAAACAGCCATCTAAAATTCTAGACCTCATTCTGTGAAATAATTCTCCTCCAATGTGTCATATTAATATTGAAAGAAAAAGCTAACTATCTGATGACTTCAAATTTCAAAAAGATGAGAGATGAGAAAGAGATAAGGATAGAACAAAAAGGATGAATTGAAATAAAGAATGTAGCGCATATGGGTGAAGGAGACATGTAACATAAGTTTACAGAGCTGATTTCAGGTATCTGGAGGTAACGGAAATATAAGATGATAGAAAAATCCAGAAACATTTTTAAATGAGTTAATTATTAAAAGCAAAACAAAGATACTATTTGAGATCACTTTCTGCAAATCTCCCTTGTACCAAACTTCAGAATATAAAGAATTTACAAATACTGATGAGTAAGAGGCCTATTTAAGTAAACTCCAAAATATTAATGTGGTGGACACACTGCCAACTCTAAGACAAGCTGAGTTCGTGATGGTCAGTTATGTTCAATGTAATCGATCTTAGCAGCTCAAAGAGGACAGCATAGGCCTACAGCAAGTACACAATTACAAAGTTGTTTCTCTGAGGTCCTAGCAGCTCCCAATCCTTACCTACGGACAGAGAAAAGAGGATGTTCCTAAAAAATAAAGTGTTAGAATTGAATTAACCTTTTGTTATATGCAAACCCAGTCCATGTATCTTTGAAATCTCAATCTTATGTCTATGAGGCTTGACTGCATTAGTTTTATAACATCTTATACCACCAGGAAATTAAAGACCATGTTCTTACAGATAGATTTTCAACATTTCATTTTATGAGTGATTGGAGGCAGAGGGACAGGAAGACACTTGCTTTTAAAAATGTACAAATCCCTTGAGAAATTACCTTTCGAAAACCTTTTTTTTAATGAAATGTCACAAAAATCCATGTGATGAGAGGAACAAAGTGAATCAATGACCAAGACCTACACTCAAACACTAACCCAGTCACTTAGTTGTGTGGTACAGGCAATGACTAACCTCTCTGAGCCACACCAATAGTCCATCCTCATTTGGTTGTGAAGATAAAGTGAGAAAAAAATATCTACATAGAGTGCCTAACACTGGGCCATACACAAAGGAGGTTCTCGATAAATGTTAGGTATTATGATTATTCCCAGTGACTAGCATGGCACCTGGTAGGGAATATGTGCTCAATAAATTATTAGGTGTGTGAATGGATGGTAGCCAGCCATAAATTCTTACGGCCTTAACATCCATAAAACCTAGAATTTCACACAAAAGGCCAGCTTGAAAGAGGGGAAAGGGAAGAGATGGATGGAAGTCAGGAATGGAAATCATTTTAAAGGTCAAATTTGCACAAATAGGATTTGTGCATGCAAAAGCATGCAGTCCTATAAACTCAAAGTAATCCTAGGGCTCTCGAGCTAGCTCAAAGGATTGTAAGCAAGCTTTTAATAAATCACAACTACCCCCCCCCCCAGGGCTTTTTTTCTCCTTCTCAGCACTGTCCTCCAACATTATTAGAAACATCAGCATCCTGACTCGCTGTTTCCAACATGACTTCCTCTCTGATGCATTTATGAACACACCTACTTGTACTGCCACCACCATTCAAGCATCACCGGGGAGAGGATAACATTATTTCACCCTTCATTATGGTCCCTACAAGATCAGACAGAAAGGTCTCCTAGTATTTATTTCCTGATCATATTTAAGAAAAAAAAGGTGGGAAGGGTTCAGAGCATTACTTGGGTCACAGAGCTCCACAAAAGACCAAGAAACCAGTATGTGACTCAAATATCAGATTTAAACTACAAGGAGTTCACATAAATTGCATAGTAATAAACATTGGCATGGGACCAACAGAAGTTAGAAAAAGTTGACATTTTATGTGTTACTCACAAAGAAAAAACATCAAGGAATGGAAAGGGTTTTGTTTGGTTTTTTCAAACTTTCATCTTAAATTGACTCAATTTTGGCTTAAGGCCAATACACAGCAACCAGTGGTTTTATTTTGCCTGAAACTTTCAATATTTCAATGACAATATTTTTAGGAAAAATTTTCACTACCGTAGATTCTTTTTTTCCTGAGACGTTGTGCTTCTATGGAAGATTTAAAAGAAGTAGAGGAAATACATTGTATAAACACTGAGTAGCAGGGTAATTTAGAGCTTCCAAGGATTTTTCGTTATCCTCAGAGGAGATCAGTGGCTAAGAGATTTGGAAACTATACAGCATAGGAATTTGACAAATAGATTGTGTTTCCCATGTCAATCCCAATCTACCCATATGTAATGGCTACTTGGAGCCCTGAACTGAGGATTCTGAAATTGAAAGAGCACCAAAACTAGTGTCATCTGCCATAAGAGCTGGCAAGAATGTCATATATTTGCTACCCCTCATAGAGTCCAATTCCCCCATTACACAGATGAGGACAGAGGCCTAAACTGGATTCAAACTAAGATGACCTAATTTCCAGTCCAGTGCTCACTTGGCACATTGGAAAGTCTCTCAATTTTTTTGATACATTAACTTCTACATGTTGACTTGTTTCCTTACAAAAGCACTCTTTAGTGCTTTGTGTATCTAAGTCACACCTATCCAGTTATATTTTAAACTCCTGATAAGAGTGAACCAGCTCTCTAATTCTTATGAAAACCCTACTCCTCCATATCACTAGCTGGTGAACGGTTCTGCACACAGCACGTCCCAGAGTTGTTGACCGTCTGGCTTCTTCAAACAGGAACACACCCAGTTCACCTCTCACGTGCTTATTCTCTTTGCCCCGAGACGTTCCAGTGCACAAAAATAACTCTAAAGCCCAATTTTCTCTTTTTTTAACTTGTGTTGGAAATTAAAAGACCAATTCAAAAAAGACAGTACATACAGGCATGTGGGTCAAGTACAAACAAGTAAATGGCTACATAACAATTCGATTAGCAACTCTTTCCACCACCCCCAACAGACGTATATCCACACATGTACACACATCTTTTGCCCACAGAAGTACTTGGTAAAAACAAATCTACATAGCAGTCTAATGAACATCTTAAATATATTTAGAAAGAACTCTGAAAATCTGTCTTTCCACAAGTAGCATTCAGATGTTTCCATGTTGCATATTGAATATTGTGAAATTTAACATAGATCACTTTAATTATATTAACTGCCCTCAATTCTGGACATATGATTGGGTGGAAAACATTCCACTGGTGTTCTTTCCACATTAACAATAGATACATAACTAACAAGCATGTGAAGTTATAAAGGCATCTTAAAAACTATATGACCCAGATTGACCTATGATCAAATTTCTGGATCAAGCTGCCAATTTGCAGAAAATACACAGGAATATGTGAAATACACTAGGAGCACACAATCAGCAACATTCTTGCTGTGGGAAGCTACAAGATCCCAGAACGCAGGTATTCCTCCAGAGAAATTATAAGAGAAAAAGGAGATGGAAGTGGAAGTTATTGATTAAAATATTTAAGGACATTTCCAATTATTTTTAAATATGCAAGATTAAACTACAGTGTCTAGGAATAATCACTTGGGTGATAAAACTAAAAAGAAATCTAAGGACATGATGAACCTAAAAGTCACAATAGTGATTTCTTTGGCTGGAGGAATAAGATACATGAAGGGCTGGCCAAGTTCTACTACTTGGCCTGGGTAGTGGTTATAGGAATGTTGGCCTTATGATAGTTCATTAAACCATGCATCTGTTTTGTGTGGTTTTCTGTATCTATGTCTTATTTTACAATGAAAAGTTTTAAAAGTATGATCCAATTTTACTCCCTAAGGATACTCAAAAGCTGAACTCTTCAACACAGTAGCTGCTAGCCACATGAGGCCATTTAACTTTAAACTTTAATAAATGAAATTTAATGAAATAAAATTAAAAATTCAGTTCCACATTTTGAGTGCTTAATAGCCAGATGGTGCTAGTGGCTACCATAATAGTGTAGATTAAAGAACATTTCTGTGACTGCACACAATTATGTTGCATAGTACTAGCCTATGGAAAGCTGGCATTCCAGATCTCTGAAGCTCAATGAATTTCTAGCTTATCTCTAAGAGACCAGGCAAATGTGTAAGATCCTTGGCCTTACATTCTTATTAATCCTGCTTGTAAATAAGATTCCCGCCAATGAGAAGCAATATAAACTGACAGTGACAACCACACTGACAAGGCTGACCTCATCCAGAGTGACCTTATCCCAATGCAACTATCAGTGAAAAAAAAAAAAAAAAAGTCGGGAGGAGTGGTCTGATTTGTGATCCAGGAAGACATTCGATTGTACTGATATATGATATACTATATATACCATGCAGATATACTATACATACATACCTATACAACTCTGATTAAAAACTATAACTAGCCAGGCACAGTGGTTCACGTCTGTCACTTGAGGCCAGTAGTTCGAGACAAGCCTGAGCAGGAGTGAGACCCCCTGTCTCTACCAAAAATAGAAAAATTAGCTGGGTGTGGTGCCATGTGCCTGTAGTCCCAACTACTCAGGAGGCTGAGGCAGGAGGATCACTTGAGCCCAGGAGTTTGAAGTTACAGTGAGCCATGATGATGTCACTACACTCTAGCTAGGGGACAAAGCGACACTCTGTCTTTAAAAAATAAAACAAACACCTATTACCTCCAAGACTAAGACAAAATAACTAAATGCAATGTGGGATCCTGGATAAAATTATGGAACAGAAAAAGGATATTTGTGGAAAACTTGAAAACTCAAATAAGGTTTGTAGTTTAGTTAATATTGTACCAATATTAAATTCCTGTTCTTTGTAACTGCACTATGGCTGTGTAAGATGGTAATATCAGGGGAAGTTGGGTGAGAGGTATATGGAAACTATATCTTTTTTCCCCCCAACTTTTTGGTGTCTAAGTTAGTTCAAAGTTTGGAGGAAAAACTATTTCTCCTAAAAGTTCAAGGAGGAGGTTGATGAGAAAGAACTCCAGTTAGAGCCAAGGATGGCTTGATCACTTCAGGATGAGATGTGGTTGGCATTGGCCTGGGTTCATGGGGAACAACTGTAAGTCCTCCCCTACCCCTCATCCTGGGAACTATCGAAAAATCTTTAAAAGTGAGCTAAATTATTGGGAAAGAAAGGTCATTATTCAAAAGGGAGGCAGTAAGTTATTTACAGCAGGCACAAAGGAGCAATAAAGGTGACATGGAAACTGCCCTTGGCACTTAAGTTCTATCAAAATCTTTCAAAATTACTCATACATATCAAATCAGCAGTGATAACTTCTTAATTGTCCTCAGAACATCTTCAGAACAACTATCTTCAGTTTCTAATTTTGAACATGGTTCAAAGACTGTTGGAGCAATAAAGAATGTCCAAGAATACTCCAGGAAATTTACCAAGGAGAAAGAAGAAACCATCATTTTGGGCTAATTTTTAAAGCAACTTAGAAATCGAGCATATCAAGGAATATTTTCCAAGGAACATTTGCAAGACTTATGTTGTGCTTGGATTTAACCAGAAAATAAATATTGAAAAAAAGCATACATAAATGTCCATGTTTAATTTGTTATCAGATCGGTCATTTTGTTTATGTGTTTATTTTCTTTATTTCCAAGATCAGAACCTAAAGTCAACAACACTGAAACTATAAAAAATAAAGGTTTAACTTCTGTATCTGACTTGTAGCACTGTCCAGAAATAATTTAAATTCTAAGGGTGGAGTTACAGATACTATAGAATGCAAAACCACCAAATAAAATCTAGGAGCATAGTCACTCTTTGAATATCCTTTAGGAAGTTACTAAAAATAGGTACATGGGCTGATCATGGCAAGCAGAAAAAAAAATTTAAATATGTACATATGTAGATTAAATAGTAATTTGTTTGTACATATATATTTTAGGTAATATATAAAATGCAAAATCAGCTCTTATATAAAACCAATATAAGATCAATGGTAGACTAAGAAATGCAAGGGCTGTATAGCCTGTTTCCAAGGAATTGAAATTAAGAGTTAAAATTAGAGGCAAAGGTCAAAGAAAAACCTTAATTTCAAGAAAAGTCATGTTCCTTACCCATGAATTCTTATCCAATATAAATTCAAGAGTCTGAAGCATTTTAATACAGTATTTTAAACAAGGTCTTCAGGTTATTACTAGACTATTAATCTACAAAGTTATAAAAAGTAAACATGATCCTTACTCAGTAAAATTCCTAGACTTTAGCACAAGATGCACATTTGTCTCTTAAAGGTACTGCCACTTTTAAAAGAAAAAAAAAGAATCTAATGTCTGCTTTGTATCCAGATTGCTCATGTTTTAATTTTTTGTTTTTTTAATAGAGTGTTGGATGGGTACCTGTAATCACTTGCAATGGCACCTGAGATTCAAGATGACAGAGTACAAGTATGTAAAACAGTTCCTGGCACAGCATCACTGTATGGGAGGTAGAAGTTGGCGATTTAGGTGGTCACTCTTGTGGTTGGGTTTACAAGAAGTCACTTAACTCTCATGGCTGATTCCACAGGTGTAAATTCAAGCACCTGGTCTAGACAGTCTCTACAGTCTTTTCTTGCTCTAAAATTCTCAGAACACAGCTCTTCCTGACCCCATGGAAATAGGATTCACCAATGAGGTCAAGAAAGGTTGATACTTAAATGTCTATGAATCAGATTATTAACCTACATTTAAACCCAAGTATGACTGCATCACCTAAGAATGTATCATAATTTAAGAAATATTAAAATCCAATATTTTATAAGAGCTACCCAGTTCCTTCTTAGTGATCCAAAGCTTTGCCCATCTGACATGAATATATTCTACTACTTAAAAAAATAATTTTTAAGAAGTTTTAAAAAGTTCCCATATAGTTCAGGCTATTAGGACAAAATATACAGAATATCAAATATAACGACATAAAAAGAACACATGGGAAATTCAATAGAAGCCAAAGTTAATGATGCACTTCATGATTTTGAGATAAAATTTGGGCCTTTAGTTCTCCACCAATGGGCAGGTCAGCCAAAAGCCTCTTGCTCACAAGAGATATTATAAAAATTAACATAAATGCTTTATATTTTCCAGAGTTTATGTTTTTTTATTTCAATAGATTTAGGGAGTACAAGTAACAGTTCTGTTACACGGATATAGTGTATAGTGGTGAAGTCTAGGCTTTTAGGGCATCCATCACCTGAATAGTATACATTGTACCCATTAGGTACAGAGTTTACTTTAAATGAAAAATAAAACATCCAGAAAAACATTAGCATACCTTGAATTATCATATTAACTGGAAAATTAAACTAAAGAGCCCATTGCCTCTAAATTATTCTTCCACAACATTTCATTAGATTCATTTTAGACCACCGCAAGTCTTAAGCATACCAACCATTCCTGTTCCAGCCCAATAATGCGTCTTTATAAAATATAATTTGAAAATTTGCATCACATGGATGTCAACTCAGCTCAACACTAACAGGCACTGTGGTGCCTGGTTGTGCAAAATAAGCAAAAAAGAAATAAGGATAATGCGCCTCTCGGTCCTTATCCCTAAACTTGAATTAGGACCTAAAACAAATAAAAATCATTCCTGCATGCTTGCAAACTGGTTTATAATTGATGATCATTTGATTTTTAACATCACATATGTGTGGTTTAAAGAGAAAATTAGAACTTTTTATATCAAGACAGAAAAATGCTAAAGAAATTTTCCATATTAATGAGTGACTCAGAATGAAGAAACCATGTAAAACTAAAGTGACAAAAATCACTGTAGTGATCAAACAAATTCAGGATGTGGAAAAATGAGATTTACTCAAAAGAAAATTTCAAAATTGTTGCGCAAATGACTCATCATTTTATTTTGTAATCCACCTCGTAAATTTTAAATCATTCGTGCTTGACTTTTCATAATTACCTTAAGAAAAACATCTACATATTTAGAACATAAGAAAACAAGTATGTTTTAAGCTCTTTTCTGCATTGTACATAGTTAAGAATCAAGTTGCAACATTTTAAATTTTTAAAGATGAGTAATCTCCCATTTTCACATTTTAAAATAATCCACTGAGGATGTATAGTTGTGTGCGTTAATTCAACAAAAGAACAATTTAAGCTAATTTACGGCAATTTGACTTCAAGACAAATCTGAATGGAAGCTAATGGGAGCAGAAGCATGAGCTGAGCTTTCCTGAATCCATCAGAGTTTTATTCCAATTACCACAAACAGCACCAGAAATCCTACTTTATTAGAAAATCTGGGGGAAGGAAAAACGAGAGATGAGTAAAAGGGATTGGCTACTTCTCTGTACAGTTTCATACACTAAAAAACTACTGCAATAGAAACAGACATTCACTAAATCTGCCTGGTTTCAAATCACAGCTCTACCAGTCACCTGCCACATGACCTAAGGCAAGCTTCTCCTCTTTCCAGCCTCCTCTCCTGCGCAGCTCCCAGGGGGTGGTGGTCCATCATACGTCCATGTCAGCATAGCAGCAGTATCATGTGAACCTGCGTTTCTCAAATCTAAAGCCCAGGTGAAATCTGATCTTACACTCCCAACTAGGGTACCAGCACTCACACAGTGCCCTCTTACTTTCCTTACAAAGGTTTCTGATTAGGGCTAAAATGCATCAGCCTGAATTTAGCCCATGGGTTAGGAAGGAATAATTACTAATCACGAACCAGAAATTCTGAGTGAATAAATCAGTAGGCAGTTTCTAAAACAGAAAGTGTTGTTGATTTTAAATATATAAATGTTTTAATTCTCCTTTACTTTTTCCCTTATTAATGTATATGAGCAGATCTAATATAACTGAGTATCTCACCTTCAGTCATATAATTTCCATGCGGTAAGACCCCGGACCCCCAATGTGATGTCATCGTTAATACCAGTTTCCTCACGGTAGACAGATACTTGGAACAGTACCAAAGTAGCACACTTCCTAAAGAGTTATTTTCCCATGCTTCAATACAATGTATCTTTCACATTTACATACAATTTTTTAATCTCCTACACTTGCAACAGTTTTCTGAAAACAGGACATCACATGAGGATAAAAACAAAAAGATACAAGAGGGAACAATGTATTTAGTGCACAAGAACCAATATGTGGAAAAGCATGAAGATTCCCACCCACATTTCTCCAATCTTTCCTTCCATTTGGGGATCAGTGCTGGCAACAATGTCTCAAATAGGATGGCCTCTCTCTCCTGGTCTAGACAACTCCCTGAACATTTGAGTCACTTTCATCCTTTTCTTTTGTTCATGCTATTTCCTTACGTAAAAATATCTTCAATCTTCCCAAAGGAAATCCTATGCATCCTACAAGGCCCAAAGCAAAGGCTACCTCCCAAAAAGTCCAAAAAACATCTCCACATGCTGCAACAACTCCCGTTTCATTCAAACTAGGATGTCATATATCACGCACAAAAGACTTAATATTACAGTTAGTTGTTTTCATGTATGTCTTCTGCACTCGATTCTAAGCTCGCTGTCCCATATCCTGCAGCGTCTGGCATGATACAGACAGAATGGAGGTCCACATGCCTGGCATCATCGCCCACTGCAGGTTGGAAGCACATAAGTGTTATTGAGTTGAACAACTCTTCATCCTTCAATACCTTCACAATCAAGTTAACAGTGTAATCCATGTGTGGAAAAACTTCAAGAAGAGAATTGAGAGAGGCAGCACAACACACGGCTTAACAGCATGGCCTCTGGACCCATACTGCCTGGCTTTGAATCCCAGCTCCACCATTTTCTAATTCTGACTGTGGACAGGTTACTAAACTTCTGTGCCTCAGTTTCCTCATCTGTAAAATGGGAACAACACTGCTTACCTCTTCAGAATTGCTGTGAGGATCAAGTAAGTTAATGAAAAGTGCTTAGAACAGTGTCTAACAGTAAGCATGATATGGGTGTTCCCTATTAATCATAGTGTTTCAAGTATAGGAAAATCTGTACATTTCAGACTTTGTGTACTATACATGAGCTACCATAAGAGTCATGGTCTTACCAACAGGATAACTGATGGTTGTAAGAGTTAGATAATCTCTATAATAGAATTTTGCTCTAGAAGTCAGCTGTCAACTGGACTCCCTCTTACCCCATTCCTCAAACTTGAACAAGTTTATCAAGGTCAGAGATGAACTGATTTGTAACACATCTTCATCTTTCATATTTATACCCTATTTATTTCCTAACTACCTAGTGGAGTCACCCTGGACAAGATAGATGATCCTGTATTTCTCAAAAAGCCAAAAATAGAAATGTATACATGTTGGGGGGTGTGGGGGCAGAGACAGCAAGTGAAGGCATTAAAGATGAACTGGCCTTATGCTAATCTTGCTCTGTGGACTTGCTCTTAAATAATTCTTATCTTGTGCTGACAATTAATCAAATAATTCCCCCTTCATTCCATTCTTGATAGAAATCTATTTCCAGAAACCATTTTCCCCTTTGTATAATTTAATAAAGAGTTTTTTTGAATGCCGTTATAGCAGTTTCAACTAGATTTGATTGTTAATAAATACTGTGCCAACACTAAAATGTTCATGTCTTAGGTTAAAGTCTAGCATGAGGTTTCACAGTTTGGTAGAAAACAAGACCTGAAGTGAAGAGTGTCATGGAAATTCTGAGAGACAGATGAGGACAGTGAAACCTCCATAATTCTATGTTACCAAGTACCAAGAAATGTTTCAGTGTTTCCCTTAATGGCATCATTCTTTCCTCTCCTACTATAAATCCAGGCTTCATAAAGTACCAAATAAAAAGTTTCCACTTGGCTCCGAAGAATGTTTTCTGCAGAACTGTCAGAATCTGAAGCCATGCTACCCCCCACCAGCCTGGTTAAGTTCTTCAGCCCTGTCTCTAAAATGGCGATAAATATCCTGTACTTCATGGGGTGCCTCTGGAATGAAAGTATATAAAATGTGAAAGCTCCTAACTGTCTGGCATAGTGGAGCATTTACTACATATTAGTTTTTCTTTCAATTGAATAAAACCTTGAAAGTGACTATAATTCAAGCACAACCATTCTACCCCAGTGCTGCTACTGACATTCCCATACATTCCTCCGCACATCAAGGCGTAAAAACCTTTCAGGTACAAGAAGTTTAAAAATAACAGAATCAGTGAAGTTGAGCTACTACTCCCTCTGGAGCATGACAATTTGGTTTCAGCTATTAGCAATCTCAAAGTAAAACAGAACGTATAAATGACTGTACCGAACATGTGGTGCTAAAATCTGGTTTTAATTTTTCACCCTGTACCCAAGACATTTCCCACAGTAAGTGGTTTATTTCTACTGTATTAATTTATTAGGTTTAGCATTATAGATAAATCATAGATACAAATTAGAATTTTCTGCTCTCTTTTGAATAAGTACGCTTAGCTTCAGAAAGTACTTTTTCTTAAATCATCTAAAGACCTATCCTAGTTGACGTAACTTCAGATGATAAACTAGCTTTAAAAAAAATAAAAGCAGTGGTGATGCAGAAGTCACCATGATCTTTCTGGTAATGGACATTCATATCACATCTCTCCTAATATTTACATAATCACATACCCAACAAATATTTACATAGTATCTGCTGGGTTCCAGGCACATGCATTAAACACTGAAGACACAAAGAGAAATAAGACTCAGTCCTTGCACTCAAGGCTGGCAGAGGACACAGAAGTGCAGAGATGATACAGTGTGACAGTCCCGTGATAGGGAGAACATCCGGAATGGCAGGAAGGTGGAGAAAGGCCAGAGCTAAACCTTATACTGAGACTCACAGGCAAAACAGGTATCATCATCTGGGCAAAGGAGGTTGAGGAAAGAACTGAAGAAAGAAAACACTTTCTGAGAAACAGCAACTTTTCACAATGACCTTGAGGACGGGATAAAGGAAGGCATCCTCAGGTAAGTCTGAAGAAGCAAGACAGGAGATAGTCTTCAAATGTCCTGCTAAGGACCTGGAGTTCATCTTGATAGGATAGCAATGAAATTTATGCTATGCTGAAAACAGAATATTCTGACTCTGTGTGAAAGAAAACAAATGAGCAAGTTAAGGGTTAATGTGTCCAAAAACTGAAATTTGAATCTTACTATCTAGAAGAGTGAAATCCTCATCAGAGAGTAGGAAATCACCATAAAATTTAAAGAAAAAGAAAAGAATCTAAGTATCAGATTCAACTGTAAAAGTAAACATTAAGTTTCTTTTACCCACTAGGAAGAACCACTCCATATGCTACAGCATCAGCTTCTGGTGGAGGACTAGGTACGTGTGAATAAAATAATCAATAAAACACTTTCACTTGCTGTATTAAGCAAAGGAGTGGCAATTCAGAAAGCCATTAGTTTTCCAGTGGTTTGCAGGGGAGAGATAAGAAAAAAAAAAACAAAAAAAAAAAACAGAAAGCCATTAGTGAGAAGTAATTTCATAACACCAAATGGGAATACCCAATGCTGGTTTTAGCCAAGCATCTCTACTTCTAACAACTACTAATGCATTTTTATGTAGGAAAAAAAAAACCTGTGGAAAAGGTCTAACTGCCCACATCCACCATACTTTTCTCTGTATTTTAGGCATTATTGCCATTTCATCTTTAAAACTAAAACAACGCCTTGACCTGGCATTAGTGCGAAAACCTCTAGAGTTTCAAGTTACGCTCACTCTTCTGTGGATCTTGTCTTTCTGGAATTGTAGATAACCCCAACAGTTCATCTATAGTTAACATAGCTTCCAATCTGGGGACAGGTAACCAATCAGAAATGGGACACCAAGAGGCTAACCCGTCTTGGAGACCAAGGATGGGAAACCCTGGCACCAACTTCAGAAACCAGTGGGCAGCTGGACATCACAGTTTAAACCAGAGTTTAAGGGGTGGCCAATCCAGTGCTTGGGAAAGACAAATACTCTGTTCAAGCTGGCCAACCTCATGATTTTGCCAAATTGGACCTTAGCCCCTTCTGTCTCCTGGCACTTGGTGCCCATACTACCCGGCACTCAGAGCCCTTCGTCAAGTGAAGACAACTGCACGTCCCTTTTCTGAAAGGCTGCCAACTCAATCCCTGTGGCCCCCTTTCTGTTTAAAGGCCACCCTCCCTTAAGTTAGTCTTTTTTCTGGAATCCCTCAGCTCCTACAGCCAAGGGGAAACTCATTTTTTTTTCTTCTTCCCTCAAACACCAACTTTTACTCTTATAAAAGGAATGCAAACCAACACCAGGCTCAGTTGAGCTGATGGAAATATCTACCCTGAAATAGGCCTTAAAAATGAAATGTCATCAGCAAAGGGGAAGAGAAGCTGATTTTTTAACCCTTAAACTACTGAAAAATGCACAGCTTCAATTGGAGTCATAGGTGATGTGCAATAGGTATATTCTCAGTGCGGAAATGACAAGATTCAAAACCTCTTCACAGTGGCATTGAAAGCACAGAAACGTGAATTCATTCTCTGCAGATCCCTCAAAATGCAGTAATGATCAGTCAAAGCCAACAGGCTCCTGTTGATCATGGTTATTGGCAGAAACTAATTCTCATGCTCTCTCTTTAGGGTATCCTAATCAAAGAGCCTGAGTTAGTAGTACATTTTAATTTGTGATGTTAAAAGAGAAAGAATAGAGAAAAAAAAAAATCAGGGAAAACAAGCGGAGGTTAGCCAGATGTAACAAACTGTTAGGCATTTCAAATAAGCAGGTCACATTTTGAGAGGCTGTTTCTACCACTGTAACTAGAGAAGTGCAGGGTGTTGCTCAGTCTAAGGAGGAAAAAAAAAAAAAAAAGAACCGAGTTGGCTCATTCCCTTTTCCAGTAGTAAAAGTAGCAGATAACACTGTTTCAGCTCCGCTGCCCCAAAGAAGGAGAACATTTGAGCAGAACATTGGGTCTCTCTGTTCTATGATGCTTTTGGAAGCAGCCAGTGCAGGACAGAAACTACCAGCTGGAAACAGGCCTTCCAGACTGGAAAGCACTTCCTCAATGTCCAGGGCACACAAATCTACTTCTCCTTTTCTTCTTCTCTGAAGAAAAAAAAAAAACAACAAAAAACGTAGGCAAGGCCTAGGTCTCATGGAGATGAAATGAACATTGAGGACGTCAAGCAAAATACAACATTAAACAGAAAACCGGAAGGCAAATCCAAGTTATACATCAAGGATCATTTCAGAGCTGCAAAGGGTCAAGTTTGTTTTTATCTCTAAGGACCTTAAGAGAAATATTTCACATTTCTAGATCTACCATACACTTTTCTTTCTTCTCCCTGGCATCTAAGGCCCTTGGTTTCATCATTTCAGACAGCAAATTCTCACTACAGGATCTTCCTGCATTACATGCCCTGGTAATATCAGTTTTTCAGGGCTATACACCTATACTGCAGTATAAATAAGAATGGTATAGAGTCCACAAAGGGAAAGTGGGAATAACCCAATAAATATCTCTCTGGAAAAGTTTCCTGCTTCCATTTATGTTGTATCTTGGGGAAGGAAAGAAGAGAGAAATAATGTTAGTGTCTCACATGTCTGTAAAATACGATGCTTTCTAAATGGCATAGATTACAAACCCAGTCTTAAGGATTAAAATTCACTTACTTCTTTAGTGTTCTAATACCTACTTATCACTAAGTAAAATGATCACAAATATTTTAGATCTAAATCTATGTTACTAACTACATAAATACGTGACACTCATTTGGAGCACATGCACCTCCAGTTTGAGAAAAGAAAAAAAATATCTGTAGCAAGTATGTTTTATCTACTGACCAAAGCAACACACTACATACTAGTGGCTAGAACACGTTGCTTCATAAGGTGAGAAAACTCTGATGTATGAAGAATACAGAAAGCAGTTTCAAATTCCAGCTGCCATTTCCAGAAGGTGTGTTGCCAAAGGCACAGAGGAGAATGAGTTATTCTCCTGAATGACACTATTAAACAGAACCAAGAGAAAAAACAAAGTTAGAGAACATTCAAAGAAAACTTAAATATTCTAAAATGGTCAGATGTTAAGAGAAAGATAAATTTTCAGGAGAGAACCAAAATAGGAAACACGGGGTAACTATATTTGTGGAATTAAAAGCACTGTCCTAAGCTAACATATCCTTCTTAATTAAGTTACAACAAACAAGAAGACATAATGGATTAGCATTTACCTACCAGAAGGCAAATACAGATGATACATACTAAACAAAATGTAACAAGCACACAGTATGTTACAAAAAGAATTATACTACTTGTAAAGGTTTCTGTGAATTAAAATTTGTAAATGCACTAGGGTAATTCATTATTTAAAGAGCTCTGAGGTTAAATTCTTCACAAAAGCAAATAACTGTATAAAGCACATAGTCACTTCTCATTTGTCTGGTTTGTAAATCCTGAATTTCAAATGTTAGGTAAAGTAAGGCAAATCACAGAAAAAATACAAATGGCTAAAACACCTAGGAGATGGCAATTGAAAAGAGAGGCCCCTTTTCACCTCCCAGATTAGTAATATAAAAGATTTACATTATCCAATATCTTCACTAGTAAGAGTGAAGGGAAAGGAGAACTTTCATATATTAATACTGAAAATGTGAATTGGAACCCTTGTGGAGAGCAACTTAGCAGTACTCAATTAAAATTTAAAATGTACACACACACTTCTAGGTATCTTTTGTAGAAATACTTATACTAGTGCCCAAGGATGCTGTCAGCAGAGGTATTTGTACTAGTAAGAACTTAGTGACAATTAAAATACCCATCAATAGGAGAATGGGTGAATAAACAGGATACATCCACATATACAGCCACTAAATCAAATAAGGTAGAATAGATGTTTTGACATGGAAGGGTATCTATCACACACTGCTAAGAGGAAAAAAGCAAGTTGCAGAATGATACAAAATTTTGATCTTTTTAAAAACCATGTGTGAGTGAGTGAATGGATATCTTAAACAGAAGTTATCCACAGGGGTGGGAAGAGAGAAGGGTATTACAATTTGACTTTTTATTTTATACAGTTTAAAATTTTTTGAGTTTCACTTTTACATTAATAGTTTAAGTAAAAGGGAGTTATGATGATGTGAAACTATTAATCTGCTAATCCACTAAAAGTTCAAGAGATGCTTTCTGGAAAAACCAAGCAGAACCCCCTTGTAACTTAATAATATGGCCACTCTGATTATTCCAACAAAACATGCTCAGATGAGCAGGGCTAAGAGAGACCTATTCTATCATGAATTATTTCTATGCAGAAAATGATAGTTTTAAAATAACATTCACTTTCTCCTGGACAATACTGAGAAAGTAAATAATTTTTCTTAGAAGTTTTCATAGGTCCCCACCCAAACCAAAAACATTAACAAAAATCACAGATGTGAATCACGTTGACCCAGAATCTTACATCTTTAAACTTTCTAACATCGTGTTCAAGCCTAGACCCATATCTCACCTACAAAGTTCCGACCCACAACCTCGAGAACTAGAAAGAGCTATATCTTCCTTTCATCTTTTATAGAGACCAGTGCAACAGGCCTTTCTCTTTATTCTCTTTTTAAAAGGAATAGCCCTTGACTTCCAAATGTAACTCTCAAAATGATTTATTCAATAAAGCTTTTAAGCACATCTTGAAGTAAAAAAAGGTAGAGTATTAATGAATAATCATACCATAAAATACTCCCATCTGAAACATGTTTAGAAAATGTTGATAAGAAACAAGTTCACAAATTTGAAGTTTTTAAAAGGTAATCAACTTACCAGCATAATTTCAAAGTTGTAAAAAAAAAAAAAAAAGTACACATAGTGTCTTTCTCTCCAATGTGCTTAATATTAAACAGTGTTAGGATAATATTTTCCAGGTTAGAATGTACTTTCCATTTACCCTAATAATAAACCTATGCCCAGATGGGAAATGTAACCAGAACTATATAAACACAATATAGATGAGCAAGAGAGCAAGACAAGTGAGCTAATGAATCTATGATGCCTTCACAAGCTATAAAGTGTTTAGAAAAAAAAAAGCTGAACAAATGGAATGAAAAGTACGAAAAGCTAGGTATTTGATGTGTATGAATTGCAACTAGAGGACAGAGAGGGAAACTAATGGATTTCTTTCTGGATGCAATGCCTACTATTCCATGTGTTGTCAGATATCGAAGCTAAAGGAAAAACTGTGCCACATTGTCATATTGTAGCAATCAGTCATCAAATCATTGACATAACTTTCAAATGTGCAAACTTTGTTCTAGATGACAATCGGTAATCTAAACAAAACAAAAAATATTACTAGAATGAAACAGGGCCTAAAATCAGTTGCAATGAGTCCAACCCAATACATAGGTAAAAGAGATGAAAAAGAAAAAAAAAAAAAAACAAAGGAAGAACCAGAAAGAAAAGTCACATGAATACAAAGTAATTCCATTTTTTTCCTCAACACCCACACAAAGACAGCAGTTTCTGACAAGAATGTTCTCGGCAAAAAATAAAATTACAGGAAGGTTTTTTTTTTTTTTTTTTAAATGAGAAAAAGGCAGCTCTATATGCAGATTAGTAGGCAATGCCATATGATTTTTTTTAAAGGCCGAAATTTACAGCCTTCATATTTTGAAAATATTATCTAAATAACATTTTTTGGATCACAAAGATGACTGGAAATATTCTTCCTGTTTGGAATGCTCATTGCATGTCATACTTGAAATAAAATCCAACTCGGCAGCTTACCTTGGCACTGGAAGCCTTGTTTCCCAAACCCCCTGAAAAACAGAAAGAACAAAATATCTTAACACATTGTGTTGGATATCATATCTTAAGCAAGTTATGTGACACAATACAGAGTTAAAGGTTTGTACATGAAACCCAATGATTTGATAGGAAAAACCTGCCTAAATATCTAGCCAGATTACAGTGTAAATTCAACTTTGAAAAAATCTATTTTACCTATAAAAAAAAAATCACTGAACTATTTCAATGTATCAAGCTTCTTTCCATTTTTAACACTATGTTAAGGATACTTAAATTTCAAGACAAGAACTTGACTGTATATTCAAATTTGTCGGCTACAATATTCAAGTAACAAAAAGGAGCTTATAGTTAAAATAAAGAGTGGCTTAATTTTGTTCCTAAAGACCAATTGGAGATTGTTTTTTCTCCCTAAAGACAACAAAAAAGTGCCTTATTTGTTATGAGTTTGCTCAAAATATTATGTGTCTAGAAATTGCCAAGCAGCACCACTCTTAACATTTAATTTTGGCTTCAGGAACTAGATTTTATGAAATATCATTGCCATTGTTTGCATTTGAGATTATCATGATCTAATTTTTATTGAGAACCAATAGAGTTCAAAGCACATACAGAGGCTATTTTGTTCTTGTAAATGACTTTAGAGAACTTACTCTGTAAGCAGAGAACCCTGACGTGGACATTCAATTGCAAATATTGTTCCGCTAGAACGAACTGCATTAAAATTTTCTCAAAAAGGTTGAGAGTCATAATCTCTAGCTTTACATAGCATTTTAAATTTACAAAGTTTTACATACCTTTATAATTAACTTAGAGTCATTCACCCCCCCAAAAAAAAACCATACCTAAATCCAAATATCTAGCTTTAAAATATCAGTGCTTTAATACTGAAATAAATTTGCAAATCAAGGACCCATAGAAGCAATACATAATGAGAAGATTGAAAAATTAAAGCTACTGCAAGACAATCCTGGTGGATGTTTTTCTGGGACTTCTAAGTGGTTGCTTTACAATTAAGTGGAGAAAGGCTGCAGGGATACTCAGGGCACAGGGAGAGGGAGACCTTCATTTTCCACTTCACAACACCCCTGATGACCTGAGTGCCTCATCAGCTCACCAGGGGCTGATCCTTCAGAGCAACCGATAGTGGAAAGACATTAGCCCGAGTGTGCTGCAAGTCCCTTCTCTAACTCACCTACTTCCTGCAAAAGTAATCAGCTGTTCCCTTTTAACAGAATCTTACAGCTGATAATGGATGCTGAAGACCTCCCCTAAACCAAATGCAATATCCTCTCCTTGACCTGAGGCTCCAAAAACTTATTTTAAATAGCCTTATCTCAGATTACCTACTCCTTAGAGCACAATTGCTTCATACACTGACTGCACAGTGGATATCGTTCACAGAGGTGGCTGTGCTGTTCATAAGTGTATTTTGGGGAGGATGTCTAAAAAGGAAAGGAAAAATTAAACACCTTATTAGCACCATGTTCGTGGGACTCGCCCTTTGAGATGTTTTTCCCCAGATGTGATGGATTCAGAAAGAGCCATCCATAAGATGTTTACCCTAGTGCCCCAACATACATGTGCCACATAGCTGGCTGGAGGCAGAGTGCACTCTGTGGCATTGTCACCCTGTGCAACTCCCCAGCCTAAGAGAGGAGGGAGCTAAGGAACGCTAGCCACAGCTCTGGCTTGGAAGGACCTTCCTACACCCACAAACAAGAGGCAGAAGAGTCAGGGTGTCTGGCAACCTAAGAGAGAAGACTGCTGCTGCTACTCAAACTGGAGGACCTGGAGTTCCTTTAGTTCCAGCTTTCTAAACTTTTTTTTTGGGGGGGGGGAGGGGAAGGACAGTGGGAGGGGTGGTTCTCCGATCTTTTGAGAATCAGGTGAAAGCTATAATTCTCTCACGGGGGTGGGGGCGAGGCACAAACAATTTCACCTGGTTTTACAGGTTTCAGAGACCCCTGAAGCCCTTCATCAATTCCCCACAAACCTCAGACGCCCCCCTCCCCAGTTAAGAAAGCCTGCGTTCATTGGAAATTACCTAAACTCTGACACCTTTAGCCATTACAGTATTTTTCTTAAATAAGGCCTCTGTCCTCATCGACAGGGTTACAGGTCTAGTCTCGTGTTGACAGGGTCTATTTTAAATGACTCCCTCTGCCCTTCTGCCACTTGCCTGCCCTGTCTTAATCCCTCCTCCCCCACTGCAAGCTTTCAACAGTTTGTTGCCTTCTCTCTCTCTCTCCCTCTCTCTCCTCACCCAGAAAAGTCAAAGTCTCTTCGTGCCCAGTAGATTCCGGCTACAGTAGGCAGGGACCCAAGGATCCAGCGGAGCCCCAGCCCGCTGGGAAGCACAAACACACACCCCCCGCACGCGCCCAGCCTGGCTTTCCAACAACTCGGATCGCGCGCAGCGCAGCCGCCGCCGCTCCCCGGTTACTCCCGGGCGTGTTTCTCCGGGGAACTCTGCCCTTCTGGACACTTTTTCTCTTTCCCTTTTGCTCGCCCCCGGGCAAACGGCTGCTCCGCTGACTACACGAAGGCGGTGCGCCCGGGGAGGCGAGGGGCCCCGGCCCGTGGAGCCCCGGCCCGTGGAGCGGATCCCTGTCACTGCTGGGCCGGGCTGGCCTCCCTCCTGCGGCAGGGGGTGTGTGGCGGGGTGGCGACTTCCCCGGGAGTCCTGCCCGCGTGTGTGTCAGTGGCCCGATCGCCCGGGCGCGCGCCTGTCATTCCGGGCGAGAGTTCGGACTCCCGCCGGCTCCAAGTTCTCCGACTGAGTCAGCCCCGGAGTGGACGCGCTTGGACTTGGGGGGACCCGAGCGCGGGTCGCCAAGGAGACGGGACCTCGGACTCGGAAAGAACTGATCCCCGGCCCCGGGCGCCGCGAGAGGGGTCCGGGGGTGCCAGTCCGAGCGCCCGGCCCCGCGCGCACCTACCAGATGAAGTCGGTGCAGTGGCTGCAGAAGGTGGGCTGCTTGAAGAAACGGGCGATGAATTTGTGGTTTTTCACCTCGTGCACGTTCTTCTGCCTCAGCGCCCCTTTGCGGGCGAAGCGGTTGGCCACGTCCTGAGACGCCGTGGAGTCGTTGGCCGGGAAAACGTCAGCCATGGTCCCCCCAACCACCTCTTGCCTCCGCCGGGGAGCAGCAGCCCGGGAGGGCCGGGGTGGGCGGGGGCGGGCGGGGGAAGGGCAGCAGGGCCGCGGGCGACCCCGGGCGGGGGGCGCGGGCCGGCGGCCGCGATCGCTGCAAGGAGGCGCGGCGGCGGCCGGGGAGAGTCGGGCCGGCGCGGCAGGGAACGGAGCGGGAGCGGGAGCGGGAGCCGGAGCCACTCGATCGCTCGCTGGCCCCACGCTCACTGACAGCCCGGCGCCCGGCGCTCGCGCTTCCTACTCGCGGCGGCAGAGGCGTCCCGGAGCGGCGCCGCCCACCGCGCATGCCCCGAGCGCAGGGCCGCGCGTGCCCGAGAGGCGGCGCGCGGGGCGGGCGCGCGCGGGCCGCGGTGGTGGCGCTTCGCTGCGCTGCGCGGAGCGGGCAGACTCGGGGCTGGAGGAGTCGGCGCCTCCGCGTTTTCGGAGCAGCCGGGAAAGGAGAGGCGGCGGCCGCCCGGGGAGGGCCGGCCCGACTGAGGGAGCGGAGGAGGAAGCCGGGAGGGGCGGGCCCGTTCTTCTCCGCCGCCTTTTTCTTTTCCTCCCTTTTCCTCCCCTTCCTGCGCCCGGCTCTCCTCCCTCTCGCCCTCCTCCGCCTCTTTATTCTCCTCCTCTTCTTCCGCTCCTCGCTCGGCCTCCTCCTCTCCCCATCTTCCTCCTCCCACTCCGCGCTCTCTCCCCTCTGGGGTCGCAGTGCCGCGCCGCCGGTGCCTGGCCGCGAGGAGCCGAGTCCGGAGTGGGCTCTGCCCCTTCCCCGTCTCCCACGACCCTCCGGTGTTTCCAGGACACGATGCCCATGTATTTTGGCAGCCTGTACTTTTGAGGTTTTACCTGGGTAAAGTGTCACTCCAGTTGTGTTTGCCCCAAGTCGCCCAACCCCTAGATCTTCCAGCTGTGTGTATGCGGCAGGAGAAAGGGAGCGAGTTTAAATAATTGAGCACTGACCCTCTTAACTTACCTTCCACTGCTGACCTATACTGTATTTCACCTGCGTACTGTATAGACATCTAATTTGCTCCTCGGGCATTATCCCCACGTAGGATAGTTAAAAGACTTGTCCTAGTTAATTATCCCGTTATTCATTGGCTACCAGGACTACGTTGTTGATTATCAGGCTTTCTTGATTTTACAAGTCCAGAAGCTTAATTTAGAAATCATTTTGCATCCTAAGCTAATTACTGCAATACTGGCAGGTGCAGAGTGCAGCCAGTACGTTTGTAAATTACCATGTGAAACTGCTTGTGAAAGAGCTGGCGTGGCTATGCAAAGGACGCACGTGGGGATGGACCAACTCACCACTCCCTGAATATTTATTAGGTCCGCCTTGAGGATGCTAAAATACGTAAGGGCAACAACCATCTCCCTGCTTTTCATTGTTTTCTCCTATTGCCAGCTTCATTAAGTTCACAAAACAACTTCGTGAGCTAAAGACACTAAGAAAGAGAACATGCTGTTTAATTCCCCAAGAAAATTTTTTTAAAAGAAGAAAACTTTTGTAAGATATACACTATCTTAGAGTGTAGCACATAGACTGAGTAGGGCTACCATTTTTTGAGATTGTGATGCTTGATAACAGGAATGGGCCTGTATATTTTAACAAGTTTGAGCTATTGACTGGCCATCAGTGGAGCGTGCGATTGGCTGATCTCAATCTCCTGCACCAATGTTGTTGGTGCTTCAAGAGACTGCACCTGTTTGATAGTATATCTGGTCAGAAATTTTGCCACTCATGGAGGCCTCTCCAGTCCAAAGAGGCAAAAAAAAAAAAAGGAAGAGGCAAGGGGAGTAATGAGCACCAGGGCACATTGGGGAAAATCAATCAAATTCTCCATGTAACACTATAAGCATCTCAAGCCATGGTTGTTTATTGCTTAAGAATAGTAAATCAAGTGGAACACAGTAGAATGAAACAATTGTTTTCCTCACAGCCATCTTTATCTAGGACAGAGGTCCTTGAACACTGTAGAAAGATGAGCGTCTTTCTGTTTCCCTGAGGCTTTGATTTAAGGATAGAGAGTGTTGGAGGGCAGGGCTGCCAATAGTGCAATCCCTCAGCAAAGTCATAGGGATGATGAGCAAGAACCGAATGAGCTTTGGTGACAATCTGGCCATCTCCTGTGCACACAGCGACTGCTCTTTCTTAGTTGTCAGCCAATCAGACAGGGGCCATGGGTTTCTTTCCTTTCAGGTTGTGGCTTTACTTTCTTGCCTCAGTTATTATTGTCATTCCTTGTGGGCATGGGGAGAAATGATTCATTGGAAGTCAGTTGATTTATAGTTGGGCTGGACACAAGTGCCTCAATTGCCTACATCTTAGCCTGGAGGGATGGGGCGGGAGGGGTGGTGCACCTGGAGTGGGGAATTACCAATTACCGAGCAGTGTAACTAACACTGGCCCTAGCAAGGACTGTTGGCACCTGCGAAGTCCCCATCATATAACTAAATGGAAGAGGATTAAGGAAGGGAGAACTCCTGGGGTGAGGGTAGCCAGTCAGTTGTGGAAATTAGTAATTATTTTAGAGTCTACTGTGTTCACGCAGAAGGGGCAGTAAAAGAACAGGGAATAGTACACTGAACACAGACTTTTTCAGAATCTTCCTCTGTCTCTCTTATCTTTGAGGAGGAGTAAGCTCAAGACTCTGGAGAAATGCCAGCTAGACCAGTGGGTGACCCAGAGGCAGGAGGCTGGGATCAAAGTCAGGGCACTAAACTGGTGATTCAGAACCAGAATGGTTTACTTAAAGCTAATTTTCTTTAAGATGCAACTTAAAACTTGTTCTGTGCAGCTAACCGGTCTTTTTTCAAATAGACCAAACCATTTTCAAATTGGGCAATAGGAACTGCTTAAATATAGAAAAAGCTTGATTCTGAGATGTATAGTAACCAAGATGACTTAAAGGTTCATGTTTTGTTCTATGAACTATATTCAAGGTTTAGGAGAGGTGAGGCAACTGGTGGAATGCATAGTTAATCAGGCAGCAGTTAGATTCACAGTGACTGGTAAGTCTCTAAATAGGAGGAGACAAGGATCTAGCTAAGAAGGAGAAACATGAGAGTCAGGGCCCAGTGTTGGATAAGCTTAGGGAATGGAAGTAATACTTTATAGGAGTGGGTGAGTCAGAAGCCCCAGAGATTAGTACCAAAGCTTCCAGGCATGGTTGCACAGGTTGCTCATGGCACAAGAACACCCAGTCAAGAGACTGAGTAGGGGCTAAAATCCAGCACACATAACCCTCATCAAGTATACCTTTGGGCCTCTGTCTTCCCAGAAGGGGCACCATTTTTAAATTCACACAAAGGTACCATGTGGACTAGTGGAGGGCCTGGTTAGCATCACAGCTGATATTAGTTGGTTGTGTCTCCACTGAAAGAGCTGCTGTAGGCAGCCTCCCTGGGGCTTGAGGTTTAGGGACTTATCCTCTAAGCAAGCCTTGTTCTAGGACCTTTCTCTGTCTCCTCTGTCTCATAGCATCACTAGCCACTCATGGTTCAAGCTGAAAACCTAGGTAGCATCCCTACTCTTCCTTTCATTTACTCCCACATCCAATCCATGATCAGGTCTCTGTTGGCTCTGCCGACAGGACAGATCTCAGACCTGTCCATGCCCCTCACCCTGGTCTAAGCTCCATCATCTCTTTGCTGGACCACTCAGGACCACTTCATCAGTCTTCCTGCTTTCATTCTTTCCCTTCTCAGTTTGGACTCCACAAGTAGCCGTCTTTTAAAAATGTACCTATTTAAATCCATTTTATGTCTTCAATAAATGGACAGACATGCCCTCTTCTTAGATAGGAAGAGACATAGAAATGTCAATTTTCCTTAAACCATGAATGTGGTAACTCAGTCCAATAAAAAGAGGATTTTTTAAAAAGGAGACAAGCTAATTCAAAAGTCCAAGTAAAAAAACTGTAGGAATAAATATCCTACCAGACACTAATCAAGAAGAAAAAGAATAACAAGCCCAGTGGAAAATAAAGGCAAATGTCTTGAACAGATAGTTCTCAGAAGAGGAAATGCAAATAGTTCCTAAAATACAATAAGATCCTCAACCTGTCTCATAATATTATAAGATAAATGTAAATTAATACCATATTGAAATCCCATTGTGACCTAAGAGTTGAACAAAGATAAGAAGTGTGAGGAGCACGCTGTTGCAGTAAGGATATGTGGAATCAGTTTCATGTATCATTGGTGGGACTATAAATTGTCACAGACACAGTAAAGAGCAATTTGGCAGTAACTGTTGGAATTTAAAATGTGTTAAACCCTTTGACCTAGCAATTCCACTTCTAGAAATGTATCCTACACGTATACATGCACATGTACATAAAAGCACATGTATAAAGGCACCATTGATTCTAACAGCAAATAATTATTAAATGTCTATCCACAGGAGACTACTTAGATCAATTATGATGCATTCATATGCTGGAATTATTTGCAGCTGTTTAAAAAATGATATCAATTATATGTACTGTGATAGAAATATCTTCCAGATGTATGAGTGAAAAAGTAAAATGCAGAAATGTGCATAGAATGCTAGCATTTATGTTTTTTTAAAGAATGTATCTATATAAATATACATTTTAAAAATCTGAATAAATACACAAGAAATTAGTAATAGTGATTGCCAAGGGAGTAGAAGTGGTGGTTGGGGAAAACTAACAAAAGAAGACTTATCTTTCACTGTGTTAAACCCTTTTGTACCTTTGAAAATTTGTTCCTAGTTAAAGAAAAAAATAATTTTTAGAAGCCCTCAAAACAAAACACTGTAGATCTCTATTGGATATATTGTATTGAAAGAAGTCCATAATATGCTAGTAAGTGAAAGAAGCAGAACATAAAACAGTATTAAAAGTAAAGGCCAGGCATGGCGGCTCACACCTGTAATCCTAGCACTCTGCGAGGCTGAGGAGGGAGGATCACTTGAGGTCAGGAGTTGGAGACCAGCCTGAGCAGGAGCAAGACCCTGTCTCTACTAAAAATAGAAAAAATTAGCTGGGCAACTGAAAATGGAAAAAATTAGCTGGGTGTGGTGGCGTGCACATGTAGTCCCAGCTACTTGGGAGGCTGAGGCAGGAGGGTTGCTTGAGCCCAGGAGTTTGAGGTTGCTGTGAGCTAGGCTGACGCCACGGCACTCTAGCCTGGGCAACATGAGTGAGACTCTGTCTTAAAAAAGTAAAAAACAAAATAAAAATAAAAGTAAAATCCCATCTTTTTTGGAATATACGCCCACCTCCCTAGGAACATAAATGTGCTTGTGAGTGCACACACACGGGCAGATGTGTGTATAAAGCTACGTGCACTTGAAGGTTCACATAAGTGGCCATCTCTGAATGGTGGGAATATAGATACTTTTCTATAAAGGAAAAGAAGCCTTGGCCTAGGACTGACATTTTGAAAGAGCACTAGAAGCCATGACTTTTTAAATGCTTTCCTTTAATCAAAAAGGAAGCATTTATCATTTTTAACACAAAAAGTTTTTATTGCCAGAATTGTTTGGTTGCATGGAGTGGGGAGTCTTTACCAATTTAAATGCAAAATGTTGAGAGGTCTGTTCTAAACCACCTTCCTTAGCCCCAGTTTACAACTGGGAGTTGAATTCCTAACTGGACTGCCCACAGGGAGTTTCTTGGTGTCTAGAACTTCAATTTCTTCCTTAAAAGTTTTTTGTTCACCTTTCTTCCAGTTTTCCTACAGTAGCCATGGCGTAAAGCAGGTGTGGAATTCAGAAGGCCTGGGTTCAAATATTAGCTCCAGCAGTTACTAGTTTGGGTAAACTGGATAAGTGAACTCCACGTCTTTATTTCTTCAGCTAAAAGTGAGGATATTCATAAAGACCCTAGAATTTTCTTAAGAATTCAACCAGATGATGTATATATGAGTGTTTAATAAACACTCACACGGTCTCACAATAGGATGACCCTCAACCGTACTGAGTCTGCATTTTGGAGGAAGTGAGTTCAGATCTCACTTCCTCTAAGCCCATTCCTCCTCCCAAACTTGTGGATCAATTTTCCCTCCACTCCCAGTGACTATGGATTAGGAAGCAAGAGGTAACACCTGATGGAGTATAAAAAATTTACCTGGGAGTTCATATTTTAAACATACATGTCTTACCACCACCCCTGCCTTTAAATTGCTTTTCAGCAAAAGTTGTCATATCCAGATTATATGAAAATTTCAGATCCAAAGGCCCTGAGTAGTTCCCATAGGTTTTCATTCATTACTGATTTAACTGAAACAGGAGTGGGTACGTAAGTTCTCTCAAGATTCTTTCCCAGACCTGTGAGGAGAAGTATCTGGCCACACACATTTACTGAATCTTTTAACAGGAACCAGTGGTCTTTATCTTCAATGGGAATTAACATACTGAAGTTTTTAAAAAAACCTTTATTAATTAATTTTTTCAAATATATGTAAAAACAGAGTTTAAAACAATGAATCCCGGTGAATTCCTGTCACTCAGCTTCAACAATTACCGACTCATGATGAATCCTATTTCATCTGCCCTCTTCCTTATCTCTTGATTCTCTGGATAATAATACCTGGAAGCAAAACAAAACATACTAAAACATCACCACCATGAGGAAACTTTGGGAGGTGATAGCTATGTTCACTATTCGTTGGTTTCACAATTATTCACATATCAAAACTGATCAAATTGTACACTTTAAGTATGTGTACTTTATTGTAAATCATTTATACCTCAATAAAACCTTAAATATGTTAAAGGTCATAGACTGCTAAGTATAGCTACAACAAATAAACAAACAAACTAGCAGAGGATTAGTAGAAGAAGCTGTTGGGCCTCCAAAATGGCATTCAGCAGACTTAACCTGGAGGGCGAAGACAAGGCCACTCTATCCAATAGGTGTGATGCTGAAGTCTAGTTCTATTCCAAAAAAACACACATGAAGCTCCAACTCTGTGGTAGGCACTCTGCCAGTCTCAGGAATACAAAGTGAAGTAGGTACACTTCTTGTCACTGAGGGTCTCACGTCTTTCTGCCATAGCCCAAAAAGAGAGAGCTTTAGCCCTGGAGTGGAGTCTCGTTTAAAGAAGCACAATCCAGTGGGCAAAAGCAAGTACATTAAAATTTAAAGAATATCATTCATGTCTCATATCCCTTGAAGAACATCAAACAAAATCAAATTTAAAACCCCCAATCTGACTTTTTGATCCCCCTTTGTTTTTGCTTTCTTCCTTCTGATATTCACTCTCACCTCCCACATTCTCAGAAGCCTTTCAGAAGTCCCCTTGCCTGCCCCTGCAAAAGAGCCTCCTTCCCCTACTCATAGCAAGGTCAGCTTTTACTCCCTCTACTCTCCGTTATTATTTTTTGGTTCTCTTTATTACATATCACTTTCGACAAAAACTCCCTCTACCTCTCCCTTCTGTCCTCTTTTTATGATTTTTGCATCTCAACAAGTCTAGGAATTGGTTTTAAACAGGGTAGGTTGGAGTAGAAGTGAGCACCAAGGTAGCTGAGCAAAAATAAAGTGCTGACATGACCAAGATTCTCATTCATTCATTCATCAATGGATGCTAAGTCTTAGAACACTGATATAGTATAATGTGTGTATATTATGTATTGATACAGTGGGGAGTGAAGCAAAGTCCTTGCCTTTGTGTAATTTGCATTCTCTCTGCTGATTGGCATGGGAGAGGGAAGTTTGTGGACACTCCCACTTAGCAAAATGTAACTCATCACATATGCTCACTGATATTTATCTGCGTAATCATCATTACTTAATACAGATGTATAACTGCCTTCAAAACGTTGATCCTGCTTTAGTTTGGATGCTTCACGCTGTACACGGTAATGGAGTAAACACAGCACGACTCCCTCCAACAGGCATAGGGCAAAGATTCCAGCAAAGCTTGGAGAAGCAGCTCAGAAGGGATATGCAACAAGGTTAATATATATAAATCAGTAAGTAACATAGAATGACAACCTTTCCTTGGAACTATTTCACAAGATTCAATGTGGTGATGACAGCCTGGTTCCTGTAAATGCACACACAATATTTTTTGGCAAACTGTATAATCTGCAATTATATCTGTGGTTGACATATCCTTGGAACTGGAATGGTGACATTTCCCAAAGCCTTGGAATCCATCAAAATGACATTCAAATTTCTGTATCAAGTGTGATTCTAACAAGTAGTAAAAATAGAACAAGTATTCAGTAACACAACTTACGTAATAAATATAAATTGAGTACCTATTAATATTATATGCCCAGGCATTGTTATAGATGCTAGAGATGAACAGTGAACAGAACAGTTTCAGTGGGAAGGGAGGTGTAAAAGTGTGTTTGAAGGAGATTTAAGAGAGAAGAGGAGAGAAACTGAAGTCAAAAATTACAGAATGCCTTTGTAAACAGGAGTAAAAAAAAAAAAGTGGAGGAAGGTGTCCAATGAGAGCAAAAAAAATTTATGGGAAAAAACAGTATGTTTGTGTGAAAATGGGAATGGCCCTAGAGAGGAAAAGAAACAGTCAATGGAGATGTCAAATTGTTACGTTGACTAATTACGGTCAATAGTTGTTAAGGAAGAAAAACTTTTCCTGTACCCATTTGGGTTCTTTAATGGGGGCCTGTGAATTAAACTGACAGAAGACAAATACCAGGTGAAAAGAAAAATTTTTATTCATGTAAGTATGTAGGGGCATACAGAAAAATGTGACTCGAAGTGTTGATTAGAATTTGGGGCTTATATTCCATCTTAATAGAGGAGGGGGGGAGGGAGAGCATTTGTGGGGAAACAAATGACTTTTAGGATGGATAAAAGGGCCCTTAGAAGACCAAATGGAAGATGTGATAGTTTTGTGTCAGTGTATGTTTGGGCGATCTCTTAATCCCAGTGCTGGCTTAAATCCAGGGATAAGAGCAAATCTGCCCAGGGTTGATAAACTCCCAGAGTGAGTTTGTGACAGTTGAGTTCTTATAAGAGGCTCTGCTTTCAGGGGAGTTCCGAAAAAAAGCTTCTTCCCACATCTGCTGATTCTCAAATGCTTTCAGCTCAAAATAAATTTTTCTGCTGCAATGGCATATTCTAAATTTTGGAGGCTATGGCAGAGAGACTATTAAAAAGGACCCAACCTCACAAGCAGATATGAGAAAAGTCACCTTGGGTGTTGCAGTCCCAGATTGCTTTCTCTTCTGGAATGTCTGGCAGCAGCCTCAGCTAGGTGAGATGGCAACCTCAAATGGCAGATACTGTATCAATGTCTTCTATTCGGTGCGTAAGTGTTCTTAACCTTAGGAAGATCTAGAATTAACTGTCCAGATGATAAACTAAATTAAACCTACAGTATTTGTATTTTTGAGTTAAGTTTAGAAACAAACTGTGTATACTTGTGTTCAAGAGAATTTAGCATATTTGAGATTTTTACAGATTAACTTTATGATTCTAATTTAAATTGTGTAACTGAATGATGAATTGAGACTGATATTTCAAGTTGAAATCTTACTGACTTTGTAAACATTTTTAAAACACTTAAGAGAATTTTAAGATATTTACCAGTTTTATAAGTTTAATTCCTTAGACTTATAATTTTTTTAAGTTTTAAGTCTTGAAGAAATCTTGGTCAGACAATTGACAGTTTGTTATGTTTATTGTTTTCTGTAAACATCTCTAAAATGATTTGTAAATAGAAGAGTAAGATTTGTTAGCAGAACTTAAAATTTTAAGAAATATGTTTCTAAATCTGTAACTTTAGCAAATTAAACATGAAAATTAAAAATACATCTTTCTAAATGTTTTTCCGAGCAAAACAAAAGGATGACAAAAGTGAACTCAGGGACATAAAAACTCCCACTGACAGTTTTTGGTGTCATTTTGTCATAAACCCACACTTATGGAGAGATTTTTCCTTCCCTTTAATGAGGGTCTAGGTACCACTGGGAAGTTCAAGTTTCATAGATATGGTACTATGTGCACATAAATTCCTAAACATTCTTGAATTGTTTTACTAAAAGGATCAAACACATACTCAGAGTGAACTTGGACTAAAAATTATCAAGTCAGGTTGATTACCTTTAGAACTGGGTGTTTCTCTTATAGTTTGGGTGTCAGTGATCAAAAAATGTTTTGAGCTCAAAAAAATATATAGGGAGAAATGAAGGTCTAACATTGAAAAAAAAAAAATCTGTCCTATCCAATTGCTCTGTGGTCTTAGAAAAAAATTCAGTGGCATTTCCAAAGAGTGAACTAAGTAGATGCAGAAAACATACTGTTTGATCAGAATCATTATCACACAGAAACAATGATAGCCAGTGAAGTTTTGGTGAGTCAAAGTCAGACAGTGGTATTTCCTTGCTTATTGGGACCAATTAAATATATTTTTTAAATGTATAAACATTGACTTTAATACTAATAAATACTTTAGTTGACATTAGGTGATTTAGCTCTCTATAGCTGACCTAAACTGACTAAATTATTTATAAAGTTTAACGAGAGAGAAACCATACTAAAAAATATTTAACATGTATTGAGTGCTTAACTATGCTCCAGGAATTATTTAAGCACTCTGTAGGCAGATTTTAATTCCTTCAACCTCCATATCATAGGTGTTAATATTTTCCCCATTTAACCTATGAGGAAACTGAGGCACAAAGAGGTTACATAACATATCCGAGGTCACATACCCAGTAACTAGCAGAGCTGAGATTTGAACCCCAGCAGCCTAACCCATACCCGGGCTCTAAATCCATCCACTAAATGGTTTGCCTTGCATGGCTGCCGCAGAGTGATCTCTCATGCAGAACCATCATGGCTTGACAAGAAGAATTCTCCCAAGTTGGTCCTCTCTGGGGTAGAGTAAGATTTTCCCCCCCTAGTTTAGGAGATCTTTTGGTGAGAAACTAAAGCCGCAGCTGACAGTATGCAAATACGGAAAGAGTTGAGAGAAGCCAAGTCTTCCATCTAGTGGTGCAAGAATGACTTCGGGTGATTGAACACGGAGCTTCCTTATGTGGCTTGAAGTAGGAACAAACAAGCAAAACAAATATTTCAACGCGTCTGTCCGAGTCACCCCTTATTTGCTAGGTTTTTCTTTCACAGAGTGTATAACTTCCCTCGGGGCACTTGGACTAGGCAGAGATGACATGAATGAACACAAACTCCAATACTTGATAATTTGTTATTCCTCAGCTGCGTACATTTTAACCCGGGAGCCTCTAAGCAGCAAGGAATCATTACTGAATAATGATTTCTTCTGTGCAAGTTTACAGCTGGTGACAATTAAATGCTTTTGTGATTGTGAACTGTGTTCTGTCACGTGCTGTGCTCTCTATTATGCGCCAGAAGGA
>CM052441.1:137323160-137363250 GCA_028533085.1 Varecia variegata
GACTACAGGCATGCGCCACCATGCCCGGCTCATTTTTCTATATATATTTTTAGTTGGCCAGATCATTTCTTTCTATTTTTAGTAGAGGCGGGGTCTCGCTCTTGCTCAGGCTGGTCTCGAACTCCTGAGCTCAAACAATCCGCCCGCCTCGGCCTCCCAGAGTGCTAGGATTACAGGCGTGAGCCACCGCGCCCGGCCCCTACACAATTTCTTAAACACAGACTAACAAATTCACTGAAATGGATAAAGCTGTCTTAAACTTAACAATCAGAATCTCAAGTACTACAGGTTGAACATCCCAAATTTGAAAATGCAAAATGCTCCAAAATCCAGAACTTTTTGAGCACCAACATGACACTCAAAGGAAATGCTCATTGAAATATCGTGAATTTCAGATTTTCAGATTAGGGACGCTGAACTGGCAAGTATTAATGTAATACAAATATTCCCAAATCCAAAAAATCCACAATCCCAAACACTTCTGGTCCCAAGCATTTTGGATAAGGGTACTCAACCCATCCAGGTCCATTCATTCTACATCAATAGTATTCCTTGAGTGCCCACTGTGTACTAGACCCCACTGGGGACACAGTGATCACTGAAATAAATTCCCTGCTCTTATGGAGCTTCCATTCTAGTGGGCCGTGCTGAACGGAATCATCAGAACCTAAAATAGAATCTGATACCAGCCTTCCATTTTTTGACCAAACCAGTTTTACCATATTAACTCCCTCAGTTGATTTATTTGCATGTAAAAATTTAGCAGGGGGAGGACCCATGTATGGTCATCTTTCTGGCTTTTTAGAGAAATCTTCTGCATCAGCAGGAAAGTGGGGGAAGACCTGGGAGGACAGGTGATCCTCTTGTCCCCTCATCATTCCAGATTTAACAAGGGCCTTGGGAGAAAGGCCCACTTTCGGTGCCTGTGAAATGGGAGATTGTTAGAATACTATAGACTTAGTGGCTTGTAAAGGACAAGCATTTATTTCTCACAGTTCTGGAGGCTAGGTGGGAATCAGGGTGCTGGCAGATTCGGTTTCTGGTGAGGTCCTGCTTCCTGGTTTATAGATGGTGCCTTTTAGCTAGGTGAAAGGAATGAGGAAGCTCTTCTGAGTCTCTCTCATAAGGGCACTAATCCCATTCACAGGGCTCCACCCTCGTGACCTAATTACCTCCTAAAGTCCCCACTTCCTAAAACCCTCATGTTGGGGGTTAGGATTTCAGCTTATGAATTTAGAGAGTGGGGCACAATCATTGTCTTTAGCAGCCCCACTCTCTCATTTCCCTGCCTCTGCCTGGAGGCTGGTGCTCAGGGGGCCTGGTTTCTGTGGGGTATCACCCAATCTTTCCCTTTTTGTGCCAAAGAATCCAGACTCTGGAACCAGTCCTGCCTCTCGTGAAAACCCTGAACATTTGATTGTCCCCTTGCCCTGGCACAATCCTTTTTCTGAACCCCCACTGCCTTCCTCCACCTGCAGCCTCTGGACTCCAGGTCCTTGGAATCCCAAATGCCCCCCAGCTGCCCCTGGGCTGGTGCCCTTGTGCCACATTGTCTCGGGCATGGCGGGCAGAGTCCACAGATCATGGCTTGAGTGATTTTACCCCGACATATTGCAGGGTCCTCGGAATCACAGGTGAAATCCCAGGTTCCTGTTGTCAAGGAGCTCAGGGTCCACTTGTTTTTGTCCAGTGACTGATGATCTTTGGGAGATGCTGTGGCCTCACTTCTGATCATTCATGACAATGACCTTTCACATTTAGTCTTCAGTTCTGATTTCCCAACTCCTCCAACCTGTCACTCATCTTTCAACAAATACTCCGGTAAACGCAAAGAGCTCTTATCTGAAGAAATTCTCCATTGAGGGGGGAAAAAAAGGATTTAGTAAAAACCATTCACAACTCTTTTAATTTATCCTTTTATGCAATTGATGTTTCAGATATAGAGTCTTTTAAAATAGTACAACTTTATCCATGTCTACTTAGTCTAGCATCTAGGAAGTGGTGAATTATCAGATTGAACTATCAATCATCACCCATTTTTTAAAAGAACCCTTGATGATGTAAAATAACTTACCAGTCACCAGTTTGTCTCATGTTGCTTCACACGAGAAATAGATAAATGTATATTTTTATGGAGGGTGTGAAGGATATGGACAGACCATCTCTTGTTCTTTCTTTGTGCTTCAGTCGTCTTGCCTGCAGGAATATACCAAATGGATTCGTATGCACTGGAAAGGATTCTGTCTGGATTCCAGATGTGGCCCTTCAGGGGCACGTGTGACACAGAGAACCAACCAGAGCTACTCAGAGGATAGGAGAAAAACCAAGCTTCCTGTCCTCATTTCTCCTTCAGTGATCTTGTTGATGGAGATGTTCTGCCCATGTTACAACAGGCATGTCACCTTGAAAGAAATGACAATGTCATGTTTCCAGTGAATATATACAGAGTGAATGAGTTCCCTCAAAAACATCTTGTTCTTGTGCTCCATCTTTTGGGGAGGAGATGCTCTTTTTTCATTTGAACTAGTTTTTAATTTTTAAAAGAAGACTCAGATCGGTATGTGATAAAAATAAAATAAGTTACAAATGTTAGAGAAATGTCTTTCCCTCTAGCACCTCCCCCCCTCTAATCCCACAGAGGAAATCTCTGTATCTTCTTGCCTTTAGAAGGAAAATATTCATATTGCACAACATAGTGTCTTGACCCACGTTTTTACAAAGTCAAAGACAAAATGCTTCAGATAGCTTACTAGTGGTCATCACTGCCATGCCCCAGCTCTTATCTTTAAAAGAAAAAAAATCAACAAATTGGTTCCACCATACACTTGGTATTAAATGGTTAACTGGTACAATAGCTTAGGATACCTTGGTCTAGCTGCATCAAAGAACTTCTTTTCATGTTTACTCTGCCTCAGAAGCGATCGATAAATATTCTTTGATCAAATAGGTTGTATTTGGTTCACTAAAGTGCCATTTCATGGGAAAATGATAAATAAGCATGCAGCCATCGCTTTTGGCCTCCTTTGCCACATAAAATATGTTTTAAGGTAGATTTCCACCCCCACAAAAAAAGCCCGAGTGGAATGATCAGAAATTGAACCTAGCCTAAAGAAAGAGGGAGAGAGAGATGGAGACTAACGCTTGGAAGGGCTCCAAGTGGATTCATTCCAGACGTTTTATTACTGTTGATCATCCAAGTGAGGGGCAAAGCTCCCTTTTCCTTCTTATGAAGAATATTGGAGCAATCACAGTAGAAAATGTCTAGGTATATTACAAACTCTATCAATGTCAAGTTGTTATGAAAGTTGCTACTCTTTTGTCCGTCATCTGAGAGATTCTGTAATCAGAAGCCTGTGGCCGCTGGCCCTGCTCACCATCACCTTGTCACAGGTGGAGTGCCCCGGAGTGGGCTGGCTGGGCGGCTGGAGTCTCTCTTGCCTGCTCAGGCTCACAGAAAACCTGGACAGACCGCAAAACACGCAGACTCCTCAAGCTCTTCCTTGTGAGGATTTCTACTGGCAGATCAGTGACGCCCGATAGAAAGATCTGGACTTCATAAAACACACAAACAGGAATCCCATGTGTGTTATGTGAATTTGCACTCAAGTAAGTAATTGACATTTCCGTAGCTCCCTGACAGCACTGCGTGGATCCACAGGAAAATAAAGAGAGCAAGGGTTTCAGAGTCAAACAGATCTAGGTGTAATTCCCAGCGCCAATCCACCTTGCTGTGTGACCTTGATAGATTGTTTAGCCTCCCTGAGCCTCAATATCCTCTTCTGGAGTATGGGGGTAATAATGTACATCCCCACCAAAGCTGCCGGGAGAATTGAGTGAGAGAAGGTCCCTGAGGCCCCAAGCCCAACACCTGGCACATTGTGGGTGCATAATAAACATAAGTTCCCCGCCTAAGACATGTATATTGTGGGTGGAAGAAAGAAAGGAACAGAAAGCAAGAATAAAAAGAAGAAGACAAAGAAGGAAAAAGCAAGGACCAGTAGGAATAAAATTTGAAAAAGAACTTGATAAAATGCTTTTTTGTGGTGGAGAAAATCCTCAGCGCTCCACGCTCAGCTGGTGCATGTTCCAAGGCCTCGCTGCTCCTCCCTCCTGCGGTTCAGCCTTTGGCCATTTCGTTCCTCATTAGCACCTTCCCTGGGAAGAAGAGAGAGAGGCTGAAGCTCAGGACAGTCAATTTTGCTGTTAGTACCTGTCATCAAGATTGAGTCGGGAGAAGAAAAGAAGCCGTCAAAATAAAGGTTAGGAATTATGTGTATATTTCCGGGATCTCTCTCTCTGTCTCTGTCTCTCATTTCTCTTTACTGAAACACCTCTACTGGGAAATCTGGACCCCACCTCTCCCCTTTCTCGGATGCCACTCATTGCTTCACCCCACTTCCAATCCAGCACTAGCCTGAGATTGTCTTTTCCAATATACCTAGTGACCTCTTGGTTGCCAATCATATGACCTTTCCTTGGTCTATGTGATGTTGGCATGGAAGACCTTGAAACTCACTATTCCTGTAGCTGGCTATGTCCCCAGCTTCTGAGAATGCTAGTTGTCTACCAAATTCCATTTTCCCTTTCTTCCTTGCTATCCTTTTCTAGAGATGTGTCCATTGAAAGTACTACATTCCTAGCCTTCTTTGTAGCTAGAAGTGACAGTGAGATGTACAGAGCAGGGCAGCCTGGAGGTTGTCAGCCATGTCTCCTGGTGGCTTGAACAGAACCCCAACTATAGCTTTCTCTTCCACCCAGCCAGAGCTTTGGAGACCTAAGATCACTATGGAAAAATTGCCCTAGGACTCACAGGAATTCAGTCCTAATGAAATTCACCCTTTTCTCCAATACAGGTGTGGTATATGTATCCCCTGTAGAATAAGCATCCTGGGAGGCTATAGCTACAGCTTTGGGGCCCCTGAGAAGGAGAGTGGAAATTTCAATTTGGAAAAGAAGGTTTCTGTGTGAAACGCTGAGAATGACTCTTGGTTGTGCTTTCTGGCATGGGGGGCGATGTATCCAGAGATCATGGAGCTGGGGTGGCATGGGGAAGGGAGAGCCTGAAGCAGGGGAGCCCCACCTGAGGCACCGGCAGATGCCAGGCTGGAAGGGGGACCTCTTAGCTCAAGCAGGATGGACATGCCCAGGGTCTTGCTTGTGCTTGGAGTCAGAGGAGAGCTAGGAGGGCAGAATGCCCAGCAGAGCCCCTGGAAGACAAGTCAGCTGGCACCTCGTCCAGGGACGGGAAGCAGGCTCCGTCAGGGGGCTGGGTGGGACTGGGGTGGGGCGGGGCAGCGCAGAGATGATTGTGCAGTGGGTCGAAGAGACAGGTAGATAAAGACCAGCAAGGTGTACGAAGACCAGTGGGGAACACTCCTAGTTAGAGTGGGGGACCTTGGGCTTCTGTGAGTCACTGTGGCATTACACATAATCCCTGCTGCTTTTGTTTTCCTAGTGACACATCTTCCTGATCCACTGTGGTCACTCTACTGGCTAGTCTGGAAGTTTGTGCCAGCTTACTGAGTCATCTGCTGGAAAGACTGTCTCAGACGTGTAATGCCTCTGAAAGATCATTTGCTCTGTATCAGGAGGTGCAGACAGGAGTCAGACGAGTTGCTGAGACTTTGGGTGAGCTCTTTTTCTCTCCTGAGCCTCAGTTTTCTTGACTATAAAATGGGAATAATAAGGCATACCTATCAGCTTTTCTGTAAGGACTAAGTGAGGTTATGTATTTATAGCAGTGTTTTCAAACTTCAGCCACCTGAAGAGCTTGTTAAAATACAGATTAGAGGGCCCTGCCTCCAATGTTTCTGATTCAATAGGTCTGGGTGGGGCCTGAGAATCTGCAATTTGAACAAGTTCTCAGGTGAAGTCTCTACTGCTGTTCCTAGGCCCTCACTTTGAGAACCACTGCTTTAAAGCCTTTAGTCTCTTTCTGACACGCATACATGGTTTTAATAAGTTCCCTTTCTTCTTCCTGTTCGTACATTGAGCATCTCTAACCCCAGGCTTAGACTTTTAAATAATTTCTTTGCACAGATACTATTAATGATTCGTCCAACACTCAAGATATTATCCTGCTTTGCAAGAAAGTAGCCATATATATTATGGTCTACATTTGTAAGGATAATAGTAAAAGCTAATATTTGTGTAAAACTTTCACAAATATAATTTCATTTATGTTCACAAAAACCTTATTTTGTAGATAAGGATGTTGAGGTTCAGAAAGGTTAAGTGATTTGTTCAAATTCACACAGCTTGAAAGTGACAGAGCCTGGACTCGAACTCAGGTGTTCTGCCCCAGGCTGGTATTCTCTCTGTCAAATACTGCCCTCGTTATTTTTTTCATTGTTATTGTAACCTAGTTGGAAGGTGAGGTTTGTTTGTTTTTTCTGTTCTCATGCATCTTAAGGGCCTTTAACGAAGTGAGCGATAAATTGCAATTTCTGTAAGTTGAGTGACTTTGTCACCGGCAGCCCCCAGGAGCAGCCACAAGCAGATGGTGGTGATTTTTTTACTGTTTGTCACTGAGGCATGCCCTATTTTCACTAAGAAATAAGCTAAAGTAGCTCATTCCACAAGAAATGCTGCCCTGTCTTGGACATTTCCTCTCCAAGAGGGATGATTCCTGCCCTATAGGACTACACGGGAGGCAATGCGTCAAGGATAAAAAAATTTAGAAGCATGTTCAATCGATAAGATTGTTGAAAAGCAAATGGAAATTACATTCTATCCAGGGAAAAGGAGAGCCATCCACCCGCCAGGAATGGGAAGTTCACAGGACTGAAAAACAGCATCTGGCTTCATTTGTGGTAGGATTTGGAGCCAAAAAGATACTCTTGCTTCAATGCAATTAGGGAATTACCATTTTGCTGTGAGGAGCATTGTAGGGAGGGTGAGTGGGGCGAAGGGAAAGAGGTTCCAGCCTCTGGAACCAGAGGAATCTGGCTGCTGATCTGGGCTCCTCCATGTCCTGGACAACCCCAGGTGAATGACCCACCTCTCTGGGCTGTTGTGGGAATTAAACAGGATGGTGCATGCAGGGTTCCTGTCAGCATAATATGCACCTAACATGCTAGTCCTCTTCCTCTACCCACTGGATCACCTTGTGACTTTCGTCTTTTTTCCCTTGGACTTTGATCTTTTTTTTTTTTGGTTGTTGTTGTTATTGGTTTTTCCTACTTTACATCAGAACACTTTGAGCAGTGGGCCCTATCTCCCTTTATAGAAGATGAAGAGGCGACATGTTCCTTGTCCTTGACACCTGGACAGCAGGTATGTGAACAGGCTTGAACAATCATGGACTTTCATATCTTAATTTGGGTTGCCTGAAACCAGAGCCAGAAGACAAGGACTCGGGTGTCAGGAGTTTATTTTGGAAGTGATCCCAGGAGGCAAGGCAGCTGGAGTAGGGGAGCGAGGTGCAGAATGAAGAAGCAACAGCTAAGGCTGTGTTGCTGAGCTGCTTGCAGTGTGGGCACTGGGGCCCCACCCCCCTGGGCACCATCTGCAGGGCAATATAGAATGAATCTCGTACATGGCTTCTTGGCCTTTTGGCTAAGATCATGTATAGAATGAATCTCATAATTGTCTCTTAAAAATGGAAGGCTAGAGCAATTCCACTCCTACTCATATGCCCACGAGAAATGAAAACATATGTCCACATAACAATTTGTATATGAATATTGATAGCAGCACTATTCTTAATAGCCAAAAGATGGAAACAGCCCAAATACATTTCAACCGATGAACGGGTAAGTAAAATGTGGTATATCCATACAATGGAATATTATTCAGCTGTAAAAAGGGTTGAAGTTCTGATACATGCTAGAACGCAGATGAATCTTGAAACCAACATGCTCACTGAAAGAAGTCAGACACATGAAACCGTGTATTATATGATTCTATGCATTCGAAGTGTCCAGAACAGAGAAATCTATAGAGACAGGAAGTAGATCAGTGGCTGCCTAGGGATGAGAGGATTGGAGGAGTAGGAAGGTGATAGCTAAAGGGTACAGGTTTGTTTTGGGGATGATTAAAATGTTCTAAAATTGACTGTGGTGATGGTTGTACGTATCTGTGAATATACTAAAAATCATTGAATTTTATACTTTAAATGAGTGAATTATATGATATGCAAACTCAGAACTGGCTGAGTATAGTCCCTGGAGGATGTTAATTCTCCCATAACTTCCAGGCTGTGGGCTGAGGACTGAGTTCCTTGGGGTTCGGCTAGAGAAGCAGTGGGTGCTTTACGGGGGAGAGGCGGCGTGCCTGGAAGCTGTGCACCCAGCGGCAGGCAGAATGACACACGGGCTGAGGAAGATTGGCCAAGAGCACCAAAAATGAGGGCTACGCTTTTCCTTTGACATTGAATCTTAAGTGAGAGGAATAAAGATATAGCAGCAAAGGGGAGATTACTTGCAACATGATCCAGCAAATCCAATTCTGGATATATGCCAAAAATAGTTGAAAGCCAGAACTTGGATATTTACACACCCCTGTTCATAGTTACACACCTCTGTTCATTATTTGCAATAGCCAAAAGGTGGAAACAACCCAAGTCCATGGATGCATGAATGGATGGACTAAACGTGTTATATACATACAAGGGAATATTATTCTGCCCTAAAAAGGGAGGGCATTTTGACATATGCTAGTGCATGGATGAGCTTTAAAGACATTATGCTAAGGACAAATACTCTATGATTCCACTTGTATGAGGTGCCTACAACAGTCAAATCCATAGAGACTGAAAGTGGTTGCCAGGTGCCAGGGCAGAGGCAAGTGGGGAATTAGTGTGTCATGGGTGCAGAGTTCCACTTTGGGAAAATGAAAAAATCTGTAGATGGATGGTGGTGATGGTTGCATGACAATGTGAATGTACTTAATGCCACTAAACTAACTTAAAAATGGCTAAGATGGTTTAAAAAAATCAGTGGCTCACTCCACAAATAAAAAGAATTCTATTTAAAGAAAACAAAAAAAGGAACGTGAAATTATCCCAGTGGTCGTGTTGGGAGTCCGTGTGGCACCACGCTGGGCTTCCTGCTGTCTCGCCTCCCTTGATTCTGCCTTTTCCAAGCCTAGTGCTCCAGCCTTCCCGAAGAATCCACAAGCTCCCTGATATTCTTCTAATACATTCCTTTTGTGCTCACTTTTGACAGTTAGTTGCTGTTTCTTGCAGCCCAGGACTCTGACTCATACACATCTAGTATAGCGCTGGCAAAGCAGAAGTTTCAGGTTATTTTATACTGTAGCCATTTATTAACACAAACCCTAGAGCCAGACAATATTATTGACGTGACTGTTTTAAGGCAGGTGGCAGCTTTTCTTAACAGCAAAAGTAAACTATTCTAGATGTGCTCTGTGAAGTGGCCCATGCTAAGTGGGGGTGGGAGTGGGGTGGGGTCCTCTTCCTCTCCACTTGCCATCTATGCGACGCAATCTCTACGACAGCATGGATACCGTAGCCATCACTCGTTGGCAAATCTGTCTTTCCCCAAATATGCTCATGGTAATGAAAAGGGAAGGGGGCCATCTCAGCCCCCCACCCTCCCACCAACACCGACCCTGGGCTTCCCAGCAGGATCAGGGAGATGTACTAAGGAAAAAAAAACAAAAACCCGGCCAACTAGGGTTATCCCTCCATTTTCCACTTGCTCCCATCCCCGAGAAGGAAAGGCCAGCACGGCATGTCCAAAGACTAATTGCAGGGTGACTAGTGGAAATAAACAGCTAGAAGGGAGCAGCTAGAAGGGGTGTGGAGGCAGAGACAGACCAAAGGGGAAGTGACTGCCTCCTCTGAGCATGTGTGAGTGTAACCCTTGTGTGGGGACCTCCAGCCAAGGAAGAGGACCTCTATGGGGGGCATTGCTAAGACCCCCAGAGCAGCAATGCCTGGCAGGCCAGGACCATGTCTTGGCAGGGGCCAGCATTTGTCCGCAACCTCTTAGAGCCCCAGGAGCAGCTTGAGAGATGGTGGAGATCATGGCCTAAGGCCCCAGCCTGGCCCCTGCACCACTTTTCTAAGACCACAGAGGTTGGAGGATTTGATGACCAAGTGGAAGAGGAGTTAGATTCTCAAGAATGTCTTGGGTTTGAATTTTCTTCCAGTCATTGGGTAGGAGCCCAAAGCAATTTAAGTTTGACTTTGGGATATAAAGTAATGGGACCTTTGGTCCACCAGAATTTACACTTAATTTTATACTTATATTTATGCCTAATTTAAACTTTTTCACTTTTCAATTTCCAGCCTTACTGTAGTCAGTAACTGTATATTCAAGGCAGGCATATAATTATCTCCATTGCAGAGGCAACCTCTGTAAGCAAACTCTGCACAGCGGAACTACGGAACGCATTTTTGATCAAAGGAAGCTCAATCTGAACTCGATGCAGGTCTGAAGCTGTGCTGCTCTCTCCTCGTCATCTCCTTCTGGTTGCTCAGGACACACTTTCCAAACTTGATTTTTGTGATGGTTAATTTTATGTGTCATCTTGACTGGCCAGGGAGTGCCCAGATGAAGCATTATTTTCGGATGCATCTGTGAGGGTGTTTTCAGATGAGGTTAGCATTTGAATCTGTGGACTCAGTCAAGCAGCAACCTTTTTGGCACCCAGAGACCATTTTCATGGAAGACAATTTTTCCATGGACCAGGAGGGGGGATGGTTTTGGGATGACTCAAGTGCATTACATTTATTGTGCACTTTATTTCTATTATTATTACATTGTCATATATAATGAAATAATTATGCAACTCACCATAGGTTGGGGACCCCTGCAGTACAGTAAATCCCCCCAATGTGGGTGGACATCATCCAATCCATTGAGGGCCTGAGTTGAACAAAAGGCGGGAGGAGGAGGAATTCGCCCTTTTTTTTTCCTGCCTTGCAGATTGACCAGAGACATCTCATCTCATTTTCTTCTGCTCTCAGACTGGGTTTTACACCATCGGCTTCCCTGGTTCTCAGGCCTTCAGACTAGGGCTGAATTACGCCACTGGCTTTCCAGGGGTCTCCAGCTTGAAGATGGTAGATCGTGAACTTCTCCATTCTTCATAATAAATCGTATATATTAAAGGACCCTACTGATATGCTTCTCTGGAGAACCCTGACTAATGCAATTCTTCAACTGACTTACGCTCCCAGGTTAGAGCTGCCCTCTCTTTCTTAGCTCGCTGGGGGCCTTCTGGGACCTTAGGACCATCTCCTGGGTCTCAGATCAAAACTCCTCACATAGCTACTTAAACTACTTGGGCAGCCAGAGGAGTGAGGAGTGCCAGGGGGCACAGTGGTCCTCAAACCTAGCAATGCATCAGGTTCACGTGGCTCAACATAAAAAGGCATCCAGACCCCAAGCTAATGGCGGCCTAAGTCAGAGGCTCCAGGGATAGAACCAGGCCTCTGTAGTGTAACAATCATCTCAGGCAGTTCTGAAGCACAGCGGGGTTTGGGAACCATTATCTCAACCTGAGCTTTTCAAACTGCCCACTTCCTAACTACAGAGGAGAAGCAGCTGGTCCCCCCTGGGAGAGTCTGGGTCCGTAATTCAACTGCCCACTAAAAGCTGAAATGTCTTTGAAGTCTGGTGTTTTATCTTCAAACTCATTTTTATTCTGATGTCTTAAAGTGTGATTTCTGCCCTGACTGATGGCTCATTTTGATTTCATTTTGACTTGATGGCAGTGTTCATATCACCAGCTATGACAAACCTAGACTTCCCGTCACTCATCACATATTCACATCTCTGCTCTCCCAGTTTCCATGAAAAGACAAATATGGTACTTTATTTATTTATTTTTTCTTTCTTTTCTTTTTTTTTTTTTTAACTCCCGGTCCCCCGCTACTTTATTCAACTAAAGCTATTTGACCCTCCCAACAACATGCATGGTAGATACTATTATACAGTACCCATTTTACAGATGAGGAAAGTGTAGCTCAGAGAAATGAAACAACTAGTCAAGTGTCAGAGTTGCATTTTTTATTTTTAGTCTTTTATTGTGGTAAAATATACATGACAAAAAATTTATCCATGTTTAAGTGTAAAATTTAGTGGCATTAAATACAATGTTGTGATTCCACTGTCACTATCCAATTCTAGAACTTTTTCAACATCCTGAACAGAAATTCTGTACCCATTAAAGACTAACGCCCTAACCCCCATCCCTCCAACAGTAACCACTGTTCCTTCTCTGTCTCTACGGGCTTGACTACTCTAGGTACCTCAAGGAAGTGGAATCGTACAATATTTGTCCTTTTGTGTTGGCTTCCTTCATTTAGCACAATGTCTTCAAGAGTCATCCATGTTGTAACGTTTGCTGGGCAGACCTACGTTTTGAATCCAGTTCTGTTTCTAACAGATTCTCAAATCCATACTCTTTTCACTTCCCATTTTGCCTCCAAATATTGGAATGGCTGGGAGGTGGGAGAGAAATTAGCAAATTATGTTTGGTCACAGAGTATAAAAATGAAATTATCAGTAGAAGTGTCAGAGAGGCAAGGTCCAGCCTCAGAGACTGGAGAACACTTCTCATCATTGGAACTGACCCAAAATAAAATGGGGCCATTTCCTTAGGGAGTGAGTTACCTGTCACTGGAGGTGACCAAGTACAGTTTGGATAACCAGGATTTTGGTTGGAAGAGGTGAGGAATTGGAATAAAAATAACTGTTTTCAATTGCTACTCCTGATTATGCCAGAATCACCAGGAAAGTGTTTTTTAAAAAGGATTTCTGGGTTCACCTGCAGAGTGTAATTCATTGAATCTGGAGAGGTCCCAGGGGATATATTTTGGAAGAGCCCTGGATGTACCCAGGGTTAGGAGCCACCAGACTAGATGGTAGCTAACGCCCAACCCAACACCAGATCTCTTTGATTCCAGGACTGGATAATCATTCTCAGCCAGAGTCTAGGTTCCAACTCATTTATTAATGGGACAAGGTCTGCGCTGAAATGGGTTCTAACGACTGTTCAAAGTCTCTGAGAAACAGAGGTCAGTGGTAGGCAGTTGTGTCCTGTTAATGATTCAAGCATTGAAGAGAAACATTAGGAATGGTGAGCATTCAAGCCCATTAGCATCTTGAAGCATTGCCAGGCTGGGAAGGAGCAATGCATTCATTCTGTGCCTGTGGCAGTAATGGCCCCCAGCCCAGCACCCCTCTGGACCCTAAGGCCCGTGATGTGCCAGCCTCGCCCTCTAGCTGAGTGTCCGCCCCATCCCCAACCTCCCTCCAGCACTCCCTGGTCCCCACCTGTCCCCAGCACTGAGTTGCCAGGGTATGGATGTGGGTTGGGAGTGGAGGGGAGGAGAGGCACAGCTGTGGGCAGCAGGCACAGGGCACGTGGTCCCTGTCTAGATTCAATAACACAGGAATCACCGGGGGATCTTGTTAAAATGCAGGTTCTCCGCCAGCACTGGGCATGGCGGTGGGACCGCGGATTCTGCGTGTCTAACAAGCTCCCAGGTGATGGCTGATACCCACCGCTGCCGCCGCCATCCCTGCTCGTGGACCACACTTTTGAATAGCAACGGGGAGGGGGTTCAGAGGGCAGCTCCCGGAGCTGGAATGCCTGAGTCTGAATCCTAGCTCTACTTCCTAACACCTGCCTGACCTCGAGCAAGATACTTAACCCCTGAGAGCCTCAGTTTCCACATTTGAGAAAGGGGAAAAGTAATAGTACTTATGTCATAGAATTGTGAGAATTATATAAGATAAAGAATGGAAAGCAGTTAGCATGGTGCCTGGCACACAGTAAGAACTGTGAGCCAACATTAGTAAGCAGATTGAAGAGAGGGGGTTGCTGGTGGAGCCAGAGCTGGGAGGAGAGGCAGAGAGTAAGTTCTGGCCCAGGGGCTGAGCTGGGCTGTGGGCATGGCTGTCTCTTCTACTGCTTTTTCCCTCCGCCACCCACGTTAGCCCCGCGGGGAATGCTGCGGCTTCATAACCTGCACTGTTGTGGGGCTTGTTCGGATGGTGCTGGCATCAAGGCTGAAACCCGCATTACTGCGGGGAGCCACTTACAGGGTTCCCTTGAATCTGGTGCCGCTGCGTCCACTCACCAACCGTGCCTTGATGTGCTTTAGATCAGCCCTCCCTAAATTGCTATCCTGTTGCTTTAGTCCAAGTAGAGAGAAGCCAGTAATGAGTCCAGCCTGATGAACGACTCGGGGAGGAACATTCTTTTCTTCCCCTGGTGAGACTTCATTGACTACCCAGGCAAGGCTTGGCAGGAGCTCTGAATTATCGGGATCTCGTTAGCAGCTTTGCCTCGCTATTGGCTGGGCCTTTGCCGCAGGCTGGAAGGATGCTGGTCGGGCAGGACCCTCACGCAGGCCCGCCGGCCTGTCTTTTTTACCAATTTCCGGAACTGTCTATGCACCTCTTGGTCCTATTTCTCCTGGACAGTCAGTCAAGACTCGGATACTCAGCTAGCTCATTTTTTATTTGTAACTATCAAAGCCTAGTATAATTCAGTGAGCAAAAAAATCCTGGTTAGGGATATTGCAAAAAAAGAAAGAAAGAAATCTTCTCCGATAAGTGACGGATCCCACAGTAGCAACACTGGCTTAGAAGTGTTTGAAGTCTCTTCTAGAGCCATCTCCTGGGCCCTCTTTTATGTATCAGAAGGATGAAGGGAGGGGTCAGCTCCTCCAGGATTCTCATCGGTTATTTCAGGAGCCTTAATAACTTCAATTCATGCTTCAGACCCTTCCCATGGAACTGGATCTGGGTCAGGACCTCTGTCTCTGTGTCCCACCTCTCAATTCAGGAGGGTGAGCTCTAGGGCTGCATGCAAGAGGAGGGCCTTTTCACAACAAAAATGGGGCAAAGGGAAGTGTCTTAGCCTGTTCCTGCTGCTATAACAGAAATATCTTAGACTGGGTAATGTATAAAGAACAGGAGTTTATTTCTCATAGTTCTAACAGTTGGAAGTCCAAGATCAAGGCACTAGCAGATTTGGTGTCTGGTGAGGGCTGAGCCACAACCTTGTTGCTGTGTCTTCACAGGGTGGAAGGGCAAAAAAGGGCTGAGCTCTCTCCCTCAAGCCCTTTTATAAGTGCACTAATCCTATCCCTAATCACCTCGTAAAAGCCCCGCCTCTTAGTACTGTTGCATTGGGGATTAAGTTTTGACATGCATTTTGAAGGGACACAAATATTCAAACCATAGCTGGAAGGTTGAGGAGCTCAAGGCCAAGCTGGTTTGAAGGAACAGCAGGGCTGACAAATGCAATATTCTGGATGGACCAGTTGTACAGGCAACCCATAGCCTGTGTCTCAGAGCCAACACGTTTCTCACTTTAACCATTTCTTGTGCAAGTCTTTTTGAAATGCACTTCACACACTGTTATGTAGAAAACTCAATCTGTTTTCAATGGATTTCATAATAACCATTATGATATCCATTATTGCAGTGACAAGTTCAAGAAGTTCTGAAGTGCAGACCATTATACAAAATAGCCCCAGACCTTGAACTTCTATAATCTTTATTGCTTTTTTGATTATAAAATTATACAGTCTGAAATTTTTTTTAAAAAGTCATTTACTTTTTAATAGTTTTTACTATCTCTTTTGAGGCGATTTGCCTGGTATTTTGTTACTTCGGTCTCTCTTTAACATGCTTCCAGTAGCATCTCTTTCATTTGTTATCATTCATCTAGATTTAGGCCGGGGAAACTACACAATAAAGCTTATTACAATTGCCTGTGAAGAATGCCCTCAGGATAGGCAAAGGCTTAGTTGATCAATATTGCTATTAGGATTAAACTTTCCAGTGGATTCTGGAAGAAGTTTAGGCTGTGGAATCAGAGAGACCCAAGTATAAATTGCCACTTACTGGTTTTGGGAGCTTCAACAAATGACCTTAACATTCTCAGTTTCCTCAACGTAAAATAAAAATTTAAAAACCCCTAACTTTCATAGCTATTGTGAGGATGAAAAGAAATAGGATGCCACACACTCATCACAGCATTTGGCTTGCAGTGGTGACTCAATGAACACTAGTTTTCTCACCCACATACCACTCCCATGTATCAAGATGTTGGGCAGGAGTGTGTCTGGGACAGTGGACTCAAACTTGAACTTGCATTGAAATCTCCTGGAGGGGGTTATTAAAATACAGATTGCTGGGCCCCAGCCCCAGAGTTTCTGATTCAGTAGGAATAGGCTGGGTCCTGAAAAATTGCATTTGGAAGAAATTTCCAGGTTATGCTGCTGCTTGCTGGTCTGGGGTCACACACTGAGAACCCCTAATCTAGGAGAGAAAGAGACTTGGGTCCAAATCCCTGCTTGGCCACTCAGTAGTTGTGTTAATTTGGGCAAATCCTTTTTGTTTTTTCAGTGATTCTCGTGACTTTCTTTTTTTTCGTTCCAGAATATTATGGGGGTACAAATGTTTTGGTTACCTGAATTGCTTTTGTGCAGTTTGAGTCAAATTTGTAAGTGTGCCCATCACCCAGATACTGTGCATTGTACCCGTTTGGGCAAGTCCCTTAACTTCCCTGAGCCATAGTTTCCTCATCTGAAACATGAGCGTAATAACTCCTGCCTCATAAAGTTGTAATAAACAGTAAATACTATGGTAGTTGGAAAAGATCTAGTACTTAATAGGTCTTCATAAATCTTAATTTTTCCCTCTTTGAGGAAGAGTTTTCTTTTTTAGCCTAAAGACTTTTAGTGTTCTAAGGAACTAGAGCAACTAGAAGATTTTGCTCCTAGAATTATGTACATCTGGTCTTAGATACTTTAAAATAAGACATATGTTATTTACTCAGGAAAAGCAACAGTAAACTCTCTACTAGGTAGTAAATTTTGATCCTGCACAGGTAGCTTAGGAGACCAATTTCACTAACTTCCTACCTGTTTACCTTTTTGGGAAATGATGGATTAATTAAAAAATATTCATCCTTGCAGACTGAATAGGGTTTTACAGGTTATACAAGCCAATGAGTAATTTCTCCATTGGGTATACGTGGGCTATCGACTGTGGGTTGGGGGCACCTATGTAGACTCATTAAAGTATACTCATAAGTTGCAGATTAGATATAATTCTAATAGAATTTGTTCTGGTCAGATGACATACTCTCCAGGAAAAAAAAAGATCATGTTTTTCTGCTGTGAAATTGATTTGCTGGTGTTCTGCCAAATGGAAACCTTATCATAGTAAATACATCAACTTTAATTATTCATTTCTATTTGCTTAAAGAAATATTCTTATGTGACATACATATGTTCATACATTTTCTTGTTATAACAACATGAATTAAATAAGTCACTTTCACACATAAATGCAATTCCAAGAGTTATTATCACTAACTTGTGTTCTCTGTACCATTCACACATTTTCCCATTCAGCTGGAGAAAAGGTAGTATTTGTGTCATGGGGAAGAATTATAGAGCAAAAGATGAGAATCTTTTTAGTGCTCTTTCAAGTAAAAGGCGGGTGGGGAAAGCACAGGCTACCATCTGCTATTACTGATAAATTGAAATATCTCCATCTATAGAGATTCGTTAACATACCACTGGTTTGCCAATTTCATCTACTCAATCTGCATAACCAAAATGAGGCCTCTAGTCTTTTCAGTTCATTGTCGAGTCACCCAAGGAATATATGTTAGGGTCTGTTCTGCCATCTGGTGTTCATCGAAGGAAACGTCCTCTGAGGCATTATGAGTTAAATAGCCAGTAGTTTCTCTCATAATTAGTGGTGGGTGTGAAATGGTTACAATGTTAATGAAACGCAATTCCAGAGTCTCAGCCAAATTCCAATAAAAGGCAATTTCAGAATATATATCAAAATGAAAAATGCACACACTCTTGGCCCAGTGATTTTACTTTTATGAATTCATCTCAGGATGTATTTATACATGTGCACAAAGAAATGTATATATTATAAGAACATTCCTAGCATTAGTATTTATCATAGCAGAAGACTGGAAACAAGCTCAATGTTCCTCAATAGGGTACTGGTTAAATAAGTTGTGATATATCCATACAATAAGTATACCATGCAGTTGTTTGAAGAATAAGGCAAATCCATATCTACAGATATGAGACAATCACTGAGACATTGTTACATGAAATAAACATGATCTAGAACAGTGCATATAATATGCTGACATTGGTATAAAAATGTTCATGTATGCATAGAATATCTCTAGAAGGATACTCAAGAAAGTGGTAACAGTGATTGACTTTGAGGACTAGAACTAGGTTGGTCAGCAATGAAAAAGTTACTTCTCATTATTTACATCTTGTACTATAGTAATAATTTTAACATGTGTATGTATTACCTATTCAAATTTTTTTTTTTTTTGAGACAGAGTCTTGCTCTGTCACCCAGGCTGGAATGCAGTGGCATCATCATAGCTCACTGTAACCTCAGACTCCTAGGCTCAAGTGATCCTCCTGCCTCAGCCTCCTGAGTAGCGGGGACTACACACTTGTACCACCACGCTTTGCTAATATTTTTATTTTATGTAGCGACGGGGGTCTCGCTATTGCTCAGGATGGTCTCGAACTCCTGGGCTCAAGCGATCCTTCCTCCTAAGCCTCCCAAAGTTAGATAATTTTTAAACACTAATGTCCTGCCGTAGTTCTACATTATCATAACTGCAAAAGGTTTTTAACATTAATGTGAACATCTAAACTTCGTATATTTGGAAATTTCACAAATAGAGCTTTCTACTATGTGAAAGTTCGTATGTACAATGGAGAAGAGAGATGATGCGTATACAAATCCCTTTCTCTTCTTCTTTCACCTCTTTTCTCCTTTTTTCTGTCCATCCAACTAGGAGAGAGAATGGGGAGAGCTTAGAGAGACATAGGACTGAACCAGAGAGACTGGATTGAACCAGCAGTGACTGTACTAACCTGAATTAAGGCTGTGGGCCATTTTGAGGTCCTGCCACAGTGATGTCCTAACAGGCGGTTGGTCAGGTTTGGGGAATTTGCATTCTAGGAGAGTCTACATTAAAAATAGAAGCAAAGTATACATTGTTTGCAAGCAAAGCCGCCCAACATGGCGTCCATTGAAGGTAATCTACTATGCCCTCTCCCTGATTCCACACAGCTGGGAACTAAAAGCCTCGTAGCAAGCCGACTAACGCAAAACTCACAGTTATCATATGACCAAACTATTTTTTAAGATAAAATATTTTTTTCTCCCATGACTATTGCTCTGATCTAGTTTTAGTCATGATATTTCATTCAAATAACATGAAATGAGGTCACAAGTTTTTTGTTTATCAAAAAATTCTGAGTTTGATAAATACATCTCAAGGACTAACATCTATGTGTGGAGAGTTAAGAGTTAAGAGGTATAGTCATTTCTTCTCCCATTTATAGGCACAGGAAGCTCTATCTTGCTACTAGCTGAGGACAGGCATTAAATTAATAAAATGCATTGGTTTATTTTAAGAAATTAGTTTGAAAAAGGTTAAGAAACACTGTTTTATGGCAATCTTGATCTTTTAACTCAGGCTTCTCACTCAGCCGCTGCTAGGGCCTCAAAAGATGTGATGAGATGATAACATTAACTTTGGTCATGTAGGGGAGGAAAATAATTTTCTGTTTACCCTTCATAGTTCTTAACTGGGACTCCCTGGGCTGATCAACAAGAGAAAAACAAACAAAAGCTTATCAGCATGTATGCCTCAGGTACACATGGAAGGAAACCTTGGAGAAATGAGTAACTCTCTGGAGTAGATCTCAAAGAGTTTAAGCCTCAGGCCTAATTACCATCCTTTTCTGAAACCAAGAAAGAAGGGTGTGGAGAAGACCCTGCTGAGACGAGATGGGCAACGGGGCGCGTTTGTTGTGCAGAGTTGAGTCCGGGTCTTCTCCTCCCTTTAAGAGTGTCTAGTGATTTCCATTATAGTGTAAATTTCCTTACAATAGGGCAACTCTTCAGAGTTAGTCCTGTGTCTATAGTTTCTCAAAATAACCAGCTCAAAATAATCCATATGCTAAATAAGCATATTTTGGGTTGGCATATTCTGGTCTCCTGCAGTCATATTTTGGGGTGGTGTGTCCTGACCCCTATCAGTTACCTTCTTTTCTGCATCTTTCCCATCTGCTCCTTCTCTCTTTGGGCCAATCATACTGACTCTTGTTCCAGCTGCCACCCAGGCTTAGACGCCCCTTCAAGATATCCCTCCCATTTCAACCAAAATGCTTACCTATGGAATGCTATGCCACCTGTGACATATACAATCTGATTGAATCAGTTCAGGCAATTACAATATGAATGAGGCTTAACTTTTCCAGGAAGCATTTGTATTTTCCGGAAGAAAAGTTTATTAGAGGAAGCGAATCTCCAGTTGGTGGGTGTTGCTGGGGAAATGGCTCCGAGCAACCACATAACTTCACTCCTTGCTTCCCCGATCCGTCAGTCAACAGCCATTAATATTTCTGGCACTGGTCTGGGTGTGGGGGACGCAACAGGTAAAGACAGAGTCAGCCCTGGAGGGGCCTGTACTTCAGGTGGGAAGGCAGGTAATAAGTAAATAATCAAATGAATAAAGATAATTTTAGGTGATGATACGTGTGATGGAGGAGGTAAAGGAGGGACAGAATACATGGGGGACAGGTGGTACTTTAGCCTGTTGGTGGTGAAGGAAACCAAAAAGATGCCACTCCAAAATATACTTCTTTGGTGTATTTTGAGATGGCTATTCAGAGGGGCTGCAAACACAAGAATAGTCCGGCAAAGCTGTCCTTTGGGGGGGATATTTGCATCTGTAGAGGAAGTCTACATTGGTGAAGTAAACAGCAGATGAGAATAGGCTCTCTAAGGCCCCCCTCACCCGATCTAGGAAAAATTAACTCACAAGAAAAACAGACTAAAAGTCTAACTAACACTCTTAAAGGGTTCACAGGGGAACTTTTACCCCAGGCTTGCTTTCTGAGGGCTGCTGTCTGCAAATCTTCTTCTGCATAAGACAGCGTTGGCTTGTCTCGCCCTCTTCCTCCATTCATCCACCACCTGTGATGCCTCCCCCACTGCCTGGAAGCCCCAAGCCCCTATTCTTTTTTTTTTTTTTTTTTGAGACAGGGTCTTGCTCTGTTGCCCAGGCTAGAGTGCAGTGGTGTCATCATGGCTCACTGCAGCCTCAAACTCCTGGGCTCAAGCAATATTCCCACCTTGGACTCCCAAAATGCTGGGATTAGAGGCCTGAGCCACTGTACCTGGCCCGTATTTTTCGTTTGCCCAGCAGCCCAGTGATAGAAGGTCCTATGCAGTGAGGTCATCCAGAAAACCAGAATCTTTCTATCTTGTGTCCCCAGCATTCCTTAAGGCATTGTCCTTTTCTTCATGGTTGAAGCAGCTTACCACCATCCTTCCGTGTTCTAGCCCACGGCAAGAAAGGGAAAAAGAATGAGAGTGTGTGTGCAGAGGAGGGGCAGCTTCTTTTGTAAGGATGCAACCTTGAAATTGAACATATCCCTTCCACTCACATCACATGGTCACACCTAGCTGCAAGGGATATGGGAAATGTAGCATCTAGCTGGGCAGCCATGGGCCCTGATAAAACTTGGTGATGTTCTTAGACTAAGATGAATGAGGAAGAAACTTAAGCATTCCCTGCATCCACCTCTGTGGTAGTCACAGAGATAAACCACCCTTTATACAACTAATGAGGGGCCACAAGGTAAGAACTATGGGAGGGGCCTGAACAAACAGGAATAGTTAAAAGATAACCAGCCATTGTTCCCCAGCTTGCTTTCCTATAATTGCTTACTGCTCAACAGTCATGCAACTGTTGGTCATAAAATTTGTAGCTTTCCTAATTGCTCCGATAGATAACATCACCCTTTTGAAACCTAAGGCCGGTCTTTGAGATATTTTCCAGATCCTGAATTCCAGTGGCCTTATCGGTGGCCCAAACCAAAGAACTGACTCAACTGGTCTTATGACCCCACCCAGGAATTCTTCAGAGCAAGAAGACAATTTCTACACCCCTATGATTTCACCCCCAACCCAACCAATCAGCAATACTGAGTCCCTAGCCTCATGCCCACCACACTATCCTTAAACACCCTAGTCTCCAAATTCTTGGGGAGACGGATTTCAGAAATTCCTCCCATGTCCTTGCTCAGTGCCCTGCGATGTTAAAATTTTGCTTGGCCGCAGCCCTTGCTGTCTCAGTGTGTTGGCTTCCTTTTGTGCAGTGGGCCATAGAACCCAGTTGGGCGGTAACAGAAATGCACTATCATTCAAGGGGGGACTTGCTGCCTACCTGTGGGGAGTGTGTTCATGGCCCTCCCCACATGGCCTCTTGCTGTCAGCTCCTTCAGGGTCTGCCTCAGCTGCAGAGAGATGCTAGGCCTGAGGTCATGCCCTTCCCAGGGCAACATGCAGCCCATGACAGAACGAGTAGGGGACAGAAAGGCCCAGCCATTTCAGGACGCTCTGACAGTCACTACTTGCTCCACAGCGCCCCCCCCCACCAGGGCTGCCCCGGCTGGCTGGACCTGCCTGTCAGCTCAGCTTCTTCCTCTGCCCAGTCTTGCTTCCGCCCCCTTCCCCTCACCAGCATCGGTCCCTAATAAACCTCTCGCACCCCAAACTCTGTCACAGCAACTGCTTCCAGGAAACCCAATCTGTGGGTCTCCCTGATCTCGCTGTGTACGGCATATTCCCCACCCAGCCACCAGCCTGGTCCCTTTAAGACATCATACAGACTATGTCACTTCTCTTCTCTAAACCTTCTGCGGGCTTCTGATACCACTCAGTCGAATTCTAATCCTGACCCTGGCCTGCAAGGTCCCACAAAATCTGTTCCCCTCCCCTCACCGCTCCGACCTCACTCACTTCTTTTCCCTCCCCTCCAGCCTCACTGCCCTCTTCCCTGGACACGTCCACCTCCCTCCAGACCCAGAGCTTTGTCCTTGATGCTTCTGCAGGAATCCACAGGGCTCATCTTCTTCTCGCAGGTTTCTGCTCAAACGCCACCTCCTCAGGTAGGCCGGCCCTGATTGCTCTGTTTAAAATAGTACCTCCTTCTATTGCTGGCCATTCCTTTTGCCCTGCTTATTTTTCTTCACAGCACTTACCCTTGACACTTCACCTATTTTTTTTTTTTTTCTCTTTCTTCTCCCACTACAATGTCAGCAACTCCAGGCAGAGATTTTTGTCTGCCTTGCTCACAGCTGTGCTGGCACATAGTCAGCCTTAAAGAGCATTCATAGGATAAATGAATAAATGAACGAAAAGTGGGAAAGGGGAGAGAGCTGTGGATACAGATTAGCAGGGGCCATTTCATAAAGAACCCTGTAGACCGTGGTGAGTGGTTTACATTTTGTTCTAATTTTAATGGGGAGCCATGGAGTGTCTAAGCAGGTGAGTGACCTGATCTGTTCTTTGCAATGATCACTCAGCTGAACTTCAAGGGCCGAAGACTTGTTGTTGTCATTGACAGGATGCTCACCACTGGTTGATAAAGCCCATTTTATGGCTGAAAATCTTTAATTATTAAACATTTCTTTCATACATTAGATTCTTCTTGCCTATAATTGGTACTCATTAATCCAAGGTCTCCACTCAAAAACAACTCAAAACAAATTTAGAAATTCTTCCACATAATGGTTCTTGAAATATTTGGAGACAGCTTTCTTAGTCTTTTCTTCTCTAGGGTAGACATGCGTAATTCTTTGATTTATTATCCTATTACATGATTTTTAGACCACTCTTCATTGTCTTTCAGAGAGGTCTGGCTTTTCCATATGCACCCGAAGAACTGCCAAACTTTGGTCTGACCAAAGAAGCAATTGCGTCCAAGATTGGAGTTGTTTGTGCCTTTGAACACAGCCTAATTCAATTACATTTCAGCTGTGTCACTAGTGGGTCAAGCTAAACTTGTGGTCGATGGAAACATCTGGGACTTCTTCAAACTGGAACTGCTTCCTTCCCTACTTACTCAACCTGCATGCTAAGATTTACAACGATCTTGTGAAATTTTTCCTGTGGTCTCTGGCTGATGTGTCGAGCTTTGAGATCCACTCTGCCCACATTCTCTCAGTTGTGCAACATCTGAACATTTGTAGAGTTTTGTTCTTATTCTTTATTCAATTGGTTGAAAATATTGAATAGAATAGGTCTGGGGAAAGAATTCTATAGTTGTCTTCTCGTAAGTTTTTCTTAATCATCAGCTTTTAAAATAATGGACTGAGTGGGTAGAGGCGTGTATGTGAGGGTTCTTGGCTTTGGGATATTGGCACATAAATGTGAGGATTTTGGCACAGAGAAAACAGATGAAGAGGACACGCTAGGGTGCAGAAAATTAATGAGAGAACACATAGAAACCAAGGGGAAGTCACAAATGTTCTTGACAGGTTAAATAATAAGTTGGATTTATTTTGATCTGGGAGACAAGGGCAGTCATCTATAAAGCTCCTTGACGTATGTGTGCTTGTTCCCGTATCTAGATATTATAAGAATGTTTCTTAAGGTTCCCGATCCTCTTGAGGGGCCAGTATAAATCAACATTGTTGGGTGTCCATGCTCACTTTAAATTTAAAGATCTAAATCTGAAGCAAAAAGTAAAAGATAATATTTGTGGGAGACATTTTTGCCTCTGCTCTCTTAAAAACAGTGAATCATTCTCCAAGCCTTCCTTTTACTTTTGTGTAATCTAGACCTATTGGAACTAATAAAACTCTGTGGGGTTTGGGTATTTCACACAATAGCTCTTGGGCAGAACTTTTCAGACAGTTTGTACAAGCAGCTGCCAAGTCAACTAGTGGTATTAAGTCCCAATTCCACGGTTCAGTATCTTTCTCCCAAGGATACAGGTGGATAAGCCATCCAATCCTTTGCTAAAAGAGAGACATACATTATAGCTAAAGCAGTTCCCCTTATCTGCTAACCTAATAACTATATGAAAAACAGAATTGGGTTTAATTTGTTATAACTTTCAAATGTTTGAAGAGAGCTCATGCTGGGTTTTTAATGACCATTTCACATTTATCTAAATGCTCGTAAACCATCTGTCTCACAATTCATACCATGGGGCTGTGGATTTATGTCAGGCTTACTGGTTGTCAGAATCCATTGCTTTTCCTCCTGCATCTTCAGGCAACTCTCCTGTTTATCATTTTTTTAAATTCCTTTTTTTTCTCTCCCACTTTAAAATGATACAAACATGTTACATAAAATTTGCAGATAGAGAAGAAAGAAAAGAAAAAAATTTCCTTTTAACTCTAATACTCTTAATATTTTGGAGCATTAACTTCCAACATTTATCTATATATATTCCTAAAGGTATCACAATGTCGTACATATATTTTTCAGTGAAATCTTCATGTTATTAGATGGTCTTCTTTACCCTCCTATATTGTAGAGCTTTCTGACAGTGGTGTTCATGGGGTCACAATTATAAATTCTTGCAATTTGGGATATATTTTCTTGGGTTTATAGCCCCTAAATTCATTTTGGACAGCTGGTTGTTTATATTCTTTTCTAGCTGGGCTTCAGTTCCGTCTTCATGATGTCTATGTTGCTTTTCTCAGTGTGAGTGTAATTTTCTTTACTACGTACGCCAGAAGAAAACTAAAAATTAAAAAATTGAAGTCTCTCTTCAGCTTTAGCCTTGTCAGCTAAGTCAGCTTTAGCCTTGTACTATGTTTAGAACCTTCATACAGGTTCATACAAGCAGGGACATAAATTGCGCTAACCTTTTGGGAAAGCAACTAAGCAATATGTATCAAGAACCTCAAACATGTTTTACCTTTTGTCAAAGTAATTCCATACCTAGCACTCTACCCTAAGAAGGTAATTTATTTAAAAATTTTGCAAAAGGATATGAACTCTACCTTTATTCATAATGATGAAAGATAACACCTAAATATCCAAAAGTAGAGAAATGATATAAATGTAGAACATCTACATGGTGGAAGATTATGCAGTCACTAAAAAAAAAAAAAAAGCAAGCTTGGAAAACACAAATAATGATCTGGGAGAGTGCTTTTGATATGAAAATAAAATACAAAATTATATACTGAGTGTGATCCTGATTTTGATTTCCACATACATAAATGCTGAAAAGAAATAACACTAGGTGATGATATTATAGAATTTTAATTTGTTTCCTATGTTTATTTCCCAGGTTGATTGAAATAATACTGTATTACTTTCATAATGAGAAAAGTGTAATCCCACAGGCATGAACCATCTTCCTCATGAGTTCAATTCCTCTTCCTTTCTCTTTCCATCCTGACCTCTACTCTTTGTTGCCTTTGCTTTGTTTGTAATCATTATCTCATCCTGAATTTAGTCAGCTGAGTTCCCGACATTTTGTGGACTTGGTTTATGGTGTACTTTCAATTCATTCCATGTAGTATTCCCCTCCTCCAACCTTTTTTTAAAAAACATGTTTTTGTTTTGTTTTGTTTTAATCTGAGCTCATTGGACAACCTTCTTGGGGGAGTCATGTTAGTTTCTCTGGCTGCCTCCTCATTTTCTTCTCCATCAGATCATTAGTGAATGCATTTGCAGCATCTTACTCCCAGGCCCGCATCTGCTAAATCTCACTCCCTTTTAGAATCTCTAGCGATGAGATCATATCGATCTTTTTTTTGGATTTCTCACAATATGTGTTTCTAAATATGTCAATGACACTTGTGTGCAAGGTCTCAGTGTTCCCTTCTTTGTATTCCAGAGTGTCACGGCCTTTTTGTCTCGAACTTGTCCTAACTAGGGACTTCATGTGAAGCAGGAAAGGGGGAGAGTTGGAGGCTGACACCACACCCACACGCCGAGACCAGACAGAGGGCTGAGAACATCCAGCCATCTGAGAGACCGGCTCTGGAGCAACTGGCTGAGATTTCTGGTAATCACTGGCTGTTAGCTGGGTGACATAATGACCCCACTGAATCTTAGAGAAGCATCCATATTATCTTCTATATAAAGATAAGTTCCTGGAGTGGGGGAGACCTACAATTACATTGCCCATGGGAACTAAAGCTGGATAAGCAGTATCAGTATGGGAGGCTCATTTAACACACATAGATTACATGCCTACTTTTGTGTGATTTTGTGTAGGAATTTCAAGTACTTAGGGCTAAAACATCTGAGACATTTTTATTAATGGTAAGAAGAAAGCTAAACTTCGTCAAGCACTATTTCATCTCACTATAAGCCAGACATTTTGTAAGTGTTCTGCATGTATTCTTGTTTAATCCTGACAACAACCATTTGAAGAGGATTTTAATTTTTACCCCCACTTTAGACATGAAAATTTGACCATAGAATGTTACTTGCCCAAGATGACACAGCTATTAAGAGTCAGAATCAGGGCTCCAACTCAAGTATACCTTGATTAAGACCTCTGTCCTTAACCCTGACACCACACTCTGTCCATGGTGGGGGGTTTACCCTTCTTCTCTGATGGAATCATTCTGTGAGGAACCAAGACACAATGCTCCTTTTTCTATTTGGTTCACATTCTCCTGCACAGACTTGACATCACACCTATATCTGGAAACTTTTCTCCAAATCCAATCCAAAACCTAAACATCTGGGTTGGCAAATCTGCCCAGCAAAATTCCCTCCAACTTCTAAGTAATGTCCTTAGCCTTTTGCTAGGACTCTGCTCTGTTAGGCCATGGCTGGGGCAGGCAAGGTGTGGGGCAGAATCCTTCTCTCTTCAAGAGAGCAGCTCATGTTCCGGTTCATCTTAGTCAGGTGTACCTGTGGCCAGTTTCATACTGTTCATTTCATAGAAGTGTTTCCCACTCACTAACACCACAGAAGGCAGTGTTGGTTTGGAGAGTGGAATGGAAGATGAGTTTCCATGGCAATACACTATGGTTTTTCTTCCTCCAAGCTCTCTCTCCCTGCACTACCCTCTCGCCTCAATATGTCTTCTACACTGTTGTCAATATTCTTTCCAAAATACAGACCTGACCTTGTTCTTCCCTTTCACTGCCTTCAAGATGAGTTCTAACTCCTAAACATGGCTTACAAGGGCCTTTGTCATCCAGTCCCTACTCCATCTCCAGCTTTGCTTCCCACTATTCCTCACCTGAAGTTATCCACACCAGCAACATTCAACTATTTGCAGCTGTTGGGGTGCATCGTGCAGTTTTATGGCTCCTTGCTTTGGCAGCTACCTGGAATACCCTCATCCTTGCCATTACATTCTTACATGCTGGGATACACAAGTACCTTACGCTTTTTCTATTATTATATTTGTAGCATTGTACCTCAGTGTTGGTAAACCACGAACTCCTCATAGACAATAGTCGAGTCTCACTTGCTTCTGAAATTACACTATCAACCACCAAGTACAGCTTCATAAGGGCTTAGTAAGTGTTTATAAAAGAATTAATGCATTAATATTAATAGAACCCAGGAGCAAATTCACAAGAGATCAAGACTTGTGTAATACAGAAAGCATAGAAAGTAGTCTCACCCTGGCAAGAGAGAAAATGTACATGGTGGAGCCCTCTTAGTTGAACTTGACTTAGGTAAACATTGACATGCTGAATCAGTGGGTCTTAATCCTCACTGCAATCATAGTTACCTGGATACTTTTTTAAAAAAGGTCCTACTCCCAGAAATTGTTTTAATTTTTCTAGACTAGAGCCCAGGCTTTGATATTTTTTAAAAAACAATTGAGAGATTTTAATATGCAGCCAAGATTAAGAACAACTTCTCTAGATTAAGGTAGAAATTGCAGTGTATAGAAGTTTGTTTTTTTTTTTAAGGTAAAAGCTATTTACATATAGAGGATTCCATTTATCCACACAAAGATATCTCAGTGCTGATTTAGGCTGACTATACATTTCTAGACAGATTTAATCATGCCACTAAGCCCTGTTATATGTTTCCATATCCACTTTGCAAATTTGTACATAGTTCCTGATAGATTTTGTTATCATAGGAACAAAGGTACTTGTATCTTTTCATTGGAAGCTTGGATACTAGCTAGGATTCCAACCCAGAAAGAGACAACCTGAAAGCAGTTTTTTTTTTTTTTTTAAATCTAAACTGTTGCTAAATGTTTAATGTTATGGTCAAAGTCTTTGCTTGTGAAGTAAATAAGAAAGTTTTTGAACATGTGATGCAACGTGGTTTCAGGAATACAAAACTTTGAACTCTGAGTCCAGGTCTCTAGTTTAATTTACAAATTAAGGTAAGAAAGGACATAAAGTCATCAAGAATTTTAAATACAAGGGCCTATGTTTCTTCTGAAACAAATATTGTTATGTATTCTTCAACCTAAATATCTGTATGCCTATGTATTACTGATCATGATTGACAAAATGTAACATACTAAGTGTGACATTAAATCCAAGGGTTGCCAATCTTTACTGGTGAGCATAAACCTCAATGATACAAAACAGCCACTTGATTTGCCAAAATTCCTTAGATTTTTTTCCTTAACGGTTTTTCCATTTGCTCTGCCAAATGAAACTTCAGTGGTAAGTTTAGATGTGTCTTTAAAATGTTGTTTTACATCGATTATTGGCTAGCTCCTCAGTTATTATCACAGGTTAGCTTGGGGAGTGTGCGTTCAAGGACATGGAGAGGAAGATAGATCAGTCTAACAGATCAACCATATGGTGCTAACGTTAGACGGAACAGTGTCTCACAAATTGGAAGATGAAAAGAATTGAATGGCACAATTGTATCTCATCTCCCCTAATAGCTTTTCATTAGACCCGTGTGTGTTTTTGGAAGAGTTCTGGGAACATCTTGTACTTCTCAGACATGTTCAAGTGGCAGAGCACTCAGGACTAATAATGGTCATAATTTATTAATTGTGTAGATTGCCATCCATTATCTTTGTATTTAATTGTACAAATAAGGGAAATTTTTACCTGCCAAAGAGTAAAAATAAAAGTTATAAACACAAGCACACGTGACTCTCCACAAAACCCACAAAAGCTGTCAAACTAAGCTTGATTTAATTGTTTCTTCGTTTTCCTCTTACTATTATTTTGTATCATTTTTCAGAGTTCCGCAGCTGGCAAGTAGGAGTGAAGTGTCAGTGATGAGAGGGAGAGTGGGGGGGGGGGGCAAACTGGAAACTGAGAAAATTCTATGCATGGCGTTGATTTTTAGGGGGAATGCAAGTAAAATCTGGGGCATAATGGGATCCAGTTTAAGAGTAGTATCTCATTTAAAGTACTCTCAAGGAAACCACAAAAAGGAAACACTTTCTTTTTTAGTTATATTTTAATTTCAGACATACAGAAAAGTTGCAAGCATAGAACAAAAACTTCCTTATACCTGGAAACCCTTATTCAAGTTTCACCAAATGTCCCTTCTGGCTCCTACAGCAAAAGGGTTCCATTGTGCCCCCACTTTTCATGTCTCTCAAGTTCATTTGATCTTTCCCTGCCTTACATGGCTTATGCCTTCTTGAAAATAACAGGGCAGTCATTTTGCATAATGTCCTTCAACTTGGGTGCATACAATGCTTTCTCGTGACACAACTCAGGTTTTTATGTTTTGGGCAGGAATATGGCAGACGTGATGCTGTGTTTTTCTCATTGCATCCTATAGGGGGGCACACGTGCCAATTTGTCCCATTAATGACAATATTAATTTTGATTACTTAATTAAGATGGTGTCTTCTAGGTTCTTCCCCTATAATTTCCTTTTTTCCCTTTGTAATAATTATTTTAAGTGGAGACACATTCAAGCCTGTATGAACATCCCATTTCCCATCCCACTTGCACCCCCTAGTTTTAGCATCTATTGCCACTTCTTCAAGAATTCAATATTCCTATGGTGATTTTCAAATTGCAATTTTATAATTCAGGCATTCCTCCTATATGAATTACTTGGCATTCTACTGTAAGGAAGAATTTTCTTATCTTCCCATATATTTGTTAATTCGTTTATTGCTATCAATGTGGACTCATTGATTTCTATTTTATTCAATGGATTATTACCCATTACTGTTATTACTTATTTTGACACACAAATTATTCCATATTTGACCAATGAGAGTCCCTTTAAATGGCTTTTCTGTCCTTTTGACATGTCTCTATCATCCTCTGATATTACTAGAGTCATTTTTCACAGCATGATATTCCAGCCTTACCTTCTACTTTCCCTGCCCCACTCCAAGAATCAGTCAATATTCCAAGGAGCCCTGCCTTTCAGTGGTGAGCTGTATTTAGAAACCAAGATCTAGGCACTGTGTGTGCTCATTGCTACTGTGTATATTGTTGCTCCCAGGCTATCCTAGTGGACAGAGTCAGGAATTACATGTAAGTACAAGCTTGCATACGTACACATATTCACATACCATTATATCTCTCTATATTTCTGTATCTGTCTATATATATGCAGAATTTGTACAATCTCCATTTCCAACCCAGTACCATAGGGATCATGTGACCTTTCCTTCTTTCCATTTTGTTACATCTCTTCATCAGTGAGAAACCTGACTCCCATTATCCTTTAATATGTTTGCTTGTTTGTTCAATCCCTTGTATTTGGCTAATCTTGTGGACACCGCCAGACTGCCAGCCTCAAACGGATCACCATGACTGCTCCATTCGGGTCTTCCTTGTGACTTTTGGACTGAATTAGGAAGGAAGGAAGATAATAAGCAAGGAAGGAAGGAAGGAAGGAAAGAAGGAAGGAAAGAAGGAGTGCACTGTTTTTCAATTGAGGTACAATTAAATACAGGCACAGATCTTAAACGTTTAGGTTGATGAGTGTTGAAAATTGCATGTACCCGAGTAACAACCATCTAAAATAAACTATAAAATATTCCTGTCCCTCCAGAAAGTTTCCTCATGCAGGGGAGTATGTCTGTCAGCACACATCGTTAAAACCCCCCTCCCCGTCCTTTCCTCTCAATGGTGATCAGTTTGCAGCTGCTGCAAAAAATACTCTCTTCTCAATTTTAACCTTTTTTTCTCCTCATATTTTATTTTCCTGATGCCCAACCTCTTTTGTTTCTCTCTCTCTCTTTCCCCATATACTTCAGATATTATTATATAGAACAACTTGGCTACTCTTTAAAAAAATTTTTTTTCTCACAAGTGCCTTATGCAAAGAACGTGGCCCCTCTTGACTTCATTAGTTTTCTTTCTTCTCCATCCATCAAGGGAATTCTCCACAATACAGCAGAATCTGGGAGTTATCCAGCTAACAAGAACCCTTCCCCTTAGAAGGACTAAAGGAGAAGAACCACCATTATTTTACATTAGTGGCAGTACACTTTTCTTCTTATCATGGAACACAATGTTCACTAGGAGCATGGTTTAAGAATCACTGCCTGACATGAAGATATTTCAAGCCTATGTGTCCCAAGGAACTTTAGACCTGTGGATGTAAACCAAGACCACCCAAATGAGAACAAGCATACAAATAAATATGAGGATATTTATTCAGAGCCTGCTATAGCAAAGGAGTCAGCTGTCATCACTTGTGTTTGGCAGAAACTCAAAATCAGGCAGAGGAGTAGGAAAGCTTTATAATAGAAAAAAGAGAAGGCTTCAAGTATGCTCAGATTTATTTTTGGTGTGGGGAAGATGGAGAGAGGGTAACTAGAAGTGGAGTATTCGTGTGATTGATTAGAGAAACATATTTGGCTTTCTTTGATTGGTCCTAAGTTGAGCCAATTGCTACAGAGGTTGTGGTTTGGCTTCCTAGACTGGTTGCTACAGAGTTCGTGGGTCAGAGTTTTGTAATATTTTCATATATGGCCTGTCCATTGTCCACTTGTATGTTCAGTCTCTTAGAGCAAATGACGTATGAGAGAAGTATGGAATCCACAATGGTCCCCTCCCAAGTAACATCATCAGTGTTGGCTCATTCTCTCTTCCTACTCAACTTGGTTTCTTCATTGAGTCTCAACCTGTCACTTCATATCAACTTTCCAATTCCTGAACAGATGCAGAAATCTGTATAGACAGATCCAAGATGTATTAAGAATGGATAAGCAGAACTTTGTATTGATAGGACATGAGAGGAGACTGAGAATTCAAGGACAGCTCTAAGGTCATAACTGGAACTGCCAGAGGATCTTGTTAATAACTAGAGATGAAAGGGGCATCAGAAGGAAATAGTCATTTTGTGAGAGAAGATGTTGAGCTAAGGGTTTTTTGTTTTGTTTGTTTTGTTTGTTTGTTTTTTGAGACAAGGTCTCACCCTATTGCCCAGCCTGGAGTGCAGTGGCATCATCGTAGCTCACTGCAACCTCAAACTCCCAGGCTCAACTGATCCTTCTGCCTCAATCTTTCAAGTAAAGTAGCTGGGACTACAGGTGCATGCCACTGCACCTGGCTAATTAAAAAAAATTTTTTTTTTTTTTTGTAGAGACAGGGTCTGGCTACATTGCCCAGGCTGGTCTCGAACCCCTGGCCTCAAGCAATCCTCCAGTCTTGGTCTCTCAAAGTGCTAGAATCATAGGAGTGAGCCACTGCGACCGGACACTGAGCTAAGCTTTTAGGGCATTAAATTTGTAGGTGCATTCCTGAAGATGTTCTTTAGAATCATCCATCTGAAAACATAATTTTAGAGATATGGAGACTGAGACAGAGAATAGGTGATTGTTCTAAGTCTATATGACAAGACTGTGGGTTGGAACAGGAGCTTCAAACTTGTGGTGCTTCATCTACGACATACACAAATGAAAGATGGAGAATGAGAGGTCTAGGCAATCCAGAAGTCACCAAGATTCTGTCAGAGACAATAATGGAGTGTTTTGTGCCATTAACAAAAATGTCATGAGGACAGAAACCATCTCCCCAAAATTTCACAACAGATCTACAAAAGTGAAGAGTAAATGATTAAAGAATGTAGGTCTCAGAGTTCTTTTTGAATCACGATACTTTATCTTTTATTTACCAAGATAAAAGTACACCAAAAAATGGTTAATGTTTAAGCACTTACTTTTATGTTTGCATCTCTTTTTAGTAGAGGAAAACCACTTTGGTAGTGCCAGTGTGAATCATCCACAATGATTTCTCCAGCGCTCTTCTTGTTCTTGAGTTTTCTCTGCCACGCAGCTATTGCAGGACGGAGTAAGTATTTTTCGAGTCTGAAGAATAATTGATATATCCAACCCTTTCATATATGTCAGGGGTCTATAAAGATAACTTTAAATTCTCTTTCGAGAGGATGCTGGAGAGACTGGATTGATGCTTATTCTTTAATATGGCCACGCTTAAAGCTCCCCCATAAGACATTTAGCTGACTTAAGCCTCAGTGTACTGATCTGTAAGATGGGGACAATAATAGTACTTCAAATAGTTGCTGAGATTAGATGAGATATTGCATATGAAGTATTGGTATGGAACTTGGTATACTTATTATTGGTAGCATTACGTATTTTCATTTATGTGCTCGCTGAACTTAAAAATGCAAATAGAGATTTCTTAACCATCTGCTTTGTACTCTGTTTCAGCCTGTCCCAAGCCCGATGATTTGCCGTTTTCCACAGTTGTTCCATTAAAAACGGCCTATGACCCAGGGGAGCAGATAGTGTACGCCTGCAAGCCGGGCTATGTGTCCCGGGGTGGGATGAGACGGTTTACCTGCCCTCTCACAGGGCTGTGGCCCATCAACACTCTGAAATGTACACGTAAGTCAGCACCTTCTCTCACATTCTCTCCCCTCTTGGGATTCTGGACGTTTTGAGGAGACAACATACCTTGTTGTGCCCATAGTGTAGAGGGCCAGAGAGGCTGCAGAGTGAAGAGCTGGGGAGAAATGAGAGGCACTGGGGGTTTCTCCATGGGTGCAGAGAGTAAGGGCAACTGATGCTACTTAGAGAAGAGGAGAAGATCATAGCCTGCAATTAGGGGAGGTTGAAAAAAGAGAGCTGGCGTGATAAAAGGAGAGCAAAACATTATAGAAGTTAAGAGAGCAGTGGAGGAGAACATTATGTTAGGAGAAATAAGCCAAGCACAGAAGGACAAATCTTGTATGTGGGAGCTAAATATTAAAAACAATCCATCTCATGGAGACAGAGAATAGAATGATGGTTACCAGAGGCTGGGAAGGGGAGGGGGGAATAAAGTGGACATGGTTAATGGGTGCAAAAATGTAGTTAGATAGATAGCATGAACGATATTTGATAGCACAACAAAGTGACTATAATCAACAATAAGTTAGGGTATACTTTTAAAAAAACGAAAAGAGTGGAATTGCAATGTTCATAACAAAGAAAGGATAAATGCCTGAGGTGATGGCTACCCCAATTACCCTGATTTGATTAAATCACATTGTATGCCTATATCAAAACATCACATGTGCCCTATAAAGATATACAACTATTATGTACCCATAATAACTAAAAATTTTAAAAAATGTAAATAAAAAAATAAAAAGGAGTGGTGGAGATACTCTGAAATATAAACTGATGCCAAAGAGATACTTGGAAAAACAAAACTTGGGGAATCATATCTTTGGACTTTGCCTCAAATGAAAGCAGAGTGAAACAAATATACATTTCATCTAAATTATGTGTATGTTATATAGGTCGGGCGCGGTGGCTCACGCCTGTAATCCTAGCACTCTGGGAGGCCGAGGTGGGTGGATCGCTTGAGGTCAGGAGTTCGAGACCAGCCTGAGCAAGAGCAAGACCCCGTCTCTACTAAAAATAGAAAGAAATTATCTGGCCAACTAAAAATATATGTAGAAAAAATTAGCCAGGCATGGTGGCGCATGCCTGTTGTCCAGCTACTCGGGAGGCTGAGGCAGAAGGATCGCTTAAGCCCAGGAGTTTGAAGTTGCTGTGAGCTAGGCTGACGTCATGGCACTCACTCTAGCCCAGGCAACAGAGCGAGACTCTGTCTCAAAAAAAAAAAAAATAAATAAATAAATAAATTATGTGTATGTTATAAATTATATTTATAATAAAATATAAATAAATATATTAAATTAATACTATAATGCAAATTATATATATGTCACTATGGCATTATGGTAAGTGGTTGCTTTATTTATTCCTTAGAACATGATTGTATGAGATCATGCTAGCATTATTTTTTACAGTCAAATACTGAGCAATCAACCAGATTGTGTTTCTGGTGATTATATGTAGAAGTTAAGCAGTAAAAATAGGTATATGGGCTTATCTGAGCTCTGGTTATTTTGGTTATATGGACATGACCTTTGTCAAAATTATACATGTTCATACAAGTTGATTTTACGTTTTTTAATTTAAAAAGACTAAACATAATTTTTAATAAAAAATTATAACATCATTAGGAAAAATTTTTCTTTAAATCAGACATAACTCTGGAACACTGTTTCATTTTTTGTTATTTTCCATGTTTCTATTTTTGCATCATTGCAGAGAGTATGTACAATTTTGTATGTTTCTAGTTTCATCAGCATATCATAAAAATTGACTATACCTCCATAATCTTCATAATTTATATTTTTATTGGCTGCATAATAATTCAATTGTTGATTTACCATGGTTAATTAAAACAGTCCTCTGATAGTGAACACTTAGATTGTCCAGATTTTATTATTAACAGTAACAGTGTAATGAACACCTTGGTGCATGTATCATTCATCTTATTTTGAATTGCTTTCTTAGAACTGTTACTAGTAGAGTTATTGGATCAAAGGATGGAAATGAGTTTATACTTTTTACTTTTAATTAAAAATTTCATAAATAGGAATTGACTTTTTTTTTTAAACTTTTAAATCACAGCCAGAGTCTGCCCTTTTGCTGGAATCTTAGAAAATGGAGCAGTACGCTATACCACTTTCGAATATCCCAACGCAATCAGTTTTACTTGTAACCCCGGGTAAGTAAACTACTACTAAACAGTTAACAGAGCACATTTCTGTGCCCTTACTTTAAATGTCAAGACTGGTCCATATTTTGTTTCTAGCCTTTAGGTTGGACTTGCTGAATACAAATAAATTTTAGTCTTCCTTTTAATGAATACTACAGTGGTGTTGAGGGTGGAGTAAGAAGTGGAGAATATAACAACTAATGAATTATGAAGTCACCATTATATCTAATTTTTTTGCTCCTGATTAATTACTTATCTGAGGAGGTACATCGAAATGATTGAACCTGGATGATAATTCTTTGTAATCTCTGGGCCAAATCTTGGCATGGGGTTATTTAGAAATAAGACGAGCTTTAGTTATGAGGCTAATTTGACTGGCCAATCTGGTAGTCTCTAGAAGAGAATTCTACGGAGCAGGCTGGGAGTGTGATAATGTGGAGCACAGCTCACTTACCTCAGGACAGCAGCCCACAGGAAGAAAGCACTCGTGGCTAAGCTGCCTTAGGAGCAAAGGCACCCCTGTGACTTCGTCAGTGGCACATTGGCTATGCATTAGGGCAAATTTGTATTGAGGATTCTCATTTGGGATTGGAGATTAAGAAATACTGCGTGTGAAAGCGAAATACAGTCCTTTCATCTGAAACACCAATTTATGTGTGGGTCTAGTAACAAATGACCTTGAAAAGAATTGGCTTCAAGGACAGAATGTGACATTTTCGTTGGAAATAGATTGTGTTGCTTTTACACATTCATGTCAGTAGGCTCTAAGAAAATGAATAGTAGATATGACTCACTTTGATTCACTTTTGTCATCCTGAAAAAGAGACGGTTCTTTGTTTTATGCAGTTAACTTGGCCAACTAGTTGGAGATGAGGGATGTAGGGGTATGGCTCCTGCACTCACCACCTACAGAACGCTCTAGTGACTCACTTGCAGCGTTGGCTAGGGAATTCCTTGGGCCCTAGATGAGTGCTAAGATCTTCAGGAAAAACTGGGTGTGGAGGTGTGTGCCGGTAGTCCCAGCTACTCGGGAGGCTGAGGCAGGAGGATCACTTGAGCCTGAGGAGTCTGAGACAAGCCTGGGCAACATAGCAAGACCTTGTCTCTAAAATAAACAAACAAACCAAAAAACCTCAAGAAAACAGAATTATAAGATGGAAAATAAGTCAATAGTATTAATATGAAGCAATACTCAATAGAGAAGACATTCGAGATGCTAGTGAGGATTATTTTACTGCTAGATAGATTACATTTTCCTTTTGTAGGTTTTATCTGAATGGAACTAAATCTGCTACGTGCACTGAGGAAGGAACATGGAGTCAGGAGCTTCCTGTCTGTGCTCGTGAGTCTATGGGTCCCGGTTATGGGAAGGGTTCGCTCAGAACTTTCCTGGTTTTAGCACTGAAAGTCCTATGCCCTGGAAACTCCTCAGCCCCAGAGGCCCCTCAGTCCTGGCTCAATGAGATGGTTGTTGACCCTTATGGGGAATGTTCATCCCGATAGCATCCTGCTCTGAAGGATGAAGCAATCACTTTGGAATGACAGAAGGGGAGTATTTTACTCATAGACACATTTTGTACCTTTTACCTGGTAGTAATCACTCAAGCCAGTAATTTCTGGATTTGTCAACTCCAATGCTGTCACAGTGCTTTGGCAGGCACTTGGATATGTGTGGCATTGGTCTGTTGGGGACTGTCACCATTTGACTACGAGAACTTTTGCAAACAGTGAGATCAGACATCTTCCACTCTGGAACCTCATTCATTCATTCACGTATTCAATGAATATGAATTGAGGATCCAATACATGCCAGATCCTCTTCTCAGCACTGAGGCTGCAAGGCCAAAGGACACAGCTCGGCCTTCATGGAGTAAGTCTAGTGATGTGACCTGCACCGTAGGATAAGAGCTCACGGAAGGGCCTTGCATCCCAGGAGCTGGTTGAGATTCCTCCTGAAGGCACCGCTGGTTTTCGAGGTGACGCTCAGCCAAGCAGTCAGAGTCATCTGCGGGCTTTACTGATCCAGAGAGGGGCATCCTTATGTTCCCTAACTCGTGATTCTGTAAGTCCAATCTTTGACCAGGAGACCCAGGTATTACAATAATAGTTACGGTTCTTCAATGTTTCGGTGAGGTCCGTCCCAGCAAAAGCAAGTGGAAAGTAAAGCAATTACAAATAAATACTAGGTTAAGAAAAACTGAACAACGACAACAAAAAGCTTTTTCTGGATAAATGAAGTAGAGTTTTTTACTCAGCAGTAGGAATCACCGTGGTTTCTATAGTATTCCTTATAAGCAGATTTATACCAATTATGTAAATTCACTTTCTTTTTAGTTATAAGCTGAAAGGCTACCTTAGTTTCAATCTAATCTAAATCAGCGTTTCTCTTACTTTACTGTACCTATGAATCACCTGGGCATCTTGTTAAAATGTAGATTCTGACTCACACATCTGTGGTGGGGTGTGAGCTTCTGCATTCCCAGCAAGCTCCCAGGCAGTGCCCATGCTGCTAGCCCATGCACCACACTTACAGCAGTAAGAATCTGGATAATTCAAGTTGAATCCCATTTTGGTCCACACTATGTTCTGTGATGTTAGTATAACTTTCTCTGAACTTGTTGAAACTCCGTATTACTCAGGTCAGGGTGACAAGCTAGGACCATGTCTCTGGGTCCTTAAAGCTACTTGTATAAGCTCCATACACACAGAGTCCCAAACCAGGAGGTATTTAATAGGAAAAAACAAACTGAACTTGTAATGGAACTTAGATTCACAACTCTGTGTCATGTTGCTGTCACCAGCCGATATTTCAGGATGGTCCCTCAGCAATGTCCTCCTCCAATTCTGCCTTCAGGAGCATCTTCCAAGGTAGCATGTGGATCAAAGATTGATGGAAACCTAACCATTGTGTTATTATAAAAGGCAAAGTAGCTGTGGCAAGACTTAAATTTACTTCTTTTTTAGTATTTTGACTCGCTTGGATATCTGATTTGAGGATCATAGTTTCTTATCTGGCATCCACAATTGACTGTTTTCACCCTAGCATTTGATCATATTTTGCATTTTCTCAAGTTTATCTTTAGGGTTTTTTTTTCTTTCTGGAAAGAGTATATTTAAAAGTCTCAACTATTTTCATAGAAATGATAGTTCTTTCTTTTTCCAGCCATAACCTGCCCTCCACCACCTGTACCTAATTTTGCAACACTTAGTGTTTATAAGCCATCAGCTGGAAACAACTCCCTCTACAGGGACACAGCAGTCCTTGAATGTTTGCCACATCATGCGATGTTTGGAAATAACACAATTACCTGCACGGCATATGGAAACTGGACTGAATTACCAGAATGCAGGGGTAAGTGCAAT
>CM052441.1:137363750-137529740 GCA_028533085.1 Varecia variegata
GCCTGGGTTAAATTGGGGAGTCCTAGGAGATGAAGGTAAAAACTGTGTTGCAGTCAATCACAGAAATATTTAATTTAAAAAAGTTATAAAAATTCTTCCTCCTTTAGCTTGATCTGTCATTACTCTTTGAATCTGTCAGCTGCAAAACAAGTAGACAAATTGTAGAGTTTATCATGCACACAGAAGATATTCTGAGGACTGTTAACTTCTCCAATGGTAGCTACTACATATATGTATTGAATGATTCAAAACATAGTGGTTTTTAGCCTGGGGAAACTACCAATAACAATAGTAACTAGCACCTTTTGGGGCACTGAACTATGTGCCAGGCACCGGTCTCCTGCTACATAGTGTCTTCTGATTTAATTCTCCCAAGTCCTAAGCAGTAAATTCTTTTTATCAACCCTTCACCTGGATGTATCAATTGTTGATATGTTGTGACATCTTCTCCCTCTCTGTTTCTCCATAGACAGATCCTTTTTTTTTTGGTGAATCATCCTAAGATAAGTTGTATATGTCATGACACTTACCCAGAAATACTTCGGCATAAATGTACTAAGAACAAGGACATTCTATATTATTACTGTACCTAAGCCATTTAATGTGTTTTAAATTATTAACAATAATTTAAACAATTATAATAATATAAACAATTAACAATATATCATGCAACATTTATTTCAGATGCAAATTTTTCTAATTGACCCAGAGGTAACCTTTATACATGTGTTTTGTTTTATGAAGGATCTAATCAAAAATCACTTTTATTTAGTTGTCATGTCTCTTTAGTCTTATCTGCCTCTTTTGTTGTCTTTCATTGACATTTTTGAAGAGCACAGGGTAGTGGTTTTATACAATGTCCCATAATTTGAATTTGGTTGATTACTTATGATTAGATTCAGGTTAAATATTTTTGTTATGAATACATTCCATGGTGGGGCGTTGTGGCTCATGCCTATAATCTTAGCCCTTTGGGAGGTTGAGGAAGGAGGATTATTTGAGGCCAGGAGTTTGAGGTTGCAATGAGCTATGGTGATGCCAATGCATTGTAGCCTGGGCAACAGAGCAAGATCCTGTTTCAAAAAAAAAAAAGATACATTCTGTCACATCACATTGGAATCACATGTGTCTTCTTGGCATAGGCACCTCTTTTCTTTTGAAATTATTAAGCAGCCTGTGGGTGCTACTTTGAAACCATACGAATATCCACTCTCTAGCAGTCATTGTGGAATCCACTGGCTCTATCAATTATGACATTGGTAGTTGCAAAACGGTGCTTTCCACCTTTCCTTTTACATCTATTCGCTGGTTTTCCTCTACACAGAAGAGCTTTTTCTCCATCCACTATGGTTTTTTTTAGTAATTTTGTAGGTGCATGGATTCTTTTTTATTCAGTGTGTGGCAGAACCAAAATTGAGCCAAGCAGTGCAACTGTGGAGCTCTTAACTACCTCATTAAAGTACTTCCTAAGAACATTGTGCTCCTGGCCGCAGCCTTGCTTTCTTGTATTGCGGTAGATGGATGAGGACATGGGTTTGGGGCTCTACTGATGAGGCTCTTAAGGAGGCCAGGAAGCAGCACCATGTTTCTCTGATGTATTTCATGCTGGCTTCTTGCATAGTCTGAAGACAATAATAACAATTAGGTTTACTATCTTAAAACCAAAGAATGGTGTGCTAAGTGTGCATGGGCGGGGGGTACAGTCTGTGTTTTAATTTCATGGTTTGTTGCTTGCAAGAGACAGACTTTGTTTTTCTTCTTTCAAACCCACCATCTTAGACTGTGTGGAGATGAAATTATCAATATATAATACCTTATGATTATATGTGAAAGCCCAAAGAACTTAGTAGAGTATCATTAATTTACTTTCAAAGTGGTGTTCTTTGTAAATGTCCAGAGTGCCATGAGTATAAGAGAAGGGGGACAGAATTAAGCACAAGGTACATAGAAATTACATTCAGTCACAGGAACACCCAGTGATGCAATGGTGTGGTGGAGACAAGAACATAACCATTCCATAACGGCTGGCCAGCACTACTATTTATTATTAATATGTCTTATTGAATAAACTTTTTAGAAGTAAAATGCCCGTTCCCGACAAGACCAGACAATGGATTTGTGAACTATCCTGCAAAACAAGCACTGTATTACAAGGACAAAGCCACATATGGTTGCCATGAAACATACGCCCTAGATGGCCCAGAAGAAGTAGAATGCACCAAACAGGGAGACTGGTCTGCACGGCCGAGCTGCAAAGGTATGGAAATGTAGATGAGGTCCTACAAGGTCTCTGAATTTACCCAGCGGATCACCTCTACTTGCCATTTTCTTGTTCCAATCACTTTCCACTTGTTGCTCAGACATGCTTCATAGCTATTGGTATGTGAAAGACTTTAGGACTCAGATGTACATAGAGAAGCCTCATGCTTAGGAAGCTTCCTTGATATTAAACTGCATGAAATAAGCAGATCCTGCATAAGCATTGATAGTATTGTATAATAGAAGATCAGATGGGCTTTCTGTATTTGCTTTGAAGTCTTTGTTTATTATGAGCATTCTAATTTTGCTCTGTCTAGCCAAGGCTCTTGTTTTTGCAAAAACCAACCACACATTCAAGCTAGTTCAAGCAAATGGAGGATTATTATAAAAAGGCAACAGGCAATCACATGGGTACTGAAGATAATGAAATGAAATGCAACTCCTGAGGACTGGAACTGAAAGTTAGAAACTATTGCTACTCTTTCCGTATCTCAATGGCTTCTCCCATCTCTGAATCTCTCTGTTTACTCATCTTGAACATGGCTTGACTCTATGCCAGCACTTCTCAGCTAAAGGATTCGTCACCAATTGGCACCTTTTCCCTGAGATGCTGGTTCCTTTTGAGTGTCTTCCCTTAATCCATAAGCGTCATGCTTATGCAAAGAACAACAATCTAGCATTGTAACTCTGCTCAGGTTGCTATGGGTTAGACAGTTTAAGTAGAAAGACAAAATTGGCACAGTAGGCAAAATGACGAATGACTGGCATCTTAGGTTGGAGTCTCCTAGAAGCAGAGCCTGAGACAGGGATTCGAGTACAACTCATTTATCGAGTGAGTGTCTTAGGAGAAAGAGAGTAAGACAAGTAGGACAGGGTAGGGCCTTGGTTCTCAAATTTCACTCTGCATCAGTGTCACCTGGAGGGCTTGTTTAAACACAAGATTTTGGGGCTTCACCCTCAGAGTTTCTGATTCAGTCGATCTGGGATGGGACTGAGAATTTGCATTTCTGCCAAGTTCCCAGGAGATGTTGCTGCTGCTGACCCAGGGACTATGTTTTGAACAAGGCTGTGGTCTCGGCTGGAGTCCAGCTTCTGTTTGATCCCACTGGGAGCTTTGGAGCATGAATTCTACCCTGGAGTTAATTCCACCAAGAGGCAAGGGGAACTGTTTTTCATATCCCCTCATCAGCCAGTCGCTGGCTATGAGCTGCTCTCCCTTCCCTGACCCTGGGGGTGATGGTGGGAGTGGTTTGCATAACTCCCTGGGAGAGATGGCTCCCCTTTGGCTGAGGGCAATTTTTCAGAGAAAGGAGCATCTGTGAGCTCACAGTGGCTGGCTAATGGATGGCTACAGCAGCTCAGGAAATGGGATCTGAGTGGGGCAGTGCCGGCTGACATGAATGCGATATCTGGTAGGAGTTCTTTTTTACCAAAGCTGAGAATCTGATGCTTCTGTTCTGACCTTCTTATGTGGCTACTGCAGGGGAAGAAAAGGACATCTTGGAAGCCATGAGTAATGGTTCTATTGGTAGAGAACTGCTATTGGCCATCATATTGACATTACTCACCCTGTACATCCCTGGATTCTTCTCGTCTTGACCAATTTGTCTATGTGTACACATCTACTGGTTCAAATGCTATATTCTCTTTAAGAAAGATTTACTGAACTCTTAAGTCTTGACTACAAATATTCTCTCTTTTAGCATCTTGTAAATTATCTGTGAAAAAAGCCACTGTGATATACCAAGGAGAGAGAGTAAAGCTCCAGGAAAAATTTAAGAATGGAATGCTGCATGGTGACAAAGTTTCTTTCTTCTGCAAAAATAAGGAAAAGAAGTGTAGCTATACAGAGGATGCTCAGTGTATAGACGGCACCATTGAAATCCCCAAATGCTTCAAGGGTAAGTCTATTAATACATTGGAACTTCTAGCTAGGACTCCCCCTTGCCCTTCACCATAATCAGCACTTTTGTCATATAATGACAGTCAGAAACCCTATCATTTTGGCCACCGGATTTTTAAAAAGAGGAGTGATAGGGAGAAAAAAACAGATGAAGCAGTGAGCTGTGTATATGTCTCCACTTGCATTTTCCTTTCCAATTCTTTTCCTTAAAACTCAGGGCTATGGTTTTACTCAATGATCGTTGAGGTGAATTATGCCACCTTGTATAATTCCAAGTTAAGCTCGAATAGTAACACTGAGGTGAATAATAAAATAATAAAAATACTTACTACTTCTTTGTCCCAAACTATAAAGAACTCTCCCCAAATCACAAGGCAACTCATGGTAATGGTAATTGGTCTATAGATCGTCTAACATTTTTTCCCTTACTTCAGCAATTCCCAGAGTTTGAAAAGTGTCTATTAAAGCAAAGTATTCATTAGAGCAAAATATTTTAAGGAAGATGATACTATGTTTGTGTGAAATAAAGGAATGTATAATGGCCAGCATTTAGAGCTGCTAATGTTTTACAATTTCAGGCTTAGGGTTTAAATGTCTTTGTTGCTAGGAAGGAAGAACTAGCCAGAGGCTGAAGCTGTGGTTGGGTCTACGTTTAGAAATGCTCCAAAAATGTTGACAACCCTGTATCAACAGCTTGGGGAAGATATTTGGGGGCAGATAAAGCTAAGAAAAGAGGGTTCTGAGAAGTGTCCAGTTAGCAGAAGAGAAGGGAATGATAACTGATTAAAAATAACCACTTCATGGGGTTGGTTTGATTACTAGAAAAATTAGAAATATGCCTGACATGAAGTGCTGAATCCATGACATCCATGACATAATTTTTAACTACAAACAGTTAGAAATGCACTGAATAAATTGTTATTGTTCAAAAGATAGCAGAGCCCTGGTGAAATGTTTAGTACAAAAATTGACAAAAGTACAATAAGCCTCGTACAAATCAGTAGAAAAAAATATTAGAAGAGGGTATTTTTTTAAAAAATCAGAGCTTTGTTGATGTGTTTCTTCAGGCTATATTCTCCCTTATGGGCTTCACACAGCTGCAGCACTGTCAGTGCTTTGGAGAATAAATAAGAGTTCATATAGTTTGTTTAATCTTTTAATCTTGACTGTCAGACTTATATAGAACCTTTTGTTTTTTTCTCTTGGAGACAAGTGTCTTAGCATTTCCCTTATCTTTTCTCCTATCACTTAAACCTCCCACTAAATGGTTTCATTCATATAATTAAATGTATTCTATACATTTGTAAAATGTATTTGATTTGGCTTAGCTATGTAACAAATTTAAGAAATGATTGTTTGTCTTAGACTTGCTTATCTTTTTCTCCCCCAACAGAACACAGTTCTTTGGCTTTCTGGAAAACCGACGCATCAGATGTAAAGCCATGCTAAATGTGGTTTTCAGATCCAAAATTAAATGTCTTGTTTGTTCAAGGAACCTAATGGAAGTGGAAAAAATAAAGTTACTGAATTTACTGCCTCAACCATTGCAGCCTTATTGCTTATAGTAGCTTACTTCTAGTTATGTTATCTGGTTGAAACACACAAATATTTGGAACATCATAATGGCCACATCAATGGCTCTGAAATGAAAAGTGTAAACAATTATCTGGGAAACCCAGTTCCCCTCTGCCTAATCCTACTCTCAACACTTTCACCTAAGACCCCTGCAACACAATATTTTTCATAGAATGGTCCACAGACCCCTGCATCAGCATTACCCATCTACTTATTACAAAGAAAAAATGCTTTGTCTCAGAATTGCTGAGATGTGTTTATGACAAAGTTCTCAGATAGTTCTTGTGCAGCCTCAAGTTTGAGAAGATGTATTTTGGTAGCATCAGATATTCAGTGTGCCAAAAGTTCACACCCCAGCACTCCTATTTTAAACTCACAGTACCTGTCCAACACCACTTCCTTCCCCAGCCTATTCTACAAAGAAGCTCCTGGAATATGGCAAGTTTGTTGAGGACGGCTGTTTGCACCATTTTATTCACTGGAAGGCATCTCAGGCTGCTGGATAGGCTTGGATCCCTGAACAAATAATCAGAGTAGACTACAATACTGATTCCTCTAATTTAATGATTTCATTTTCACAGAAAGGAAAATCTGCTATTTTTTCACTCTGAAGAGGTAATTTGGATTAGAGGAGCCCATCAGTAGAAACTGTCCAGTTGCAGCCCCTCTATTTAGTGATTATTTGGTTCATTTAATCCTATAAGTAGATTCTCTTTTGCAAATGTTTTTCTTATTGAATGCTTAGATCACCAGGTTGCCTGTTCCCAAAGTTCAGCTGCATGCTCCCTGGCCATAATGTGTAGTGATCTCCCACGGCTGAGAGTCTGGGAAGTACTATCAGTACCAAAACCACAAGGAGCTGGTTATCAGCCTCTATTTTTGCACGGTTGAATTTGGTCCTCCCAAAGTAATATTACTTAACTAGCAACTGCAGACTAAATGAACCCTATAAACTGCACACGGCTGAGGAAGTCTTCTTCCAAGACAAGTGGGTCCCTGAAGGTGCTTTCCAATGGCCAGCTGTTTTCTCTTGGATTATGGCAGGATGGCCTTCTAAAGATAAAGACATCAATGTTTTAACTTCTCTCTTATGTTATATTACTGCAAGAAATTTATAGTATAGAAAATGAATGGTCTCATTTCTAAGATATTGACCAATCTTTAAATGTATAGGATCTCATTCCTGAGCCCCCAAACTTAATAATAAGTACTATTCATCACTGACATTTCTGATCTGCTAGCCTGAGGATCATTCCCTGATTTAATCCCTCAATAAAAGACTAAAAAGATAAAATAAGGAAAGAAAAGGAAAGAAGAGAGCTTGGGGTGTGTGCAAATGTGTGTCAATATGTCTCTGTGTGTGTGAGAGAAAGAGTGTATGTGGTTGGTGTGCAAGTGTGTGAGCATATTTGTCCCTTGTATGTGAGTGTGTGTAAGTATACATGTGAGATGCATGGTATGCATGTGTATAAGAGTGTGTATGTGGTTTGAATGTGTATGCTTTGTGTATATGCCCATATACATGCATGTGTCTGTGTGTGTGTGTGTGTGTGTGTGTGTGTGAGAGAGAGAGAGAGTGAGAGAGAGAGAGAGAGAATTAGTTCTTTGTGTGCTGTTGCTGCCTCCTAGTGGCATCTATTGCTTTTCAAAGTGCTGGAAAAACAGTTGGGAAAGAAAAGAAGACTTGGTATTGAAGTGTCCTTGTGGCAGACACTGGGCAAATTTTTCCATATATCTAACCTCTGTTGATTCAGTTTTCCCAATTATCCCATAAGGAAGATAAAGAAACTGAAGCTCAGGGAGTTTATGTAACTTGGTTTACCCAGGTGACAAAATTAATGAGTGACAGAACCAGATTTCCAAACTTCAAAACTATGTCTTCTGTACCATTCTTACACTGCTAGTTAAGCTATGACTTTCCCCACTGGCTTCATAGAAGTATTTGAACTCTAAAGTTGAAATTTTACAGCCTGGTGCTAAAACAGGTTGATAGGAAAGATTGTTATATAGGTGAGGCTAGGAAGTGCCCTAGCTTGCTAGTTCCTTTGGACACTTACTAGGGCAACAAGGCAATATTATTATTAAATATATATTAATATATATTATTAAAGGAAGGGAGGAAGAATAGCCAGTTTATCTCTGTTAATAGCCAATAGCATGAATTGTCCCAAGGAAGTAGGAGTAAATAGCAGACGTAGGGAAGGGATGAAATGGTGAATATTGCTTAGTTTTGGTATAAGGAAAAAATCCAGAATCACTGTCCTAAGGGCAGTGACTGTTTTTTTAGCAGTGAAGAAAAGAAAATATGCCTCATAATCCTTGTTTTCTACTGTATACTACATCTATTCATGGTATAATATACTTTTGTGGTCTATAAATACAAAGTTCTGCATTATTTCTCATCCAATTTAAGGAATTTACTGGTTACAGGCTTGTTCTGATATTTATCTCTAATGTGTTTACATAATAATCATAATAATTCTTGGTATTTATAAATTGTTTTCCATCTTGATAGCAAAAGTCATTCAATTATTTCATTCTAATGATATAGAATATCTTAATGCAAAATTGCGACTCACTGATTGAAATTTGATTATTTAGAATATCAGCTTATACGTACTATGTACAGAGTCATTGCTAGTTTTGAAATAATAAATTAAAAATATGGAAAATATATCTATATATCTATCTAATATATATATGTATACATCATGTCAAATGCCTCAAAAATGGACAAAGGGCAAAAGAGATACCTTGCAGAAAAATAAAAAGAAAGGACTAATAGAGATATTTAAATATCTCAACTTTTCTAATAGTGGAAAATATGATTAAAAAGAGAGATTTTTTTAAAACATACAATTATCACAGATCTAAAAAATTTGTTAATGTGGGACAGCTACTCTCACAGACTACTGAGTGGGATTGCAAATTTGCAAAACACTTCTAGCAAGTAATTTGTCAGTACTGATCAAAAGCCTTAATGCTTTTTTATGCCCATAGGAATCTCTTTTATGAAGATAGCTAAAACTTCAACCAAGATATATATACATTCAAAGGCATTTATTGCAACATTATTTATAAGAGCAAAAAATTTGTAACCACAGGAGAATAATTAAGTGAATTATGTTATATTCCAATGATGGAATAATAAGTAGACATTTAAAATGGTGATAGATATAAATATTTGAATAAACATATAAAAACGTTAATAGTGATTATTCCTTAATAGTAGGATTAAACATACTTTTTATTTTCTTCTTTAAATCTTTCAGTATTTTCCAATTTACTTATAATAGCATAAAAACTTTTATAATCTGAAAAAATATGCAATTTGAAATTCTAGTCTAGGAACAAAAATTTCATTTCTCTTAATAGCTGACTTGATTATTTTTAGATAATGAGTTGAAATAGTTGTCTAATAATCTCCACAGTGATCCAAAGTCACTAATATTGGTCCTTGTGTCTTGTGCTTACTTTTTAATGTATTTATCACTCACAATCCTTCAAATTACCAGATAAAGTCACATTGAAGTTGTTGAAACCTTGAGTCCAAAATGTTTTATAGGAGAAAATATGGTAAACGTCATCATTTTGTGTCAATATTTTCCAAAATAAAGTTATTTTTGGAGAGATTTGAGGATGAATATTAAGGAAGTAAAATTGAAAGGACCTAAACTGTATTCTCTATCTTCACATAGAGAATTATTGTCCACATTTTATTTATATCCTTGCAAGTTGTTTCCCTTTCAATGTATGTATGGTAAATATGTAAAATGATATTATGGTTTATAAACTACAATATTTTGTAATTCAGGTTCTATATTTATAGTATAGGCTTATACTTTTGGTATTGATCTTCATGGCAATTAAAGCATTAAAAGAATGTCTTTAGGAAATATATAAGTTTTATATGTATATAATTTAAAGTTAAGAGAAGTAAGTTATTGTATCAGGTTTACATTTCCCATTATATTAATAAAACAGAAAATCCAGATAACAGTGGCTTAAGAAAATGAATGTAATTTATAGGTCTCTGTTATAGCTACTATAAATTTATAGAGCGAGAGTTTAAAATATACAGATCATAAGATTTAATACTTATATCAAAATGCAGGTCTAGTTCAATTTATGTATAAATAATTATTATCTTTCTAATTAGTAAAAGTTCACATTTTCCACGTTTTGTGTAGAGATCAATTGAGTTCACATTGTTCATTACCTAGACTAATTCTTAATTATGAGTTTACATTTTGAAAATAAGCAGGTCCCTTTCAATATGTGAAGTATAGCATAACTAACTTTCCACATAGAAAAGAAAAACAATTTATTTTTTAGAGTCCTGTTTAACTATCATTCTCAATAATGTTAGCATTCGAATTTTTAAAATTGAGGTAAAATGTTATTTCTTTTTGAAACAAACCTTATATTTTCAATTTCAGTCATTTGTAGCTATTAGGAAATAATATTTTCAATGGAAATAATGTTTCAATTTCACAATCTTTTAAAAATATATTTTCCTATACTGACTTTATAATCACAGTATAGTGTTTTCCTTATCTCCTCTCTATCCCATAAGACATTATTTATATACTTTTTGAGCCAGGTGACATAATCTGACTCCAAATATGGTTATTTGGTATTTGTCTTATTACCTCCTACTGTATCGTAAACTTTTGAAGGGCAGAGACTTATCTCTGTTCTCACAACTCCTGAAGCTTTGTTGTAGTTGGAACCATTTGTGGTAACTCATCAGTTCCCTTCTCTGAGAAAGTAAACCTGATCCCCCTCCTCTAAGCACAAAAGTGAGCCCACATGTTTATACCATTGGATGCCCAATCTCCTGACCATATCAGATTGGATTGATTGTGCTCACCTGATTCAAATTAGACTAATAAACTTCACTCTCCTAGCAAGAGATTTGAATTCAGAAAAGTCAGTCTTCCTGGTCTCTCAAATGGAGGCTTTGTAAACCAGGGAGCTATGGGATGGCCATATTCTACCTTGTGTGTAGAGAGAAAAGCACAAAAACTGTGCATTTATTCTTTGATTCAATAAACATTCACGGATTGCCTCTACCTGCTAGGTACTCTGCAAGGTGCTGACTGTGCAAAGGTGAACCCAATACGTATGATTCTCATTCTTTCAGAAATTACAGACATTTAAAAAGATTATACTAATTAATATTTGATGACATATTTTGAAAAATGTAATGAAGAGAAAAATAACAGGGGCTTTGAAAGAAAATAAGGGGTGGTTTGAAAATCAGTGAAGGCCTGCCTCTCTGTGGAAGTGACATTTAAGCTGAGGTGAAGAGCAAAGTGTCAGAGCATTTCCAGTAGAAGAAACATTCCCTTAACATATCTGCATATAGCAGGTGTTCAATAAATGTATATTGAATTGACAAATTATGATCATTTATGAATTGACTAGACATGAATAAAGTCTGATTCCAGCAATTTCTTCCTAAATATTTCTAGAGGTCCCCGGGGTGAGTCTTGTGGATGCTCTGTGTCCTGTTGAATTGACATATGGTGTGCATCATTTATTTTTCTCCAAGTCTGTGTAGCTGTGAGGATATTACATTTCTTCTCATTCCCTGCTGCTGCTAATGTTTGTCTTGAGGTTGCTGGAGCCCAGTGTTAAGGGCAATAATGTCAATAATGATTCACCATCTCCAGAAAGTACGGACACCAATGCTGCTTGTGACTTCAATTCTCAATGTCTAAATGGATATAAAGTCCATGGGGCACGAGTTCTTAACATAGGCTCAGTGGGATGTCAGAAATTGTGGGAACCCTTTGATTTGTACACACATTTTTGGGCATGTGAGCATTTGTTGCTGGTGGGGTATGGGGGAGAATTAGAGCATTTTGAGATTCTCAAAGGAAGTTCTTCACCTCATGAGATTAGGAATCCCTCTCTTATAAGAAGAGGAAGAAGGCTGTGGACAATCCATGACCAGCACTGTGCTTCACATACCATCACCTCCTCCTCAGTGTTTGCATACTGTCATTGAACCAGCGCTGCTTACCATCTCTGTAGGATGACTTACTTTCTAGGAGCTTCCTTGGTTATCATGTAAGGAGATTCCAAATTAACATTGTCTACCAGTCCTCTAAGGATGACATATAGGCTCGAATTCTGAAGTGAACACAGCTCAGGCTCAAGTTGGCATCCCTGCTACATATGCATAACATAAATAGCAATAAAAACCCTATACGCATTACTTTAATATTTTCCTTTACATAAAATATGTATATATTTTACATATGCACACATTCATTAACAAATATACATATATTAACATATATACATATACATACATATTAACATATACATTACCTCACATACTTATCAATTTTGTGATGAAAACACTTAAAACCTACTCTCTTAGTAATTTAAAAAAATACAATACATTGTTGTTAACTACAGTCACCATGTTGTACAATAGATTTCTTGATCTTATTCCCTCTAACTGAAATTTGGTATCTTTTGACCCCATATCCCCACCTGGGGTTAGGGAGTAAGTTTAGGTATCTTGAAAGTCTTCACTGACTGGCCAAATTCTTGCAATTGCGTGCTTGGGTTTTGCATCTTTGATTCTCAGTGCAAATGATCTGCATTGTAGATCATTCCTTAGCTATAAACATGTTCAAATAAGCTTTTGAAAACTAAACACTGTTAAAAGCATTCTGTATCCTTTGTTTTCCTTAGCATGATTTGTCCCTGAAACAATGAAGAACTGTTGGTGTTTATTTCCAGTGGGTTGGGTTTGAAAAAGATCCTTGAAAAGAATTTGACTTCTCTTTGGAAGCCCGAAAGTAACTAGTTACAAATGAATGAATCTTCTGTCTTCTTTATGGAAAATTGAATAGATGCTTCAAGCTGTGCTTATGTTAGATTTGGCATCACACTGAGCATATTGCAAAGATACTGCAGAAGGAATCCTATTGTGAAATTAGATGAAAAACAGTGGTAAACTGAATCTCATTTAAGTGTTTTTACAATTTCAATTTTGTTTCTGTATGCTTTTTAAAATTATATAGCTCAGAGCTTCTCCAGAAGAGTAATACAAGAGCAGAGAACTCCATGACATAGCAGTGCAGATGTGAAGACTGCCCTGAAGTGGATGAAACTTCCTGGGAGGAGCAAAAATAGATTTTCCACTTGATGTTATTCTTCACAGAATTAGTAAACATAAAGCCTTTTTATTCCAGGATCTTCGGAATTTGGGGTTAGTTTTTTCAGATCTTGGATAGTTATGATGACAAAGAAAAAAATGGTATCACCTATTCCCCACTTAATCTACCCTTTTCCCCCTCTGGGTTGTGAGATATCAGGGAGTCAGTCATTCAACATTGATGTCTGTCCAAATAATGGGCACCCCCTTTTCTGTGTGAAAGGTGGACTTATTAATAACCTATCTAGCAGAGGAAAATAACCTAACAGAAAGGGACATAAACTCACATCACATAATTGCCCCCTTTGAGGACAAAACTCACAAGTACCTCCTTTGTTTTGTTTAATTAAAACACCTGTGGTTTAACTCATTATCTCTTTTCCTTTTCTCAGCCTTGAAGAGTCCCTAAGTGGACAGCATGGATGCGAACTCCCTGCTCCAATTCTCCTGCTGGACAGATGTCAAGGACTCAGATAAGCTGGCTTCACAGAGAAAACGGGAGGAAAAATGGAAAAAGCAAACACTGCCGCTCTGCAGCTTCTGTTATGGGTCTGCTAAAGCAGAGAGAGAGAGAAAAAAGTGATCTTTACCCTTTAACACCCTCAATTGCCCGGTATTTCCCTTCCTTCCCTTCCTTCCTCCCTTCCTCTCTGTGTATCATGGCCACTCATTTTCTCTCTCTCTCTCTCCCCGCCTCTCTCTCGGAAATAAATGAACTTTTACTTCGATATATCCTAATCATTGAGAATTCTTTCTCCAACCTTCCAACTCTTGAACACCTGGTAAATTCACACCCTTTCACTGTGAACAGCCTCCAGCAATCCCAATCTCTGTGCCCTTTACTCGGCCTTTCTCCACGGCCCCTAAAGCGTTCACAAGCCATTCTTTGCACGGGAGGCTGGAGGACAGCACCATCAAGACACCCGTCGAGTTGTCCCGGAAGGCAAGCCCGGAGGCTGCGCAACAGGCCCTAGCGTCGCCATGGCAACGGCGCCGTGCTCACGCCGCCGCCGGAGGGCGGTGAAATGCCAGCGCGGAAGTCTCCGTCCTAAGCCAGGGGGACCTTGGTAGCGGCCTCCCGGAGCGTCGCCACGGCAACGGCGCGGAGCACCAGCCGCGACCGGAGGGGCGGGGCAGGGGGCGGGGAAATGTGAGCTCGGAAGTGCCCGCCCCCGGGCTGCTGGGCTGTGGAGACTAAGCGGCCCGCAAGGATTTGAAACCGTTTGGCAGCGGCGGCGGTAGCGGCGGCGGCGGCGGCAGCAGCCGAGCGGAAAGCTTGCGTGTAGGGGCGCCAGGTTCTCGTTTTTTCCTAATTTCCCTTCCCCGCCCCCTCCCACCAGGTTCTCGAGTGGAATTTTGCGCGCGGTGGCGGCCGTCAGCCCGTGCGGGCTCGTTCGAGGAGGGGCGTCGCCCGCAGGCCCCAGGCCCGTTCTCCCGGCCTGTGGGGGCGCGCGACCCGTGTGGAGGGGTCTCGGCGCAGCCGCTGCCGTGTCACTTGCAGAGTGAAATCCAGTCCGGGGACGGGTTGGGAAAGTTCTTAGTAAAGTTTGACCAGCCGGTGAGGCTGGTCAGCATGACGTGGTCCATAAATCTGACCAAAGGGTTTGTCGCTGTGGGAAGAAATCTGTGTCCTGGACTGGGTGGGAGAGCGGCCTGGGCCTGGGCCTCGGCGGGCGGCGCAGGCCGCCCCCTCCGGGTGCCCACCCCGGCGGCCGAGGACGGGACGGCTCCGAGCGGTACCGCTGCAGTTTTCACATCCCTCCCGGAGCAGAATCCGTGTCCGCTGCGTTTAGGGCAGCACCAGAGCGCTGGTTTGTAGAAAGTCATTATAGACAGTTCGCTTAGGAAGGCTCTATCCCAGCACCACAGCTTGTTGGAAGCTACCCAGTGTTTCTGGAGTATATTATTTTTTTAAGTGTTTATGAGAATGACCTAAGTAAATGTGAACAGCTTTTATTCTTATAATCGCGCGGCTGTCTTTTTCAAATTATTTTTCTTACATATTTAAAGATGAGTAAAAGTTAGATAGAAAAGGCACATGAAATGCCATGAGACTCTCCACGGTGGTCAGGCTGCAGCGAAGTAGAGTGCATGGTAATTTGTGCAGTGTTCAGGCCCAGCTGTCACTTTCCCTGGGAACCTCAGTCAGTCACTTCACGCTGCTAAGCCTCAGCTTCCTCCTCTCCGAATTGGCCATGGAAATAGTGCCTATCTGGTAGGGCGAGCCAGGGAATACACTGGGATAGGTTTCTAAAGCACACAGTATGCTACTGGCACAGTCAGGGAAGGCTCCTGTCAAAACATCCAAATGCTTAAGGGAGATAAAACGTTGCACCTGTATGCCTTTTTAATTTATTGATATTTCAGGTTTTTTTAATGACCCACAGTATATTTAAAGTATGATTTGGTTGAACAAAATGGATTTGCACAACTTTCAGGAGCATGTTTGTTGTTATTTATTTGGCAAGGGGCCCGATATGTGTGTATTCTTTAGCAGTTGTGGCTTCTAATATTTGTGGTTTGCTTATGCTGACTTGTATGGCAGCTAAGCACCTTGAGAAGGTCTTAGCCCATTTTGTTGGTGTCTGCAAAGAAACAGATTTATAAAAAGACAATTCCATTGGGCTTAATAAAAGACATAATCCAAATATAGATTTTAGCTATAAACAAGTCACCCAATTTATTACTTTTTTACTTTTGAAGTAATTCATATAACTAGTAGGCACACTATAAGCCTAAGTCAAAGATGTAGCTTTACTTATTTTTCAGTTCTAATAATTTAAGTCTGCAATTCTGATAGATGGCATGAAACTTTTTGACAAGCTGGTATGAAACTTTTTGACTAGCTGGAACTAAGTAGATATGATTTGTTTACAAGGTGTAATTTGTATACCAAGAATTCTTTGAAGGTATAAGGAGAGGCATATTTTTAGCTTTTACCAAATATCACTTTGACTCTTTATCTTGTTTTTTTTAAATGTATACTGTCGTATTGCACGTCATCGTAGTAATTCAGATTGCCTTTCTACTTTTCAAAATACCTTTTTATTAGTTGGAGATATTGCTGACTTATATGTAAATGACCAAGTGGTTAGATATAATAGATCCGAGAGCTAGGGATTTCAGAATTTTAATCTGAGCTTTGTGCTTAATTTCATGATTTTGAGTGAGTCATTTAACTGTTGAGTTTTAGTTTCCTCTAACATTAAACACTAACATTTGCTGCCAGTGTCAAAGGATTTATTGAGAATTGGTGATTATGAGGAATCTTTCTGTTTAGCCATAGCTGTGGATGCTTTCAGGCAGATGTTTGAGTACGTGGGTGGGTTACACTGTTTAAGCCTGGGAGTTCATCTGGGTTTATGAGTTTCCATTGGTTTGTTCATCCATTTGAATAGTGGCTTTTCAACCTTATGTTCTAATATCGCCATCGAGCAGTGGTTACCAAGTAGGTGGAATATATTGCAGGGATGTTAAACAAAACCAACCAACCAAACAAAAAATCCCCAAACCAACCAACTAATCAGAAAATGCATTTAAATAAATTTGTTTTAACCAAATTGATATGTGTGAAGTGAATTTGAAAATATGTTTCTCCTACTATAACACAGAAGGTAGGATGACCAGTTTTGGTAAATGGAATTAGGGTATACAATATTCCTATTCTGGAAGACCTACCTGTTTGAGACTCAGAAGCATTAAACAAACAGTTACCTAAAAGTGAGACATTAATCTGTTTATTCAGCATTTATTAGCAATCAATTCCCCTGCTTTTAATATATACCAGGTAATATGCTAGGTACCTATGAAAATGTGTAAGTCATGGTCATTACTTTCTAGGAGCATCTTACAGATGGTGGAAGATGTGTAAATAATACATAGACATGTAAAAAAGCATGATAAATGCTATTACACATACGTAAGCAGTTTATACAGAATGGAGCAACAACCAGTCTAGGGAAGCAGGGCCAGCTTCATTCACTCAGCAGTGACATTTGAGCTGCATTTACCTGACTTCAGGCAGAGGGAACAGCCCATCAAAAGGGTGTAGGATCAGATAAGGGCTTGTAGTGTTCAGAGAACGGTAAGGAGTTCATTTTGACAAGAGTGAAGTGGTTGTTGGTGGGTTGGTGTAGTTAGGCAAAGTGTGTGTGTGTTTATATGTGGTGAGGGATAGGCCTAAATGCAAAGGTACTTGCATGCCTAACTTTGAGTTTGGATAGTATGCTGTTGTAGGCAGTCACAAGAGATTTTTAAATGGAGTGATAGGCTTAGCTATGTCATTAGGAAACTCATTCTGGTGCCAGTGAGGAAAATGGACTCAAATAGAGAAAAGTGACAACAGGGAGACAGGTCATGAGGCTGCTGCAGTAATTCAAGAAAGTGGTAGGCAGGTTTTTATTTGAGATGATGGCTGTGAGAATTGAGAAGCAGGCAGATTTGGAGATATTTCTGAGTATTTGTGGATGTATTGGTTTATGGAGGTTTAGAGAGTGTTAACATTGAAACTTCTAGCTTGGGAGATGAAGTAGATGATGATGCTATCAAGCAGAGTATAACATGGTAGAATAGGTTTATGGGGAAAAACATGGAGAATATTCTTTTGGACACGTAAATCTAGGTAAACAGGACATTAGTGAATAGGTCTGGGAGGCTTTTTAAATATGAGTCTTGCGTTGCAGAGAGAGTCTGGAGTTTGACATAAAATTAAGAGTGAATGGCATGAAATTAATACTTGAAGTTATGGAACTGAATGTGATCACCCAGGGAGAGTGTGAAAAGTCAAATTAAAAGGAGACTAAGGAGAGAGCACTGGAGAATCTTATTTTAATGTTGGGCAAGAGCCACTGAGAGACGGAGAGGAAATGATCTGAGAGGTGGTAGGGGACCCAGGAGCGGATGGAACCACTGAAGTCAAAGGAGAAGAGTTTCTAAAAGTAGAGAGTTGTCAGAATTATAAGGTGCCATGGAGATGTCAAATAGGATGTAAACTGAAGATAGCCCTATGAATTTGGCAATTAATGGATCATTGGTGAACTTTGAAAGAAGATTTTCAGTAGCTTGATGGAGATGGACTAGGTAATTCACAGGGGATGAGATCTGGATAGAAATTGATGAAGTAGAGTTGATGAAGTGGACTCAGTGAATAGAATGCTAGAATGAGGGCTGCTGGGCCACGGGGAGGAGTCAGTGGAGATGGAAAATTTGAAATAGTGAAGAGGTAATTGATAGATGATAGGTAGAGGTATTGACATTAGAGAGAGGGGGAATTAATGCTGCTTCAGATACAGGAGCAGAGAAGGTAAGAATGTTTTCCCTAAGAGGTAACTTGAGAGGTAGGGAAATACATTTTGGGGTATTACCACCTGGCTATTATTTTTTCCATGAAGCAAGAGATTTATAAAATTGAGAATGAGGAAGAGTTGTTTAAGGAGCTTTAAGGTATCTGGGGAAAGTTTATTTTAATTTTAAATTTTAATTAATTATTTTTTGAGACAGAGTCTCACTCTGTCACGCTGGGTAGAGTGGAGTGGCATCATCTTAGCCCACTACAACCTCAGACTCCTGAGCGCAAGGGGTCCTCTGCTTCAGCCTCCTGAATGGCTGGAACCACAGGCACATGCCACAATGCCTGGCTAATTTTTTCTATTTTTAGTAGAGGCGGGTCCTTCTCTTGCTCAGGCTGGTCTTAAAGGGATCCTCCCGCCTTGGCCTCCCAGAGTGCTAGGATTACAGGCCTGATGGATCCACCGTGCCCGGCCTGGGAAGTTTTAAAAGGTGCTTTGTGGAGTAGGAAATAGCAAAAGCCTCCTGAAGATTCAGATAACATTGGAAGCTGTCTGACTACAAGGCAGTGCCATTTTTCTCCAGTAATTCCTTAGAGAATGAAGGAGGACACTGAGGCATCAAGGAATCACAGTCTTGCCGAGTATAAAGAAAAGATTTAGTGGACTAAGGAGAGAGAATTTAAGAGGACAAGAGGCTGTTACCAGATAGAGGGCTTTCCTTGCCAGATGACAGTGATGAGAATGGGGAGTATGTGGTAGAGTCAGATGGTTGGAGCCTCATAAGAGGGGAATTTTGGAGTTGAGGTTAGAAGAGCAGTAGTTGGGAAGGATCTGGGTAAGTATTTCCTTGGCAAAGTTGGGTGGAAAGGGTGAAAGACTACAGAGAATGTGTGAGAGAGAGAGTGCGCGCATGTGAGTGAAAGAGAATACCAGAATGAATGAGACAAACTTGTTTCATTTCTAATGACGAAGTAAAGTCAGCCAGTGAAAGCTAGGGTTTACTTACAGAGATAGAGTAGAGAGAACTTTCTATGAAGAGGTGGTCGATAGTAAAATGGCAGACACTGTGGTAAAGGTTAGAAGCTGGTTTAGCAGGGAGAGGGCAGTCTGTGGAACAAGATAGCTTATGAGACAGAACAGAGCTTTTTCTCAAATATGTAATTTGTAAATTGAATAAACGGCGAATCGGGCGCTATGCATAATGTAAAGGTAGTTCACATCCCTGCTGAGGCATTTCACAATTTGAATGAATGTGTAGAGTTTGGGTATATTTTTAACTTAAGAAATTTTGTCAAAATATGCATTTCTGATTTTGGGGGCGTATCCCCTTTGTAGTCAGTATTTTTCTGGCTAATTAGGAAGAAATATGAGGAAAAATATTTACAAATTTTTAATGGGAATTAAACATTTAAATTTATATATAGCAAATTCACTTTTTTGGTGTACAGTTCTCTGAGTTTTTATACATGTATGGATTCTTGTAATCTCCTCCATAGACAGTGTATATAGAATAATTCCAACACCCCAGATATTTCCTTATGCCATCCCTTTATATTCTGACTTTTCTCCACTGAACCCCTGATCTGTTCTCTATACATGTATTTTTTCCCTTTTCTAGGATGTCCTAAGTGGAATTAGCCAGTATGTGGTCTTTTGAGAATGGCTTTTTTCACTTAGCATAATACATTTGAAGTTTATCCATGTTGTTGTGTGCGTATCAGTACTTCATTCCTTTCTGTTGCTGAGTACTATGTTGTGTTGTGGATATACCACAGTCATCCATTCCCTGGGTGAGGGACATTTGGGCTGTTTTCAGTGTTTGCTGATTGCAGAAAAATAAAAAGCTGCTAAGAACATCACATTCTGATATTTGTGTGAATATAGATTTTTCATTTTAGGAGTGGGATTTCTGGGTCATATGGTGAGTGTATGTAAGAAATTGCCAAACTGTTTTCCTGAGTGGCTGTACCATTTTGCACTTCTGTGAGCAGTGTCCTCTGTCCTCACTGGCACTTGGTATTGTTTGCATTTTTAGTTTTAGTTGTCCTGATATATTTGTAGTGGTATCTCATTATGGTTTTAATTTGCATTTCTGTAATGACCAATGATATTGAACATCTTTTCGTTTTCTTACTTGCCATCTTTATTTCTTCTTTGGTACAGATAATAATTTTTTTCTGATTATTTTTATTGAGTTTTCTTATGGTCGAGTTTTCAGAGTTCTTTAAATAGTATTGATATAAATCCTTTAGGAGATGTATGGTTTGTAAATATTTTCTCCCAGTCTGTGGATTATCTTCCAATCCTTAAGCTTTTGTGGAGCAAAAGTTTTTTGTTGTTTTTTCCAGTGAGGTCCAGTATATAAGTTTTTTTTCTTTTATCAATAGTACTTTTAGTGTTGTATATAAGCAACCTTTGCCTTATTCAAGGTCACAAAGATTTTCTTCTAAGAGTTTTATAGTTTTACATTTTACACTTAGGTCTGTGATTCATTTTGAGTTAATTTCTATATATAGCATGAGATTTTGGTTGAGGTACAATTTATTTTGCATATGAATGTCCAGTTGTAGGATCCTTTCTTATAAAAACTATAATTTCTCCATGAAGTGCACCTTTATTGAAAATCAGTTGTCTATGTTTGTGTTGGTCCATTTCTGGACTCTCTAGTTTGTTCCATTGACCTCTCTGTTTATCCTTTCCACCAATACCACACTGTCTTCGCTGTTGTAGCTTTATAGTACATCTTAAAATAGGATAATGTGAGTTCTCCAACTTTCCTCTTTTTCAAAATTGTTTCAGCTATTCTAGCTCCTTTACCTGTACATTTTTAGAATTAGCTTGTCTGTATTACAAAGAATTCTGCAGGGTTTTGATTGGAATTGCATTAAATCTTTAGGTCAGTTTGGGGAGAATTGATATTTGATGAGTTAAATATCATGAGTTTTCTTTGATATGAGTTTTCTTTGATATCTTTCATCAGAGTTTTCAGCATACAGATCCTTAATATTTTAATTTTAAATCTTTTACAGATTGAATGATGGAAGTGGGAAGTGAGGAAGAAAAATGGGAGAAGCTGGATGCAGAATTTGATCACTTTGTGGTAGATATGAAGCCCTTTGTTCTAAAATTACCCCATAGGTCAGGTAAGATTATGTTTGAAAATTACATTCTTAAGTTTTTTCTTTATGTTATTTAATATGTAGTCAAACCAATGAATGAGTTGTCACAATGGAACGAAAGCTAAATTAGTAATAATTTTCACTGTTAATGTAGGATTGTTTACTTAGAGTTTTTCAAGGGTAAATAGAAATTTAGTGACAATGTCCTATTAAACTGTGGAAAGGTGTTATTATGATGCCACCTTTCATATGTCATGAGCTTATAGCACATGGATTTCTGAAGTTGGCTACAACTGTTTTTTCCTACATCTTTTTCTTCCCTCTGTGGAAATGTTTTCTTTTTCAGGAGCTTGCTGTCCACCTGCTCTCTGTCCCTTCTGTTTATCAATGCATAATTATTGGTCTTTTATGCTTATTGGTTGACTGAATAAAGTCAAGCATAAATGAGCTTTTGTTGCTATTTTGTCTCCAATTCCTAGCCTGTTATTTCCAATTATGGAATGAGATTCTTTGTTTCAAGTTAGAGAATTTTCAAATAACTAAAGGCATTAGAGAGCAATTGGAGATAATTTTGGGGACTAGGAAGATTCTCTGAGTTATAGTAGGCATAAAGTTGGCTGTAAAGGTAAATCTGATTTGGTAGCTTTTGTGTGGAGGGTTTGGAGTAGGGCCAAAAAACTATGACTTTTTCCTTTTCCAAGTTCCCTATTTCCCTGAGGTGTCTGGGTGGACTCTATATTCAAAGTGAGGAACTGACTCAGTAGTAGACAGCACTCCCCCTTTGTCCTTGAGGAATATATTCCAAGATACCCCATGGGTGCCTGAAACCATGGATACTACTGAACTCTATGTATACTCTGTTTTTTCCTATACATACATATACATGATAAAGTTTAACTTCTGTTAGGCATAGTAAGCGATTAACAACAACAGCTAATAATAAATTAGAACAGTTATAACGGTATACTATAATAAAAGGTATGTGAATGTAGTCTCTCTCAAAATATCTTATTGTACAGTACTCTTCTGTTTTCAGACTGTGGTTGACTGCGGGTAACTGAAACGAGAAAAGTGAAACAATGGAAAGCAAAACCACAGATAAGGGGGGACTACTATATTTATTCCAGGGAGCTATGATAGGTGAAGGGAGTGTAATATGTGAATTATGCATTCTGTCATCACCCATTGTTCTAGGTCCTGCAACCTTTCCTAGTCCAGGGCTTGGCATAGTCTTCCCTTGGACCCTCTTCCTCTGCCCTCTTCTCTAACCTTTTCAGACATAATCTCTTCTTTCTTCCTCTGCTATTCTTTAAATGACTATTTCATGTCCCATGACTCATTTATGATTATTTGAATGATACTTAATGATATTCTATATTGTGTCCTCTTCTGATATTCACTGCCTTTTTTTCTTTTTGTCTTAGATCTGCTTTTTAGAAAAAATTGTATTAAAATTTCACATGGTAAATGTATTTCAAATCAAACTATCCTCATATTTTACCTTTTTTAAAAAAAGATTTTAGTTACATAGAATTGAATAATTATAATATTTGGTTCATGACACATTGTCAGTATTGGTACATCCATGGCTTTCTTTTATTTAATTCATAATGAGCAATGGGGAACTCAAATACAAATCAAGAACTAGAAATTCATAATAACTTACATCTTCTTATAACTAAATTCTACTTTTGGTAATGGTTTTTCCCATCAGGTTATACAGAGCAATGAATTCTTTCATTAAACAAGTTGCTGTACTAAATTCTGGGCATTAGAATATGATACAAATTTCATTTTGCTAGTACATGTGGAAAATAAATAGCTTGAAAAACTATTTGCTTAAGTTTATTAGTTTTACTTTTGTATTTTCTTTTTGTACAGAGTACACCCAATATTTCATGGAGTTTGTTTTGTGATTATGTAATTTTCACAGCAAAATGTACAAAAGATTTTTAGAGGCATAGCTCTCATACCTGAAGTGATATTTGCTAAGTGGTAAATCCAGCCTTAGTGATATTTGTAGGTTAAAAAAAAATGAATGACCTTTATAAACTAAGGGATTAGAGTAGAGCAGATTTATTATTTGTGTTAGATATGTAATCCTCAAATTGAGTTATACTGATAAAAAATTAATATCAGAATGGTTTTCATGAGACCTAAAATTGTCCTGTGTCCTGGCAAGATAATATGGTCAGCAGATCATTATACGTGGATTAAACTGTGCTATATTTTTTAGGTAGATTTTTAAAAGGATAATTATTTCACAAAATTACATGTAAATAGCACTCAATTATTTTTAGAGATGTTAAAAGAAAACCCTAAATAAATCAGCTACAAATCCCTGGAAATTATTGGCTTTAATAAATAAAATGTTTGAGATTTAATTTTAGAGTAAATTTAAAATGCCTAGATAAATCAGGGATTGCATTTTATCTCCTTATAGGTTTGTATAACTAGAATTATAGAGAGATTTGTCAATATATCTAAAATTACTTTGGAGATGTGAAACTGTAGCAAGATTTTATCTCAGAAATTTATTTGATAGCAATTTAGAGATGAGATTTTTATGAAAATATTTCTTTGCATGTCTTGACCAATTGCCAATTAACTAATAAAGCTAAATTCGAGACCAGGAGTCAGCAGATAATGGCCCATAGGCCAACTACCACCCACAATGTGTTTTTGGAAAGTTTTATTGGAACACAGCCATACTATTTGTTTACATATGGTTTGTGGGTGCTTTCACACTGCAATGGTAGAGTCGAGTAGTTGCTCCAGAAATCATAGGGCCTACAAAGCCTGAAGCATTTACTACCTGTCCCTTAACAGAAGAAGTTTGCTGATCCCTGTTCTAGACTAAAGCAGATACTATTATAGGACTTTGTAATCTAATGTTTTATTTTCTGAAAAATCAAGTTTCTAATAGTTCTTATGTATTTATAGAACGGCAGAGGTGTGCTCTTTGGATTAAAAAACTGTGTGAGCCTTCAGGAACAGGTTCAGGAATAATGGGGAGGAAGAATCGGAACCTGTATGCAAAACTGTTATTACATATGCTTAAGCGAGGAGTGCTTGAAGGCCCTTTTACACACCGACCTGAATCAGGGACACTAAAAACTTTACCTTCATACATGGTATGTATCAATGACCAAAAGGTATATTAGTTTCATATCTTTAAAAGTGAGTGTCAAGTTTGCATCCTTTTTGGGAATGGTAATGTTATTATGTGTGCTAACTTTTTTCTTCCTGATTCAGTTTTTTCTAACTGTAATAGGAAATGGATATTTGCCTATTAGGGGAGTATCCTTATTGATTTATTTATCCCTCAGTATTCCACAATATTTCTGAAAAACTGAAAATGAGTTTTTTTTATATTGAACTTTTCCTTCTAATTTTCACTGGATCATAACAGTAATATTTTATGTATTACAGTAAATTCTAGTTTATTAAATTCTTTCATATATATTGTTTTAAAATTCATGAGAGGTTGGATTGAGCGACTTCTAAAAGTTCCGTTTTACTGTAATAAAATGACAATAGTAAGTTGGAGTTTAAAAGCGATTTTTTTAATGCTTCATTTAATTTCTTTATCAAAATCAGCTTTGTTACAAAGGCAGTTATTATTATGCTTGGTTAATTGTCACTATCCTTGGTTAATTGTCACATGGTTCTTGTAACCATGAAATATACCTTGGTTTGTGTGATATTTGAATACCTGTACTTGAGAGATCTGACTGGAATAGTAGGTATTGGTAGTTGCCATTAGAATATATATGTGTGTGGGTTTTATTTTTAATTAACTGCAGAATTCTTATGTAATGTGTTTTAAAATTTTTCTGTATTTTATCAGTTTACTTAAAGCAAACTTTAACCAAGTGGCATGCTGCACACTACAAGATAATTTCCGTTTTCCGTGGAAGAATGCCATAAGTTTTAATGGTATTACCAATTGTATGTTAAAGTAAGGCCATACATTTTGTTAAGATCAGTAGGATGTGGGATAGTAGTTATTTGACTTGATAGTTGATTAAATGTTGGAGTGACTATTTCATTTAAAAAGAAATTTCTGTGCATGTCTGATTTGGGATAGAGGGTTATATGTCACCCCTCCATAAAGAGCAGCCTCTTGATGGTTTTTTACGTAGGGTTGGGAGAATTGTCACAGAGGTGTCCAGTCAGTGCTGAGTTTTCTTCAAAAATGTATGAAGGTAGAACACTATGAAGTACATTTAGATGTTAAAATATGAGTATATTTTATTATATTTCATATAATAATAGGGTAGGGCTTTATTTTACAAATAATAATGAGAAGGCCTAGAGACCTGTCTTTGGTTTTCCAGCTAGTTAATAGTATGGCAGAACTAAGGTCTCTATTGTGCCTATCTTATCAAGGGATTCCTAATTTTAATTTCTGATTTGCATTGATTGTGGTTTCTCTGCCCACTGGTTTTGTCTGTGTGTGCGCAAAGTAGTTAATGATCACAGAAAGAAATAGGGTAGCACATAACTTAAACTTTCTATTTAACTTTTCATAAAGCTAATATCCCTTTCATAATATAAGTCATTATTATCAGATTTATCTGTTATGGAATTTTTTGTTTATCAGATTTCTTATACAGCAGAGCATGACTAAAATGTAAATACATTATCCATTTTGGGTATTTTAATGTTTCATTCATTGTACATTGTATGATTTTTTAATAGCTGTAATTAAATTTGAGTATTTGAAAGGCTGTTATAAACCCTGAAACTTGATGGAAATTTTGTTTCATTTTAGTACATTTTGAAAAAATAATTTCTCTAATTTTTAAAAATCAGTCCATCTATTTTGATGAACCAAATCCAGCACGAGCAAAAGGTTCAAGCCCAGAGAGATTACCAGACTGGGTGTTGGGTGAGCTGGGAACAAGTGAACACAAATTAAATGAATCATGGAAACTTTCTTCTGGAGAAGATAACACTCTGGTACAGTCACCAACTGATGTCCACAGGTATGCCAAGAAAATGGGATTTTTGAATGTGTTTCATCACTTAGCCTGTCTTTGGAACTAGATCATACATTCTATTTTTTATTTTTGTGGTAAGTAGTTGGTTTACTTTAGATTTTTCTTAAAGTTGAGAGCTGTGAATGAACATTGAGTAGGTAAAATAACAGTTTTACTTTTTCACTTATTGTATATTCAAGATTGTTTTACATTCTTGGCCACTTTTAGAGATATCTGTTAACTTCATATATATATTCCATTGCTTGGAAAGTGGTGTCTGAGAAACTTTAAATAAGACAAGTATGTATTTTGCTTTATGACAAGCATGAATTGAAAACATTATCAATGACTTTAATAAAATATAATATCCTGCATATCCATCTTGAAACTTATGCTTGAATTTCTCTCCTTTTCCCCTCATTGAACAATATTTGTTTTCATTTAATAAAATAATGAATGTAAACATAAACCCCATTAAACTGTGCTTTCTTACTAGAATATTAAATAGGATTTTTAGTACAAATAAAAAAAAATTTCTAAATTTTCAAAATACACAAAAAGGCCATTATTGTTGTAGTATAATTGTTGGCCTTTAGGAAGGATAGATTTAAATTTGGACTTTCATCAAATTTTTATTTTTCTCTTTGGCCTTGTTCCCCGAAATGTTAAAATATTGGACAGTGTCAATTGACATGTACCATACTTTATACTTCACTCCTCACCATTCTCTTGGTAATTTTAATTTTAGGAATTTGTTCCTGTTAACAATGTAATCTTTCTTGTCCACTATAATTTTTTTGGTTTATTCTTTAATCAGATATAGAAATGTTATTAGTAATTTGAAATGTCTCCATGTTGATGTAGTCTGGTTATGTGTTTGTAGACCTGAGACATTATGGTAGAAAAGAACAGATGAACAAAAGCAAGAGATCCAGTCCATATGAAATTATTTCATTACAAAGGAGAAACAAATTAAAATGGAGAGGCAAAAAGGAAGAGGCAAAATAATTAAGGGCATGTTCAGAAGAGTAAAAAGAAATGCATAGATAAATCCATAGGAAGTGGCATTAGGAAGTGGAATTAAATACTTATTTTTATATTCATAGGAGAATTAAAATTAGAAGAATTGTAATTGTAGACATTTTGTTAACCTTACAGGCAGGTAAATGGTGGAGGTGTAAAGAGATTGTGGTCTATCTACTAAGAAAAGTATGATTCTTAGTTTGGCTGAAAAATCCATCAGTTGTTTGCCAGAATTTGTTAAGAGTCCAGCTAAATTTTGGGTTCCTATCTAGGTGTAATGAATATGGAGTTGATAGTATAAAGGTGAACTAAAGTAGTTTCCTATATCTTGGAGCTTAGACTAGGGGTTGAAAATTTGTGATCCTCCTGGACTGAATGAATCATGTGGGTGGATTTGTTTTATTTGACTTAAACAATGTCTTTAAAAATTTTTGAATGAGTTGTCAGCAATTGTGGAATTTCATATAAAAGACCAACTTTCTGGCTTTTCTTAAAAACTGGAGACCTAGCAGTCTTTCCAGAAGACAGCCATAGGTTGGAGCTAAGTAATATTTGGTTATCCCCTTAAGGTAGTATGCCTTCACTATTTCCTGCTAATTCCTGACACCAAATTTGAGGTCACATCTATTAATATTATTGAGCTTGAGCTTTTTTTTTTTCCTTTAAGTAGGGTTAAGAGGAAAATGAAGTAATTGTTTTTCTATTTTTATGTTCTATTAAAAGTGAACAAAGAAAGCTAGAAAAAGAGGGATCATATGATTCAAGTATGGGGGAGGGCTGGGCATGATGGCTATTCTTGTGTTTTCAGCTACTTGAGCCCAGAAGTCTGAGGCCAGCCTGGGCAATGAAGTGAAACCCTACCTCTAAAAAAATGTTTAATAATAATAATAATAATAAAAGTATGGGAGAGACACGATGTCTTCATAGAAGTGAAGAATATCCTTATATCTGTCAGCATAATCACTCGTTGTTATCTGTTTAAGTCCTATAAGACGTTTGATTTATAACCTTCCATTTAGATGAAAGGGGAAGAGAGATGATAGATTCAATGTGGTGGTTATGTGTAGTTGTGAAAGTATTTGCAAAGATTGAGATGTGTATAAGGGAAGGGTTCAGGATAGGAAATAGACTTGAGATTTTCAGGGAGTCCAGGTGAATGGACTTTTTCTTCCTTGGAACATAGGATAAAGTTTGAGAAAATAGAGTGAGAATATCCTTCAACTATTAGTGACTTTTTTGGAAAACGAAATCATAGTTAAATCCCGACAGTTGTAACAAATAACTTATTTCTCTTTGTTGGTTACCTATAATTAAATGACGTTTTGCTGCAAAAGAATTACTAGAAGAGTATGAGGTATTAGTTGTCAGTTATCTAAGTATTAATAATTAATGGGGGCAGCAGGCAGTCTTGCGACCCTGGTCAGTCCTACCTATCCTTCAGATTTCACAACTTCAAAAAAGTCTTATCTGACATCCCAGGTCCTAGTACTGGGTGGAAACATGCTAGGAACTGCTAAATATTTATGTTTAAGAGAACATGCATGAATGAAGGAGTGGATTGTCAGGCACTGCCATGTATTTAATTTAATCTGTACAAAAACCATTTGAGACAGGTAAATTGTGGCAGAGGGAATGGCCCCAAAGGATTTTTTTCTTTTTAGCTTTCAGAAAAAGTTGAGGGAAGGGTAGTGTCAAAGGAAGTGTGGATGTTGGTTATAGAGATTCCCTTCACATACCATGAGGAATATGAGACAGTGAAAGAGCTGGAAAGGACATACTTAGATATCTTTCCGGTTAAATGTCAGAATATCACTAAGGCTAATGGTCAGTTAGAGCTGCAAAAACAAAACTTCCCAGGGTATCTTATATTTAAGTTAATAATTTTAATTTGATTTATTTTGGAATTTTAATTTGGTTTAAAATTTTAATCCATGTATTCATTAGTTATATGTAGTTTTAGATATACATGAAGGCATTAAAAATAAAACTAACATTTACTTTAGCTAAAGCCAGAAAAATTGATTTGAAGGCCAAATACATGATACGTTTTATCAGATCAGATGTGGTGGTGAATAGTTTATTGAGGTTCTGTCTTAATATCATTTTTTTTAAGGTTGTTCCTTTATTCTGAGTGGTCATACTATGCTAATAAAAAAGTTAGTGTCTGCTAGTGTTGACCTAATACATCTAATCAGTTCTGCAAGAAATTGTTTTAAAAAGTTTAAGAGGCTTATAATATTTGACACATGTATGTTTTTGTGGTGAATAATTTATTGTTACTTAGAACTGAAGTTTAACGCTGCCTCATAAATTTTACAACCACTTCAACTTGTCCTTTGAAAAACCTCTTTAATCTTAAAAGATTTTCCCCCTTAGTGTTTCTTTTTTGATCACTTTATAAAATCCTGCTTTACTTAGACCTTTTTATATGTGAAGTATTTCTAATGGCATTTTAGATTATGCTATTTGTGTCCTAGCCTTTTTATATTATTAAAGATGCAGAGTCCTTTTGAAGCCTTTTTGTTAGGTAGGACTCCCTATTCAGTAGAGATGGCACCTTTCCTTTACCTTTATTTTTCCTGTAGAATGTGGTATGTAGCCACGTTCCAAACTCGTTAGAGGTATTATGAGGTCATATTCTATCTAGCTTATTCTCATGCTTTCTTTTTTCCACCAAATATACTTTATATAGTAGTATACTCAGCATTTCACAGCAAACAGTTTCAACACGTAGCTAGTTCTGTCCTGGTTATTTTCTGTTTTCCTTTTTCACATTTTGTGGTTTAAAGTCCTGTTATTACCCAAGTTTTCTTTTAGAAAACCACTGTTCCAAATTTCTTTGCTATTTTATTATAGATCTGTTGTTGTATTTTTTATGTCAAATATCTGCCTATTTTCCTGAATGTGAAATATTTTAGTTATATTTGAGTTTGTAGCATGACTTTTTAAAATGTTACTAAGGAGACCATAGGCTTAGATCTCATCCATGTACAGTTTGGTTAATTTCGTTTAGTTCTAAAATCATGAGCTATGTCAACATGTATTATCTTTCTGGTCATCCTTCAGATTCTTACCATTGAGATCTGGTAAAGACCTTAATTGTTTTTGTGGTAGACAGACTTTAGGGTGTCCCTGATGATCCTCCTTCTGGTGTTCACAGTCTTATATAATCTCCTTCCCTTGAGTGTGGGCAGGATTTGTGACTTGCTTCTAACCAATAGAATATAGCAATGGTGATGGGTTGTGACTCCTATGATTACATTACCTTATATAAAACTCCATCTTACTAGTAGACTTGCTCTAGTGCCTTGCTGTCATTCCCTTTGCTGGCTTTGGAAGAAGCAGCTGCCATGAATCATATAGCCATAAGAACTGAATACTACTGACAACCATGCAAGTGGGGAAGTGGATCCTTCTGTAGTTGAGCCTCCAGATGAGAACCCAGATCTAGACCAACCATGATTGCAGCCCTATGTGGCCCTAAGCAGAGGACTCAGTTCAGCTGTGCCTAGACTTCTGACCTATAGAAACTATGAGAAAATATATATTGTTTAAAGTGGTTAAGTTTGTAATAATTTGTTATACAGCAATAGATGACTAATACAGTCTTTATCTTCATTTTAGAAAATTATGCAATCTATATATAATACATGCTTGTATTGTTAACAACCTCAGTATAGAAATATGCAGAGTAAAAAGTCAAAGTCCATCTCTCTGTGTCCTCTTTCTCCCACCTTTCTCCTGAGAAGTAATCACTATTAACAATCTTCTACAATAGACACCTATACCTATATAACTTAAAAATTATAGATTGGCTTATACTATATGTAATGTTCTGAGACTTGCTCTTTTTTTACTTAACTATGTCTTAAACCTGTACCATGTAGTCTTATTAATTGCAGATAATCCATAGTGTGGATATAGTATAATTTAACCTGTCTGTGCTGCTTTCAATTTTTTATTGTTATGAAGAATGCCTGAGTTAACATGCTAGTACATATATCACCATACATCTTGTTTTAAAATGTGCCTGGAATTCGTTTTAATCAGGTATGGTAAGATGACAGACGTGGAGACAACCGCCTTTGAAAGAAGAGTTTATTATTATTCACAGTTCCCAACAGGGGGGCTTATGCCACACCATGCAGGGCCACATGGAGAAGCACCAGGGTTGGTCAGGAGGCAGAAGGAGTGAGGGGAAGCATGAGTGAGAGTATTTTTTACTATAGTAGTGGGAACCTGGTAGGTGAGGATGTCTCCTATTGAGCAGAATGTGAAGCACAGATGTTGGGATTTGTAGTTGGGAGGTTTGTAATATGATTTCCATGTGCCTGCAAAAAGACCGGGATGGTATGGATGTAAACAACTTTGGCTGTTAGTTTTGCTTATGATTTCAAGATGGCAACTTATCAATTAGAATATCAGCATGATTATTATATACCTGCATGTGTTTTGGGCCATTATGGATTCCTAGAAAAGGAATTGCTCTGTTGGTAGGATTATTAGTTGGTTCAACATCTTGTGCAGTGTGCTATATGAACTACTATGGAAAGATCTCTAAGATATATAAAGTTTAAAAGGAGTACATAAAAGTATAGTAGGCTTCCATTTGTGTTTGTGTATGTGTAAAGAGGCTATGTGGATACATATGTGTACACATGCATGGAATGTTCCTGGGTGCCACACGTGAAATTTTAAAGGTGATTAGCATTAGGGAGTGGGACTAGTATGGATTGTGAAGTTAAAAACGTTCTTTTTAAATATGTGTGTATGTTATTTTTAATAATAATCACGCTTATTTTTTGATAGATACTGTCAAATTGCCTTCTAAAGTATCATTTTGTCAAACTGTTTGTTTATATATGTTGTCCATATTAGTGATGAAAAATAAACTATATCACAAATATATATATATATAGATTTAAACATAAGAATGAAAAATTTCCAGTAAATGCCCTAAATGTTTGTGGATTCCACTTGTACTTCTAATTTCTTAAAGCAGAAACCAAGTGAGGCAAGTCATACCATTTATGGAGCTCCTACTGCATGCTAGGTACTATTCGAGAAATCTTTCCAAGTTATCTGATTTAATCCTCTCTACAGTGCTATGAAGTTGACATCATTGCCCTTTTGTATTTATAGATGAGGTAACAGCTTCAGGAAGGTCAAGCGACTTTTACAGTGATGGGTCCAATATTGGAATGTAGGTCTTTATGATTTTATACCCATGTTCTTTCTAGTATACTATATAGGCATAACAAGTAGTTTATGCAGGAAATATGGAAATTTCATTTTTTATCTATTTTTTCCCACTTGTGCTGCCTCAGCAATCCTGGGCAGCTATGCCTTTGTTCTTGGTTATTTCTAGGTTGAGCTGAAATGAAGCAGTTTGCCTTTGTTCAAATTCCACGTCTGACACTTGGCAACCATCTGTCCTCAGGCAAGTTACTTAATTTCTCTAAATCCCAGTTTCATCATTTGTAAAATGGAGACAGTAGTAGTGCTAACCTCAGAGTTGTAAGGATGTAGTGGAATAATGCGTGTAGAGCCTTTGGCACAGGGCCTGTTAAATGTTAGCTGCTGCTACCACCACCGTCATTGGTATGGTGATTGTTACAGTAGTAGTTCATCCAGGACTTGTTAGAGTGTTTGAGCATTCTTTTGCTTCTCTAATTATCTAATGCCTCCCAAAGGGTATTATCTTAAAATCCTTTGGTCATTAATTATTTTCAGTGACTAAAAGTCATTTTGTGTTCTCTGAGAAAAATAAATTTTGGCTATGCAGAAAGGTTATGATTTGAAGTACGAATCCTGAATACTAACACAGTAAAGAGTATTAATAGTATTTTAAGAGACTTTGTAGGAATCTTTATTTAAATAACTTAGCGAGTCTCTTTTTCCAGGGTAGAAGGAACACAGAGTGGTGGGCCCCATTTTTTACATTTTGGCACACCATATATTTGAAGCTGCCTAAATACGGAATATTTAGACTTCAGTTCGTCATCTCTATATTCTTTTTGTGTTTTATCCCAAAGATAGAACACAAAGGTAATAGATTGTATTCTTGTCTTACAATTCTGTGACAAATATTTTGAAGCTTCTTTTTAATGGCTTGTAATTATTTTTATGACTTTTCAATGAAGTATGTATGGTCTGATAGCTTATCACCAAAGTTCAGCTAGGTTCTGAGATAGGGAAAATGAAAAAAAAAAGATTTAATAGCACTTACTATTTTTAATTGAAACTTTGATTAAAAGTTAGAAGTTAGGATAGGGTGAAGAGGAGTAATGTTGAATCGACCCTGACCTTTAAACACTGCTTCATTGTGGAAGAAACGCATTGTTTCTGCTTATTTGAGAGGAATTTATTGATGAAAAAGAAAGCATTTATTTAGATTTCTTTAGATACCATTTTGTAAGCAGCAGCCATCCAGTTTGCTTAAAAATTCTAGGAATGTGTAAAGAATTATTATATGCATATTATTATCTGATTTAGACTAATTTAGTATAAACTATATCTTACCTTTTACTTACGTTGGGTCACCTAAATAAAATTGTGTTCTATACCTATAAGAAAGGACTTGGAGAATAATTACCCAATTTTAAATGATTATAGAGGACTGTAGTTTTTGGATCTTTCCTTTAATGAGATTTTTCCATGGCTTATTTGGTGCTGAATTTTAGTTTGGAATGAAGATTCTAATTATGGTCCTGCCCTTATGGAAAATGTGATTTTATTTACAGTGATCCTTTTTATGATGTGGTTTTCCAGGAATGCATTGTGGCAAAAAGTTGGGATTCTGTATGTCCTTTAAAAATGTCTCCCAATATGGTTAACATTTCATTTGCTTGTGCAGTTTAATAATATGGCCAGCAGATGGTGATCAAATATAAGAAAAACTTTAATGTGGCTTAATATGTTGATCTATATGAGAAAACATTTTTCACTTTAAAAATATTGATTTAATTTTTTAATCCATGTACTCGCAAAAACTATAATAGAATTATTTTATTTTGCTAAAGTCCATTTTTATATGTAGATGACACTAACATAAATAGTTCCTACTCCTGAAATTGTTGGCTAAGTTTGGCAGGGAGCCAATCAATACCTTTCCTTCTTTGGGAATATTTATGTCAATTGGCATAAATGTGGTTAATATTACACATAGTAAAAATATTCTTCAATATTACTTGCAAAAAGTACATTCGTTTTATATGTGAATATTCCCGATGTTTGGGCAAAGATATATTCTACAGCAGTACTGTCCATTAGAACTTTCTGTGATGATGGTAATGTTCTGTAGCTGTGCTGTCCAATATAGTAGCCATTAGTAACATGTGAGTATTGAGTTCTTGAAATGTGGCTGGTGTGACTGAAAAACTGAATTTCTAGTTTTAATTAATTTAAATAGCCACCTGTGATTAGTGACTACTATATTGGACAGTGCAGTTTGGATCTGGATCTTCCGCTGGGGAAGTAGGTTGGGAATGGGGACTAGGGCTTGGACACTGGATGTAAACTGGCACTGAGACCTTTCTTCTGTGCTTATTTGCATTTCATGGGCAACTAACTCCCTTCTTTGATGATAATCACTCACGATCAACATCTCATTGCTCTTCTGTTAGTCAGTCTCAGGTTTCAGAGAAGCTCTCCTTAACAAACAAACAAAAAACCCTGTTAAACTTTTTCATCAATTTGTTTGGGTGAAAACTCTTATGGAATAAATCTGATTAATTTGATGTCTTCGATACAATGTACACTTGTTGACAGACAATCTTGTGTTCTAGAAATAAGACTATTATATAAATAAGAAGTGAAAACTGCTTCTTAGGGTACTCAGTAAAATGTAACATTTCATGTACTCATAAAACCACTTAGTTACTCATTAATTGTCAACATTAATGTGCTAATTAAAGGTCATTCTTAGGTATCACCAAGACCAGGCTAAGTGGTAACAATTTGTAACTGAGATGGAACAGCTTTGAAAATATGGCCCTACATTTCTTTTAGACTTGCTTTGTCTTCCCCCTTCCCCAACTAAGTCAGATTTTTTTGAAGGTTTACGTGCATTTTTTAAAAATTTCAGAGTATTATGGGGGTACAAATGCTTTGATTACATAAATTGCCTTTGTACCACCTACTCAGAGCTTGTGTGCCCATCCCCCAGGCAGCACAAACCACATCTGTTAGGTGTGAATTTACCCATCCCCCCTCCCCCCTCCCACCTGCCCAACATGCTATGAATGGTACTTCCCCTATATGTACATTAGTGTTGATCGATTAGTACCAATTTAATAGTGAGTACATGTGGTGTTTGTTTTTCCATTCTTGTGATACTTTACTTAAAAGAATGGGCTCCAGCTCCATCCAGGATAATACAATGGGTAGTTCATCTTTTTTTTTTTTTTTTTTTTTTTTATGGCTGAGCAGTACTCCATGTTATAAATACACCACATTTTGTTAATCCATTCATGTATTGATGGGCACTTGGGTTGTTTCCACATCTTTGCAATTGTGAATTGTGCTGCTATAAGTCAGATTTTTGACAAATTAGTCACATTTCCTTTTTCTTTCTTTTTAATGAGTGAGGCTTTGTAATAACATCTTTTTATTTCACAAGCAAGTTTCTCTTTGTCAGATAATATTGAACAGTTTTGATTGTCCTTTTAATAAAAATAGATGACAGTAATCTTGTAAGTATATTGTAAAATTTAATTTTAAGTAAATTAAAATATTGAGTGTTATAAGCCAGAGATATGTTAATGAACATTGATTTAAATGTGTGATTTTTAAATGGGTTTTTATTTTTGAGTTTTTAAATCAAGTGTGTTATTTTAAAGTAGGGAATGGAAAATATGAAGTCTGAAAATGTTTATGGATCTCTGGTCACTTTTTAGTTTTGTTAAGTGTCTCATTTTTTTTCTCCTAGTTTTGTTTTTTTTATTTCTAATAAACTTCCCTTTGAAAAATTAAAATAAATATGTTGTGGATCATTGGAAGTTATTTTCAATTTTTAATTTTCAGCATGATTTAATACCTTATTATTGTTGCTATTTATTTTTATTTCACAAAAATATTTAGCAATTATACCCAAAGAAGACTATTCTACGTATGGCATATAACAGTATTACCTGCTGCTCACATGAATGAAAAGACATGAAATCTAATATTATTATAGTTCTCATTTTAATTTTCTGATCATTGATAATTCAGTAGTTGTATTTCTCTTAAAACATTTTACAACTGTGAAACAGCAGTATAAAGTACACAGGTACAGTTTAAAGAACAATTAGAAAGTAAACATTCCTATACTTTTAACCTAGCCAAGAAAAGCATATTACATACAGTACTCCAGAAGACCCCTGTGTACTCTTCCCCTGTGGACTCTTCTTCCCTTCTCCTGGAAGGAAACCACCGTCCTGTATTTTGTGTTAATCATTTCTTTGCTTCCCTTTTCTTTTTATTTTGAAATTTGCATAAGTGAAATCATACTGTGTTATGATTTTGAGATTTGCTTCATTCACTCACTGTATTTTTCAGGTTTATTCATGTTGACAAATGTAACTGTAGTTCATTCTTTGTCTTTTGGTACACTTTTAAAATCGAAGTATAACATTCATATGTAGCAAGACACATCAAAGTGTAAAACTTGAAGTTTTACAAAATGAATACATCTATGAAATCACCATCTAGATCATGATAGAGAATATAATCAGCTTTTCAGAAACTCTCTTGCTCTCTACCCTTCCCCAAAAGGTAACCAATATTCTGTGTTATGTTACCATAGATTAGTTTTAACTGTTTTTGATTATAAAGTATTATTCCCTTTTGTTTCTAGCTTCTTTTGATCAACATTATGTGGTGAGATTGATTCATGTTGTTGCATTTAGCAATGGATTTTTTTATTACTGTATGAATATATCAAAATTCATATCACATTTACTGTTGGACTTTTGGATTGTTTCCAGTTTTTGGCATTACGAGTAATTTCTTGAATATTCTTTTACGTGTCTCTTAGTGCACATATGTACACAGTTTTTTTTTTTTTTTTGAGTGTTGACTTAGAAGCGTAATTACGGTAGACACTGCCAAAGAGTTTTCCAAAGTGGCTGTACCAATTTACATTTTCACTAACAAGATTTGAAAGTTCCCGTGTTTCCCCATCCTTGCCAATACTTGCTTTGTCAGTTTGCTTTAATTTTAACAATTCTAGTGTGGTGGACATGTAGTTTTAATTTGCATTTTCCCTCACGACTAATGATATTGAGCATCTTTTTTTTTATGCTATTGACCATTTGGATATCCTTTTTTATGAAGTTCCCATTTGAGTCTTTGACTTTTTTTTTTTTAGGATATAAAAAATGGTTTGTGTTTTTGTTGTTGGTTTGCCTTTATGTATTCTGGATACCAGTTATTCTGGACACCAATTCTATGTAGAATTGTACATACTTTTTCCTATTCTGTGGCTTGCATTTTCACTTTCAATGTTGTCTTAGTCCATTTTGTGCTGCTGTAACAGAATACCTGAGACTGGGTAATTTATAATGAACAGAATCTTTTGGCTCACAATTCTGTAGGCTGGGAAGTCTAATGTCAAGGTGTATGCCTTCCCGTTGTGTCATCTTATGGTGGAAGGTGAAAAGGAGAGGGAGTGGGGAGAGAAATCGGGGGAGAGAGAAAGAGAGAAAGGAAGAAGAGGGGTGAACTAGCTCATTTATTAGAAACCTACAATATTAATCCATTCATGACAGCAAAGCCCTCACTGCCTAATTACTGCTTAAAGGTCCCACCTCTTAATACTGTTACAATGGCAATTAAATAGTGAGTTTTGGAGGAGACAAAACATTTTAACCATAGCAATTGGTATCTTATATTGAACATTATTAATTTTCATATAATTTTATTTATTGTCTCTGTTGTATATTTGTTTCCTGTTTGAGATTTCTTACCTTGCCTGTTACAAGATCACAGATTACTCACTTATGTTATTTGCTAGAAGTTTTCTTATTTTACCTTTCTCATTTAGCTATGTGGTACATCTGGAATTGATTTTTATGTATGAAGTGAGGTAGGGCTCATGGCTAATTCCCTCTGCCCCGCACAGTGGGTATGCATTTGATCAAGCATTATTTTTAAAAGCTATTCTTTCCCTACTGCTGTAGTTAGCATTATTATTGTGAACCAGGAAATCTTATGTGGTTTTTTTTCTGGTTTCTAGTTTCTTCTGTTGGTCTATTTGTCTGTGTGCTAATACCACAATGCCTTAATTACTGTAGCTTTAAAATAAACCTTGGTTTTTAGGAGCGTAGTGTAATCCCTCCAACTTTCTTCTTCTTCCTCAAGATTGCCTTGGCTATTCTTGGTGCTTTGTATTTCTATATAAATTCTAGAAATAGTTTACCAGTTTTTAACTTACATACAAATATACACCCCCACCCCGTTGTTTATATATATATATATATTTATCACAAATGCATTGAATCTCCCCAAGATCAACTTGGGAAGAATTGATACCTCCATAATTATACCCAAGCACCAGGCAAGCAATGATCTCATTTTTGTTTCTATAGTTTTACCTTTTCTAGAAATGCCATGAATGGAATCATAAGATATATAGTTCTGTGTGTCTGGTTCTTTCACTTAAAATACTATTTTTGAAGTTCTTACTGTTTAATGTATCATTCCTTCTTGCTCCCGAGTGGTATTTCATTGATGAGTATACCATATTTTGTTTATCCATTCACCAGTTAGTGGATATTTGGATTGTTTTCAGTTTTGGCTGTTATGAGCTGCCGTGGACATTCATTGCAAGTTTTTGTTTGGACATATGTTTTCTATTTTTCTTGGATAGATATCTAGGAATGGGTTTTGTGGTAAGTGTATTTTTTAACTTTTAAAAAATTTATTGGGCTGGGCTGGGTGTTGTGGCTCACACCTGTAATCCTAGCACTCTGGGAGGCTGAGGCCAGAGAATCCTTTGAGGTCAGGAGTTCGAGACCAACCAGAGTGAGACCCTGGGTCTATTAAAAAAAAAAAATTAGCCAGGCATGGTGGTGCATGCTTGTAGTCCCAGCTACTTGGGAGGCTGAGGCAGGAGGATTGCTTGAGCCCAGGAGTTTGAGGTTGCAGTGAGCTATGATGACACCACTGCACTCCAGCAGGGGTGACAGAGCGATTCTCTGCTTCAAAAGAGAAAACAAAAGCAAGTTATCAAACTGTTTTCCTAACTGGCTGTCCTATTTTATATCCCTATTGTCAATGTGTGAGTATTCCCTTTTCTTCACATCTTCATCAATTCTTGGTATTGTCAGTGGTTTTGATTTTGTCCATTTTAATGGGTATGTAGTGGTATCTCATTGTGGTTTTAATTTTCATTCTCTAATGACTAATGACACTGAACATCATTTCATGTGCTTATTGGCTATTTGTATATTTTCTTTAGAGAAATGTCTGTTCTAAAAGTTATCTGCTTCCCATGCACCCAACATACAATGGTGAGACAAGCACAGGATAACCTATACAGACATTTCTAAAAAGGAGGATAATGAGAGACACAAAGGAGTCACTGGTTTATAACAATTCTGAAATCCAGTTGGGCAAGTATTGGAAGTTCCTTAATTAACTCTCAAGACCTGAAAATAATTCCTCATGGCTCTTGGCTCCTCCCACTGGGCTATTGATCCCATTTTCTGAGTTATCTTTCCTTTTCATGAAAGATAGCATGTGTTTTCAGTTGAGTAGTTTTCACAGCCTGTTTCCTTCCAGGAGAATTTTTGGGATCCACTGGCTTCTTTCATCTTATACTGTCTCCATCTTTCTAAGTTTCAGGTGGCAATGATTTTGCTGATATAATTTTCTCAAAAGCTTTGTAGACCTTTTATACATCCCATTTGGGTTCACGACATTAGACAAAGGCCATGTCTAATCTGTTTGAGAGATAGTCATTTTTATCTTAGGCTGCTTCTGAGAAGATTGAGGGACAACATTCTTAAGCTTTCTAGATGTCCTGTTGTTTGAGAGGATCTGCGAGGCAAATCCTTAATCTATCTGTAAATGCATAGTACTCTGATATACTATCTTTTATCTTTTTGGTGTTAAAAAATGTTTTATATATATGCCTTTGGCTGTATCTCTAGGCAGTGCCCAAACTTTGCTTGGATGTCATTTCTTAATTTAGGACATTTTGCTAACTGGAAAGGCTGAGAATTTTTAAAACCATAATGTCTTGGTTCCATTTTCTTTAACTATACTTTACTCAATTTATTACTCTTGCATTTGTAAGTAATAGGAAATACAAAAGAGGTTAACTAGAAATCAATAGCATAAGGAAAAGTGGAAAATCTACAAATATGTGGAAATTAAACAACACACTCTTAACTAATGGATGAAAGAAGAAATCACAAGGGAAATCAGAAGGCAAGGATGCTCTCTTTTGTCATGTGTATTCAACATAGCACTGGAAATCCTAGCCAGAGCAATTGTCAAGAAAAATAAATAAAAGGTAAGTGGAAAGGAAGAAGTAAAATTATCTTTATTCACAGACAACATGATTTTGTATGCAGAAAACCATAAGGATTTCACAAAAAATTGTTAGAACTAATAATTGGATTTAGCTTAGTTAAAGGATACAAAATCAACACACAAAAATTAGTTTTATTTTTACATGATAACAGTGAACAATCTGAAAAGGAAATTAAGAGCATAATAGCATCAAAAAGAATAAATTACTTAGGAATTAACCAAGGAGGTGAAAGACTTGTACGCTGAAACCTATAAAACCTGATGAAAGAATTTAAAAAGACACTAATAAATGGTTAGATATCCAGTGTTCATGAATTGGAAGACTTAATATTGTTAAGACGTTAATACTACTTGAGATGATCTACAGATGCAATGCAATTACTATTAAAATCCCAATAGCATTTTTTTTTCAGAAACAGAAAAATCCATGCTAAAATTCATATGGTATCTCTTGGGACACTGAATAGCTAAAACAATCTTGAAAAAGAACAAAGTTGGAGGTCTCACACTTCCTGATTTGGAAACTTACTGCAAAGCCACTGCTATCAAAAGAGTGTGGTGTACTGTTTGTGGTACTGTGGCGTAAAGACAGATATATAGACCAATGCAATAGAATAGAAAGCCCAGAAATAAATCCTCACATATATGGTCAAATGATTTTTCACAAGGGTGCTAAGACCATTCAGTGGGAAAAGGACAGTCATTTCAACAAATGCTGCTGGGAAAAATGGACATCCACATGCAATAGAATGAAGCCAGACTCTTACCTGATACCATATATAAATTAACTAAGAATGGATCAAAGACCTAAACATAAGAACTATAAATATAAAACTCTGAGAGGGAAACACTTCATGACAATGGTCTTGGCAATGACTTCTTTTTGGATATGATACCAAAAGCACAGGAAACAAAAGGAAAAATAGATAAATTGAACTGGATCAAAATTAAAAACTGTGCATCAAATGACACAATCAACAAAGTGAAAAGGCAACCCATAGAATGGGAGAAAATATTTGCAAACCATATATTTGAAAAGGGGTTAAGATTCAGAATTTATAAAAAACTCATCATACAATTCAACAACAAAAGTCTGATTTTAAAAACTGGGCAAAGGACATTAACTGGACGTATCTCCAAAGAAAGTAAAAATAAGCACATGAAAACTTGCTCAACATAGCTAACAATCATTCAAATGCAAATCAAAACTACAACAAGGTATCACCCACACCCATCAGGATGGCTACTATCAAAAAAATAAAAAATAAAAAAGAAGAAGAAAATAAGCATTGGCAAGGATGTGGAGAAATAGGGACCCTGTGGAATATGGCATGGCACTTCCTCAAAACATTAAAAGTAGAATTAACATATGATCCAACATTCCCACCTCTGGTAATTCTTTTTAAATCCAAAAGAATTGAAAGTAGGGTCTCAAAGAGCTGTTTGTACACTCATATTCATAGCAGCATTATTCACAATAGCCAAGAAGTGGAAGCAACCTAAATGTCTGTTTACAGATGAATGGATAAAGAAAATGTGATATATTTAGACAATGATAGTATTCAGCCCTAAAAAGTAAAAATGTCCAGACACATGCAACATGGGTAAATCTTGAAGACATTATGCTAAATGAATAAACCAGTCACAAAAAGACAAATACTTTATGATTTCACTTATATGAGATATCTAAAGTTGTCAAATTCATAGAGACAAAAAGTAGAATGATGGTTATCAAGGGCTGGGGGAAGCAGGGAATAGAGTTATTGTTTAATGGGTGTAGCATTTCAGTTTTGCAAGTTGAAATCTAGAGATGGTGGTGAGATGATTGCACAACAATGTAAATGTACTTAATACTGCTGAACTGTATACTTAAAAATGGTTAAGATTGTACATTTTGTTATGTATCTTTTACACAATGAAAAATTTTAAAAAATTTTAAAAAGAAAAGACAGTAATATCAGGAATGAAAGAAGAGACTTGACACAGATCCTACAGATGTTAAGATTAAGAGAATGTTATGAACAACCAGTGACATCATTGATGACATAGACATGTTCCTTGAAAGATACAAAAATGAATACTGACTTAAGAAGAAATAGGAAATATGAGTAGCCCTATATATACCAAAGAAATTGTATTTGTAATTAACCACCTCACAAATCTCCAAGCCCAGATGACATCAATGGTGAATTCTATCAGGCTTTTATGAAAGAAATTTTATCAATCCTCCATGAATTTTTTTGCCTACATGAAATAAATAAAGAAGGAATGCTTGCCAACTCATGTTGTTAGGTCAGTATTACTCTGCTTTCAAATGCAGATGACATTATAAGAACAGAAACCTACATAGCAGTATTCCCTTATGAATATAGATTTAAAAATTCTTGACTATCAAATTGTATCTATTTGTATATGATGAAGATATCATATCATAAATAGATGGGGTTTATCCAAGAATTTGAGGTGGTTTAACATTTGAAAATTTATGTATTTCATCAAATAAATAGTTTAAGTAAGAAATATTATGTGATCAACTCATTAGAACCAGAAAAAGAATAGACTAAAACGCAAGACTCATCCATGATAAAAACTCTCAGCAAATTAAGAGTAGAAGGGTACTTCTTCAGCCCGATTTTTTATCCATAAAAACCCAAAGCAATTCCTGTTTCCTTCCTGATTTGGATTCCTTTGATTTCTTTTTCTTGCCTAATTGCTCTGGCTAGGACTTCTAGTACTATGTTGAATAGAAGTGACAAGAGTGAGCATCCTTGCCTTGTTCCTGATCTTAGAGGAAAAGCTTTTAGCTTTTCACTGTTTGAATATTATGTTAGCTGTGGGATTATCATATATGGCCTTTATTATTTTGATGTATCTACCTTCTGTAACCAATTTATTGAGTTTTTATTATGAAAGGATGTTGGGTTTTGTCAAATGCTCTTTCTGCATCTATCTAAATGATTGTATAATCTTTATCATTCATTCTGTAAATGTGGTGTATCACATTTATTGTTTAGCATATGTTGTACTATCTATCCTAGTATCTTAGGGATAAATCCTGCTCTATCATGACATATGATCCTTTTAATGTGCTATTGAATTTGGTTTGCTAGTCTTTTGTTGAGGATTTTTGCATCTATGTTCATAAGGATATTGGCCTGTAATTTTCTTTTATTATAGTGTCCTTGTCTGATTCTAGTATCAGGGTAATGCTGGCTTTGTAAAATGAGTTTGGAAGTGTTCCCTCTTCTCAGTTTTTTGGATGACTTTGAGGAAGATTGGTGTTAATTCTTTTTTAAATGTTTGGTGGAATTCACCAGTGAAGCCCCCTGGTCCTGGGCTTTTCTTTGTTGGGAGATTTTTGATTACTAATTGAATCTCCTTATTAATATATGTCCAGATTTTCTATTTCTTCATGATTTAGTCTTGGTATGTTTTGTATTTTGAGGAATTTGTCCATTGCTTCTAGGTTATCCAATATATTGGTGTTTTATTGCTCATAGTATTCTCTTATAATCATTTTTATTTCTGTTAAATTAATTGTAATGTCCTCTCTTTCATTTCTGATTTTAGTTATTTGAGTCTTCTCTTTTTTTGTCTTTGTCCATGTAGCTCAAATTTTGTCAATTTTGTTATCTTTTAAAAAACCAATTCTTGGTTTCATTTTCTCTATTGTTTTTCTATTTTCTATATTATCTCTGCTCTAATCTTTATTATTTCCTTCCTTCTGCTAGCTTTGAATTTAGTTTGTTATTCTTTTTCTATTAATAATTCCTTAAGATGTAAATTTAGGCTATTGATTTGACATTTTTCTTTTTTTCTTTTTTACCATAAGCTCTTACAGCTATAAATTTTCCTCTTCACACTGTTTTTGCTGCATCTAGTATATTTTGGTATGTGGTATTTTCATTTTTATTTGTCTCAAGATATTTTCTGTTTTTTAATTTCAAAATATTATTGAGTTACAAGCTATTTTTTAATTTCTCTTGTGATTTCTTCTTTGATCCATTGGTTGTTTAGGAATGTGTTGTTTAATTTTCAGATATTTGCTGACTTAATATTGCCATTTTGTGATCTGCTTTCTGACTGTTTTATAGTTCCTTTGTTCATTTCTTCTTCTCTTGTTGTGTTTCTTTATGATCGGATGATTTTTATTGTGATGGTATGCTTTAATTTCTTTTCTTTATATTTTGTGTATCTACTACATTTTTAAAATTTTTGATACCATAATGCTTACATAGATAATCTCATAGTTATAATAGTTTATTTTAAGCTGATAACAACTTAACTTTGATTGCATATAAAAATTGTACACTTTTACTCCCCCTCTCCAGTTTCTGTTATTAATGTCCTAATTTTCACCTTTTTTTATATTTGTATCCATTAACACATTATTATACTTATATTTACTTTTAAGATTTTTATTTTTTAACTTTTATATTAATCATGAAAATGATTTATGCATCATTATTACATTAACAGAGTAATCTGTATTTGACTACATAATTACCTTTACTTGTGAGTTTTATATTTTTATATGTTTTCATTCTGCTAGTTAGTGTCCTTTCATTTCAACTTGAAGAATTCCCTTTAGCATTTCTTTTAAGCAGGTCTAGAGGTAATAGTTCCTTCTATATCTCTCCTTCACTTCTAGAGGACAGCTTTGCAGGGTAAAATATGCTTGATTGACAGTTTTTCTCTCTCAGTACTTGGAATATACCATCCCTTTCTCTCCTGGATTATATAGTTTCTACTATAGAAATCTGCTATGGGTATCCTTGGTATGTGGTTAGTTGCTTTTCTCTTTTAGATTTCAAAATTCTCTCTCTGTCTTTGACTTTTGACAATTTGATGATGATGTGTCTTAGTGTAGATCTCTTTACATTCAACCTATTCGGGATTCTTTCAGCTTTATAAATATGGATGTTCTTTTCCCTCCTCAGATTATTTCTTTAAATAAACTTACTGCTTTTCTCTCTCTTTCTTCTCTTTCACTGACTCCAGTAATACATATATTTGTCTGTTTGAGAAGGTCCTATAAGTTTCTTCAGCTTTATTCATTCTTTTCCATTTTTTATTTTTGCTCCTCTGAATGGATAATTTCAAATGTCCTATCTTTGAGTTTATTAATTCTTTCTTATACTTGATCAAGGCTGCTGTTGAAGTCCTCTAGTTAAGTTTTCAGTTCAGTTATTGTATTCTTTAACCCTAAATTTCTGTTTCTCTTTATTTTTAACATTTTTTATTTGTTGAAATATTCATTTTCTTTATGCATGATTTTCCTAAGCTTATTGAATATTTTGATCATGGTTATTTTGAATTCTTTGTCAAGTAATTCATATTCCTTCATTTCTTTAAGGTTGGTTTCTGAAGATTTATTTTAATACTTTCTTTGGGCCATATTTTATGTTCCTTGATCCTTTGTCAAGCCACTTCTCTTTGTCTTTATGGAGTAGCATTGTACAGGGGAAGATCTTCAAGAATCAGCCTGAGTAGAGATTCTGGGGCCCTCATAAACTTTCTCTGTGAATGTGTCTTCTCTGGACTTTTGGGTGTAAATTCTTTTTTTTTATTTCAGCGTATTATGGGAGTACAAAAGTTTAGGTTACATATATTGCCCTTCCCTTGCCTCCCCGAATCAGAGCTTCAAGCGTGTCCATTCCCTAGACAGTGTGCATTGCACTCATTATGTCTGTATACACCCATCTCCTCCCCCCGCCACATCTGCCCAACACCTGATTAATATAATTCCTAAATGCGCTCTTAGGTGATGATCAGTGAAATCAATTTGATGGTGGGGTGTAAATTCTTAAATAGGGGGATTTGCTGGTTTCTGTTTTCAGGAGTTTATAATCTATTGCTCCTCCTTCTAGTGTCTATCTCTTGTACTACAGGCCCTCTGTGTCTGTAGTATGATGGCCCAACACTTTTTTTGTTTTTGTTTTTTGTTTTTTTGTTTTCAGCAACCCCTGGGCATCTAGACTATGCTGGATCTTACTAGTGCTTCAAGATAGGTGAGACAGACACAAGTCCCTTGGGCAGTCACCCCAAAAGTCTGAATGTTGGACATATGCTTTAGTTTTCTCTTTCTCTCCCCAGGGAGAAGCTGTGGGCTGTGAGTTTTTCCAGTTGTGTCATGCTGAGCCAGGGGGAGGGGCTCTGGCCATGAGTGCATAGTAGTCCAACCATTGCCTTTGTTCTCAGTGGCCCCCAGGCATCTAGAGTATGCCAGTCCTGTCATAACTTACAGAATCCATTCCCTTAGGCAGCCCCCTCCAAAAGCCAGAATGTTGGACAGATACTCCAATTCTTTTTATCCGTAGGGAGAAGCTGGGATTTACGGGTTTTCACCTGCTAGTTCTCTTCTGAGCTGATGGCAGGGGCTATGGTCAGCTATCGCATACTAGTCCAAACTGTAGCCTTTGTTCTCAGCAGTTTCCATTCTGGGACTCTTTCCTCTCAGAGCTCAGATTCTTAGGCAAGACAGAAACCAATCCCTTGGGTAACCCCCAGAAAAGTTAGAACATTGGATGTACAGTTTACTTCCCTTTCCAGGGGGAAGCTGGGAGCTGGGGATTTTCTCCCTATCCCGTGGTACTCTGTTGGGAGGAGGGATTATGGTAAGAGGATTCCATAAATTTTCCTACTGGCTTCAACGTGGTTGGTTTTGTGCTTGCCTGGGGTGCAGGAGCCTCTCATCTGGTCTCTGGATGTCTCACCAAGGGAATTGGTCCATGTATTGTTGAATTTGTATGTCCATTGGGGGGAGGAGGGTCTGGGGCTTCCTATTTTACTGTTTTTCTGACATCACCCCCTACAGTAAGTTTCTTTTGCAAGAGGACATTTGATTGGTCTTCTGTTAGGCTTTAAATCTTATTATATATCTCATTCCTTAGCTCTTTATCTGTACAGGGCCAAGTTTATATTTTTCTACTATTTGGAATCAGTGTAGATATTATGAGTGTTTCTGAATTCCTTTTGAAGTACTTTTCAGTTAGAAAAAAGTGAAAGGGAAACTTTTTATTCCCTTAGTTTTATTGCTTAAGAGTAGTAAAGAGCATGTCAGGGAATTTTCCTAATGTTCTCAGTTTTTCTTTCTGTGTTAGTTTTGGCACCCCAAAATTAATTGAGCCATGGTCTCCGTCTTCTGCTTGGCACAAGTTCCATATCATGAGCTCACTGTGATTGTGTCCCCTGTACCAATTGTAGACTGTCTTCATAAGCACCAGGACTTGCTATTCTCTGTGGTAGGTAGCATTTGTTATTCATAAAGAGGCTTTTAGGGTTGAGCTTTTCTCCCACCTCCTGTTTTACTGTTCACCCTGACCACCAGCTGCATCACTCTGAATTTGAGGCAATCTTTGTACTTACTTAGAGTTTAGGTTACTTGTGTTTCCAGGTGGAAACAGTCTCATGGCAAGAAATGAAACTTCTGTGGATAATGTCCTGTATTTCTTGTGCCAGCCAGATTTTAGCGATGATATTGACCTCCTCTGTTAGTTGGCTCAAATACCTTATCAAGAAGCTGGCTTCTGCAATGCCTTTGCATTACTTGGCCTTCATTGGAGCATGTTTTAGGGGTAAGATAATGAGTTTAGTTTTGGACATGTTGAATTAGAAGTAAGATTATTCAACGTGTATTTGTAATGGGTTTGGAGGCCAAGAGAACAATTTGGACTAATAAGCAAAGCTTCTTCTTATTTAAAAAACCAATACTATATTGGTTCCTCCAGGGGAAGCATGTAAAATGAAAATAAATGGGTTTAGACACAGGACCTTGGGATTATACCATGTATGGTATGGACAGAGAAAGAAAACCTAGTGAAGGTTACCTACTATGAAGGAGATTTCTGAAGGATAGGATGAGATCCAGGGAAGAATAGTTTTATGGAGCCAATGAATGTAGCATCTTTAAACTACTGTCTCACATATTTTAGTGAGATCAATTAGGGTAAGGACAGATTATGAGTCATTTTCTTGAATGTCTAGGGAATCATTGATGACCTTACTTATAACCACTTTCAGAATGAGCGGAAATCAGATTATAGTTGATTTAAAAATATATGGCAGGTTAGCACATGGATCCAACAACTTTTATGAAAATTTATTATGAAAGAAAAGAGATTGATTGGTATGAGACAGCTACAAGTGAATTAAAAGGGTGTGTTGTTTTATGTATGCACTCTGTGCAATAAATAGATAAATGTTTTAGGCTTCTTTTTTATTAATACTTTCTATGAGAAGAATTATTTTTAATATTTAAGCATTTTTCAATTTTTAAGTATATCTCTTTTTATGATTGTTTAATCTATGCTCAAAGAAGAGTAAGGCAATGCTAAGTATGATATATCAAGTTACCTCTTCCCACATATTGAGTTTTAAAATGCTTCTATCTGTTCACACACACTGACTGATAAAATTATTCTCAAAATACTACTTTGCCTATTTTTCTCATTTGCTTTTAACTATTTGGACTTCTGGGATACTGAATAGAGGTATAAAAAATCAATAGTTCTCTTTAAAACAGCTTTTTCAGATGTTCTACATTACTTAGTAACTAGTCCAGGGGTGGGGAACCTTTTCATGTTAGAATGCTGTATTAATTTAGGTATAATCAAATGAGGCTGCATTAAAGAAACTTCAATTTGATATACTTAAAAATGTACATTATTTTGTAAAAATCTAACTACTATGTACTTAATAATTTCAAAAAATGAGAACTATTTGTTAATTTTAAAGTTAACCTTTTAATGACTTTGTTGGGTCTGCTTTTTGTTGGAAAGCATTTGAATATTTGGTTGCAGCATGGAGGTCTGCAGTTTCAGTTGATCCTCTAGATGGGTAGCAGTTATTTGTGACCTTAATGGCATCTTGATTTGGGTTAGGTTTGGAGAATGTAGATTCACAGCAATAAGTGACTGAAAAGCAAGAAAGCATTTTTCGGACATGTTGCTGAAGGCGTGGGTATTCTACTGCATTTTTCCGTATTTCAATTGGATCTTTCTTAGCATCAAACAATGATTTTAAAATGTCATCTACTGAGAGCTCAATCAATTCCATCTGTAGTTCTTTATGTGCCTTGGTATATCAACTAGTTGAAATGCTAATTTGAGTGTGATGTCCTGATTCTCAAAATCAGTGAACCTTTCATTGTATTCCCCAATTAATAGGTCTGTAAAGGCTGCATATTCTTCAAATGATTCACGTATATCATCCTGCTCATCAATGACCTTTGCTAACTGGGGAAAATGTGCATCCAAAATTTTCTTTTGAAGAATTGTTTTGAAAAAAGATAGCTTTTTTTGAAATGCTTGGATTTTTTGCTACATATCATATGTAGACTTAGTTTTACCTTTCAAAGAAATATTCAAGTCATTTAAATTGATTCAACATGATAGCACACAGAAATGCTGCCTTCTTGTAGAAATCTTCTTTTAATAATTTACATTGGTGATTCTGTTCTTCATAAAATTTAACTATCTGTTCTCACAGAGATAAAATTTTGGCTAACACCTGTCCCTGCAATAGCCAGCACACTTGAGAATGGTAGGGCAAATCCACACTGAATACCTACCTCATTGTTCAACTTTATCATGTTATGAAACTGACAATACTGTGTTGCATTTGCATGTATATGGTTAAAAATATTTATAACTTGTTGCAAAGTGTCACTTAAAATAGTAGCTTTAACACAGAGATTTTGCTAATGTAAGATACAATGAAAAGAAATGAGAGCATCTGGATCTGTGAATACTTTTTTTATCTGTGCAATAAACCCTTAATGTTTTCCCGTCATGGCAGGTGCACTGTCTGTACATATATGCACTAAATTTACCAAATTCCGTCCAACTTCAGGACATTTATTTTGAAAGTTGTTAAAGTTATCTATTTCCCGCGTTCTGTTCGCAAGAGTGCCCAAAGTGAGTAACTCTTTGTAGCAAACAAAATCTTCTGTTATAACCTGAATGAAGTATAAGACCTACAGTGAGTCAGTAGTATCAGTTGAGTCATCCAAAGCGACTGAATAATATATATTCTTTTGAACTATTGCATGAAGTTGTTCTGTTAAGTTGAAGACTGATTTATGCTGCTGATTAGTTACGGTTCTCCTTGAGAGGAGGCAGTTGTTTGTACTTTGAAATGTTATTGGAGTCTAAGCATTCTACAACTTCAACAATGCATTCTTTCATAATTTCTACATCACTGAATGGCTTCCCTTCCCCGCCCCCACCCTCCCAGTATATAAGCTACTTTATGACTTGCTTCAGTGGCATTATTTCCAAGTCTCATTGCTGCTTGAAAGAATTGTCTTTGCTTTTGTTTTTCACCTTTTAATTTCTGCAATAAAACCTTTTGTGCCTCTCCCTCTAATTTAAAATATTTTTGGTCCTTATGAGTGTTATAATGCTTATGAGCATTGAATTCCTTTAGTATTGATACTGAAGTATCACAAAGCAAGCAGATCATGTTATCTTTAGCAGAAACAAAATAATATTGCAATTCCCAATCCTCATTAAAACATCTGTTTTCTTCCTTCAGTGTTGTCTTGGTCTTCTTTGACATGATGGGCTGTTAGCAGACAGAATTAAAAAATACTGTTGAGCTGCACAACTATTCACAAATTCCACTTCAGACAGAAACACAGTGCACTGTTGTCAAAGCTGATAATAAACTGGCATACTCGACCCCCATAAATGGCTGTTGCCAACCAGCCTTGTGTGGTAGTGGTGCTAGTGAGGCGGCGGAAATTAGAACTAAATCATGAGCGTAGCAGCCATCAGTTTAGCCCTTATGGCTCACTAATGTTCTAATTGTGCTGGTCAATCTGGGAGGATTATTTCATTGAAACTTATTCTTTGATATTTTAAAGACAGTCATTTAAAAAATAAAAATATAAAAGATGAACAAAAATGTATTAATAAAAATAAAAAGATTTGTTCTGTAAAATTTGCATTCAGTCAAAAGGGGGCACTTAGGGACCTAGAAGGACACATGTGGCCTTAAGGCCGGGGTTTCCCCACCACTGAACTGGTCTAATGAATGTTATTCTATCAGTGTTACTACCAAAGAATACTTTAGTTTTAACATTGTCTTTTTGGGCCAGGAATGGTGGTTCACACCTATAATCCCAACACTTTGGGAGGCTGAGGCTGGAGGACTGCTTGAGTCCAGGAGCTTGAGACCAGCCTGGGCTACATAACTGAGACACTGCCTCTATAAAAAAATTAGCCAGGCATGGTGGCATGCGCTTCTACTACTAGCTACTCAGTAGGCCGAGGTGGCAGGATTGCTTGAGCCCAGGAGTTTGAAGCTGCAGTGAGCTATGATTGTACCGTTGCACTCCAGCCTCAGTGACAGAGTGAGATGCTGTCTCAAAAAAAAAAAAAAATTGTCTTTTTGAATTAGTATTCTCTCTTTTGGGAATACATATGTTTCACAATTTGTGAAGGAAATCCTAATATGGTTTGTGGTTGAAAGTTAGTGACTTTAATTCATATAATGGTTACTTTCCATTTCATATATCTTGAAGCAGGTGTTCAAAGGATAGGTATTTGTAATCATGGAACTTTCACTGAAGTAGCTTAAATAAGAACATATAAGAGAGACTCCAGGCTAAAGGAGGATGGTATTTTTATATAATATTTTATATTAGAGAAGAGTCTTTTTATTGAAATCCATCAAAACTAGTTTCCTATTTGCCCTGTCCATAGCACATTTTACCTGAATTAACATGGTATATTTTTTAATCAAAGACTTAAATATGTCTGTGATTTCTGACATGGTTTCAAATTAATTGAAACTTTAAGCTACATGGAAGTTATTTTATTTTATATATTTTAAGGCTTCTCTTGATGTGGAACATAAATCCAACAAATTTGCTAACTTTTTTTTTTTTTTTTTGGCTAACCTTAAAACAATGATCTTCTCTCAGAATATATGCTTCATTTTCTCTCTTCCTACACTTAGGAAAAGAGGAAACGAGGAGAAAAGATTTAAATACAGGTGGTTTATTATAGACCCACTTAAAAATAGCATTTGTGTAGCAACTGTGTGGCATTCATGTGACATTTTACTTTTAATTTAATTGAAATAAAATATGAGAAATATAAATGGTTATCATTATTAATAAAAACTATCATCTAATTTCCAAAAGAATAAAAATTGGTAATCCTAGAGTTGAATAATACTCTGTGCTCTCTGAATTCTCCAAATTTTGATTTTTACTATTTTGGTCTCTTAGTAGGGAACAGTACGCTGGGATACTCCAAATGAGATCACATTCTGTGAGTCCAACTTACAGAGAAGATGGACAAAATATTACCCCAAAGATTTGTGTAAGATTAGATTTTACTTCTGATTTTTTCGTGTTGTTTTAAAATAACTTCACAAAGTTTTAATTTCACATTGTTAGAGTTCAAATGATTACTTAAAAACTGAATAAAGTCTGAACGTCTTAATGTCAAAGAAAGTGGTGTGTTTGGTATATTCCATAGTATTCCTTTTGCTTTCTCAATAATTCTGATGTATCATGCTAATCAGTCTGTAGTTTCTCCTGTGCATTGAAGAATAACTTTGAAAAGCTTTGTTTTTTCTTTTCCCTTTTTCTCAGAATATGTATAGAAATGATTAGATACCTAGTGATCAAAAAATTAAGAAGAAATTGTAGTTAACTTGTAATGAAGTATGGAACAGTGCTTTTCTGATGAAGGGGAACCGTTTATATCTTGAAATACAATAGCAGCCTATCTTGCTTCTATTTGTTTAACACAGATTTGGTTAGAACAAGGTGCTACTGAGTATTCTAGTTAGCTTTATAAAGAGAGAAACTGTGCTTGTTTACTACAGTCTATTGTCTAACACTGCTGTCTCAGCTTATATGACTTTTAGTTACAAGAGGGATCATGTGTAACCCATGACTATTCTAGCACATATTGCTCTAAACATAACTCATTGCATTTTCTCCAATGATAATTTGGAACTTAAAAAAATTTAAAGGGCAGCACATTTTTAATAATAATTAACTATCAATCATTATATTTGCTCAAAATAAACAAGGCAGGTACATTTTCTTATTTAAGAAATTCCTGTTCACAAAGAAAAGCATACAGAAAGCAGGGGACCATCAGTAGAAGTGATAATGAATTTTAATATAGTGTGTAAATAATGGAAACTCAACATTTTGTTGGATAGAAATTTAGAGACTGAGTAAAATATGAAGAACATTTTAGTGCATTTAAAAAAATCACTTCATATTAATTTAAATGACTGTAGATAAATAGATTTATTTGTTAGCAATGAGGCTTTGTAAAAGCATGAAAATGCTGTACTAACAAATTTAATTTCAAAACAAATTTTTGGGGCTGTAAAATAGTCATTATTTTACACAAATTTACCTTTTAAAGTTTTTAGAGCTTTCAGATCATTGTCTGTTTTGGGCATAGATCTTAGATTGTTGTCAGTTAATTACAGTTTTAATTTAGTTTGATAAATGTAATATAATAAATTATACAGGAGGAAAAAAGCATGGAATTTTTATTTTGTAAAAAGTAAAGAATCACTATAATTGCATTTTCATTATGTGAATCCAGAGATTATTTATCTTTATATTCAGTGTATGAGTGAGAATTAATTTAAGAACAAAGAGCTTTTGGACATCAACACAAAACTTCCCTGTTAACTAATTTTAACAAGAGTAAATAATTCCTTTTTTCAAGTCCCCTCCACCCCCCGCACTTTAAAGCTACTGTGGTATACCACAATTAAAACTTTTTGTAAAAGAACTTAATTTTTTAAAATATTCTTTTGATTTAAAAAAAAATCTAGTTATTGTGTGAATATATTGTTAAGGCATCTCATAGCCCTAAGCAGCTATAATAAACAGTTATTACTTAGAATTGAGAACTCTAGCTCAGTTGTAACATAATCTTTTCCTCTGAGGACAATATAGCATTACCAAACAATCAGACAAAACTCTCATTACTCTGAATGATATGTATTTTGTCCTGTTTTCTCCCTCCCTCCCTCCCTCCCTCCCTTCCTTCCTTCGTTCCTTCCTGGCTTTCTTCCTCCCTTCGTTTCCATCCTTCCCCTTCCTTCCTCTTCCTTCCTTCCTTCCTTCCTTCCTTCCTTCCTTCCTTCCTTCCTTCCTTCCTTCCTTCCTTTCCCCCTCTCCTCTTTTATTTCTTCCCTCTTTCCTTCTTCTTCCTCCCTTCTTCCCTTTTCTCCTTTGTATTTCAGGAAGTTCATTCGAAAAGATCTCCTGTTTCTTTGGATGATAGTGACGTTGAAGCTCGCCTTAATAGTTGGAATCTTGGGGTAAAAAAGTATTTGTTTTTTATATATATAGATTTATCAGAATTATATTGTATGTGGATAACATCTGAACTACTGTAATTCTATTCAGTGAATATTGGATGTTAGATATTTGTTGCTGTGTTGGCCCAGAGGAGGACTTTCAGTACAGGAAAAAGAAATAACATTCCAAAGAGCATAAAATAGTCCTTGTCCTTGACAAGCTTTCTTATTGGTGAAATAGGGGATATACACATAAAATAGTTAAATAATAATTTAAGATACGACACAAAAAATACCAAAGTGGAAAGTAGAATACTGAGGTAGGGGTGAGGGAAGGGAGAACTTGGAGAAGCAAAGTCATTTGGGTTAAAAACACTCAGAGAGAGTTCATGGATGAGGCATCATGGACAGCAGTTTTCATGTACGAAGGCTGAGGGTCATGAAAGTATTCGGACAGGTGGAGAGGAGGGGAGGTAGGAATTGAAGGCAGAAATAGGCATGAAGAAAGATTTGCTGGTGTAAGTGAATTGTCATGACTGGGTTTTGTGTGTGGAATTCATGAGCAGTGTTGTCAGGCTGCATTGTATTGGAGCTTTGAATGCTAAATTGAGAAGTTTAGCTCTTAAATTTTAGGCAATAGTGAGCTCTGGAAGTTTTTTCCCCCTCCACATTTCACTCTGCATATATGCTGTTTAAATGCTTTGAGGAAATGACAAGGGGTTTAAAGTGATTTTTAGAATACATTCTATTATAAAAATAATTTTTAATTTGAAAAATACAGTAAATCAGAGGAATAAAATATGTTTTAAGATCTTAACACTGAGAGATATGTTAACATTTTGTTATACAGTGTATCTTTCCTTCCTTTTTTCTGTGTCTTTTTATAAACAAAATTTAATCAAAATTTTGGTCAGAATATAAATACTATCTTGTGTATAATTTTAAATTTTATATAAGTTTATAAGAATTTTATAAACATGATTATTAGTGGTAGCATTCATTTTTCTTTTGGATGGATATTTCATAATTTAAGTATTCTCCTATTTTTGAATATCTGAGTTGCTCCCAGTTTGTTTAATATAAGTAATACTATAATAAAATTTCTTATAATAATCTTTTTATACATATTAGGTGCTTTCTTAGGTTTTATTATGTCTTTACTACATTGCTTTCCAGAAGGTTTGTACAGTTTCAACCAGCAGTGTATCAGTTGTCCATTTTCCACTTAGTGACATTAGGGATTATTATTTTAAGAGACCTAAAAACCTCCCTACTAATAATGGGCTTTAATGAAAGCAGTGTTTTATGAAAGGGGACCAGTTATCTTTTAGGTGTTTATGATGGACTCCATGTTAGTGTGGTTGCTGTGAAGATGGAAAGGATAGACAGGAAAAACCTTCGAAAGAGAGTTAAAGATACTTAGTGACTGATTAGAGGGCTGGCCTGAAGGGCATGTGAAGGTTTGGTACTGAGAAATGGAAATGTTGGCTCTCTGTCAGTTAATTGACTGTCAGATGGAGGAATGCTTTTTAAAGGTTTAAAAGTTTTAATTTAGACTATGGAGTTTGAAGTGAGGGTGAGATTAATTGGGGTGTTCAAGGTCTACAGCTTTATGAGATTCAAGGGCTGGAGGCATATTTTGGAGTCACACAGCTAGAGGTGGTAGTTGCACCCAGAGAAAAGACCAGCTCTAGTCTTTAGAGAGTAAAGAGAGTAAGGAGGGCTGGGTGGAGAGTAAGGAGAGTGAAGATGTTTGGCTCATGGAATGAGCCCAATTAGACGGTTGGGGAATGGATAGGAAATTAAAGTAATGTAGGTCTCCTATTAATTTTGGGAGTATGCTAATGAAAGAGAAGAGAGAAATAGAATTGATGGGAGGAGGATAATAAATCAAAGGAAAAACATTTTCATGTTTGGAGGTGTAGGGAAGTTGCCATTGGAGGGAAGTATGGGAGAAGAGCACAGGAAATTCCTCAGGAAGACAAATTCTTTTTGCCAGAGAGCAACATCAAAGTGAAAAATAAAATTCTGGAGCTATCCTTTTAAACTTGCCTTTGACTTTAGCCATTTGAAACTTCTGATGTGCGTTTCTTAGCACATAGAGTACTTTTCACGATTATTTTACTATTTAGAGGATTAAATGTTTCATTCATATAATAAAATTAAAATAAAACATCTAAAATATTGTGAGATAATACCTTAAAACTAGGCCTGCATAGGGTTTTGTTTCACATTTTTATTATTCAAAGAATACACTAACAGTGTAAAATATAGAAATCTTTCATTTTTATATATTTATAGTGTATATGCATTAATCAGGCTGAACTATATCTCTTGATCACAGTAGAATAATTTAAATATTGTTTATTAGAAAGCTCAGATTTTACTTTGATTTAAGTTTTATATGAAAATATGTGATTAGCTTTTTTTTCTTTTTCTGAATGTTCAATTAATAGCTAGAGTTACTTTTTATGCTCTAGACTAAGGGTACATTTTTTATATTGCTGGCATTACTGTCAGCACCTTCATTCTGATGTTTTAGATGTTCTAGAATTTGAATTTTCTAGTTTTTGTTAAAAAATGCATTTTTGCCAAATATATTCTTTCTTTTCCCAGGAGTATGTTAATATTTTTTCTAGAAATACATAACTCCAGTAGAGATTTATATATAAAAGCTAACAATGAAATTTTTTCCCCTTAATCTTTAACGTTTTCAACCTTTGGCTTTTCTGATGCTTTCTTGCTATATTTTTACATATGACTCTTTAAGTCACAGGCCGGATTATAGTGCTGTAGATGTTAACTATTTGTAAATTAAATTTGAGTGATTGCATGGATAAAGGCTTTAGAATATTCTGCCTTTATTCAGTGACTCACATATCACTGTGACACATTCTATGTGCACCCATTTGAAAAACACTTTAAAATTTATGTCTTTGAGTTTTCAAGTTTTAGATTCTATTGTTTATGTTGCAATTAATTTAATCTCTTAAGATCTATGTGGGGACTATTGGAGGTTTTTGATGTTAACTAGGGATTATTTGTAGCTTCTTTTACTTTTTTTTTTTTTTTACTTTTTAAAAAAACTTCAGAATACTACAGGGGTACAAATGTTTTGGTTACATGAATTGCTATTGTACAGTTTGAGTCAAAGTTATAATTGTGTCCATCTCCCATATCGTGTGAATTGTGCCCGTTAGGTGTGAATTTACCCATCTCCTCCTCCCCCATCCCACCTGCTTGATTTCCATTGAATTTTACTACCATATGGGCACATGAGTTTTGGTTGATCTATAAGTTTCAATTTAGTAGTGAATACATATGGTTTTTGTTCTTCCATTCTTGTGATACGTCACTTAAAAGGATGGTATCCAGTTCCATCCAGGCTGTTACAAAAGGTATTAGTTTACTGTTTTTTTTAATGGCTGAGTAATACTCCATGGTATAAATATACCACATTTTCATAATAAGTACTTTCATTCTGGTTTCTAGAATGTGTTTGTGAATTTTCTGTTAAAAGTGGGGTATAAAACATTAATATTTAATGAAAATTACAATTGGACACACATTAAACACCCCTTTTCCCTTTGAATTTGAATCTCTTTTTCTGTTTTGTTGGTATAGAAATGGATGAGAAAAACAAATTTGCTGACACAATTGAAAGCTTCCATTGCATGAAGCTTTTGAATTATGGCTCTAGAAGTCATGATCAATTACTGACTGCAGGTTTAAAAGAAAGATGACCATACATAGACAGACCAACTTTTATCCTGAAAAAATTGTTATTGTTATCCTTATATTGTAATTGAATTGATACTATTTACTTGACATCTTAATTATGTATATTTTTGCAGTCTCTTTTCTTACGCCTTTTCTCATGCCTTTTCTCCTATTTCTGTCATTCTTTCCTCTTTCTCTTTCTATTCTTCTTTTTTCTTTTCTTTTTCTTCATATGTCTTTATTATAATTTTACTGAAGGTACTCAGAAGGGAAATATGTTGCATTCATTAATGTAGTGCTTTGAGGTGTGATTAATTGGGATAATTCTCATTAAATTAGTGTGTAATATCAGCTGTTTTATACAATTTTTTTTTTTTTTTGAGACAGAGTCTCACTCTGTTGCCTGGGCTAGAGTGAGTGCCATGGCGTCAGTCTAGCTCATAGCCACCTCAAACTCCTGGGCTCAAGCGATCCTCCTGCCTCAGCCTCCCGAATAGCTGGGACTGCAGGCATGTGCCACCATGCCCGGCTAATTTTTCTATATACATTTTTAGCTTTCCATATAATTTCTTTCTATTTTTAGTAGAGATGGGGTCTCGCTCTTGCTCAGGCTGGTCTCGAACTCCTGAGCTCAAACAATCCGCCCGCCTCGGCCTCCCAGAGTGCTAGGATTACAGGCATGAGCCACCACCCCCGACCTGTTTTATGCAATTTTATTTCAGGCAATTTTATGCTTTATAATATAGGTTAAAAACTTGCCCATTTTCATATTGTGCAGTAATTTTGGAGAGAAACTGAGCTGAACGTTTTGATATTTTAGGCATCTCTTTAGTCTGGTTTTCCACAAAATGAATAAATGTGTCAGATTTTGTGATTAGGATAAAGTTACCTAAATGAAAACAAGTTACATAAAAATTAACACTTTGGTAAGACAAATTCTGTCTTTCTTTCTTTCTCTAGAGTATAAAAATGTCTGGAAATATCTACTCAAAATGTTAACTCATAATTCTACGGGGTAAAATATGAGTGCTTATTTTCTTAACATTTTAAGTTTTTAAATTTTTTATATTAAATATTAATCATAAAAAAACCCCAAAGCCATAAAAATATTTATAGCATTTTTCCAAAGCTGGAGTTTGGGGAGTGAAACTATATTCAGAGTTTTATTTGAGAAGTTGACATTTATTTTATTTTATTTTATTTAGACAGAGTCCTGCTCCATTGCCCGGGCTAGGGTGCTGTGGCTTCAGCCTAGCTCACAGCAACTTCAAACTCCTGGGCTCAAGCAATCCTCCTGCCTCAGCCTCCCGAGTAGCTGGGACTACAGATGCGAGCCACCATGCCGGCTAATTTCTTTTTCTATTTTTAGTTAGAGACGGGGTCTTGCTCTTGCTGAGGCTGGTCTCGAACTCCTGACCTCAAGCCATCCTCCCGCCTCGGCCTCCCAGAGTGCTAGGATTACAGGCCTGAACTACCATGCCCAGCCGACATTTATTTATTTTAAAAGAGAATATAAACTTCCATTTTTGGCCGTAATGGAATAAGTATATTGCAGCCTGGTTCTCCCCAAACCAAAAATTCTGGACAAAATACAAAAAGCAACCACTTGTGGACTTTGAAAAGTAATAATAGGCTGATTGGAGAGAGAAGTTAAAACATGAAGAATGACTGATACAATGGCAAGGAGTTTCCTGGTTTCCTGTTTGTGTTTTTGTTTTTCTTGTTTTAACTCCTTCCCAGCTTGGACTCCAGGGTGGGCCAAATTGAGGGATTGTATAGTGGACATGCACAGCAAAAATTCACAGAGAAGGCTATCTTTTTGGCCAGCGGCCTGGAAGAAAGGCTGGGAGAATGTGAAGAAGAGAATCCTTTTGTCCTCAAAAGGAGAGATGGAACTTGCAGACTGATTTAAACTCAGTTGATTGCCTGCTGAGAGAAATAAACAAATGTCAATATTTTTCAGAAACTCACAACATAATTATAATGATTATGATCATAATTCTTCTGATCATGAGGGAATTAAACTAGAGATCAGTAACAGAAATTATTTGGAAAATTCACAAATATTTGGAAGTTAAACAAATTATTTGGAAGTTAATGTACTTCTAAATAATCCAGGGGTAAAAGAAGAAGTCTTATGGGAAATTGGAAAATATTTTAACTGAATTAAAATGATAACACAACATATCAAAATTTGTGGGATGCAGCTAACATAGGTCTTAGAGGGAAATTTATAGCATGAAATACTTACGTTAGAAAAGAAGAGAGGGGCGTTCTATTTCTAGAATTGGCAGCATGAGGAGTTCCAAAGGCCTACTCCCTAGCAAAAAAAACCCAAAACACATAATTGGTAATTAAAAGTCTCTGGAAATTATCCTAAGGGCTTAGAGCAAATGAAGATATTTATTCAATAAAGTCCAACTTGGTAAGAACAGCAAGAGTTTGTGGCACTTGAGTCATTACTTGCTTTCACTTTTCCCCTGTCCCTCCAGCTTAGCTTTATGGAGGTTTCATTCCCAGTGGGTATGGCCAAGAAGATGGGGCTCTCTCTCCCCTCAGCTCCCAATCAAGGGATACAGTACCTCATTGGCAGGGGCATACTGCCAGCATTTCTTATTCCCTTGAAGTCTGAGTTGAAGAGGCTAAATTTCTGGTGAGTGCTGCTGAGTGGTTGAGCGAAAGGCTCTCTTCCCCCATTCAGCCCCGACTCCTAGGGCAGAGGCTCTACCCCAGACACAGCAGGTCAAGAATGCCGTGGCCCAGATTATCCTCACCCCAACTTGTTCATAGGGCAGAGATGCCACTCCAAGAAAGGCAAGCCAGGAGCACAAGAGGCTACTGCCTCTGCACAGTGCCCAGAGTAGTGGCTCAGAGATTTTGCACGGGGGAAGGAGCAGTCTAGAAGAACAATGAGATCAGAACCTCTCCCCAAAGAAACTGACTATTGGAAACAGAGTGTGGGAAAGGTAAAGCCTAAGGATGCTCTAGAAGCCAGTGGAGATTTTGGTGGTAAACAAATAAGAGTCTGTAGCTCTTAATTAATAGCAATAAGCTAAACTATAGGCCAGTAAGTTCACCAGAGATAACTAGGGAAATAAACAGCTAAGAAGAGTCCTCTTGGGCTCAGAACAATCCTCAAACACTGCCTCAACATCTACCCCTGCCTGAATTTAATTGAACCAGACTATGGAACAATTTATGAACCATGGCTTGTTGAAAACAATAGAGCAATCGGCTAACATTAGTAGCACATTAATAGCTGGGTGTGGTATCAAATTAGATTTACAGTTCAGCAGAAGGATAAGGGGAAGAAACAGTCAAAGGAGCCCAGCTAAAAACCACTTTCATCTCAGGTGACTGTGTGCATTCCCAGGGCAGCACACACTGAGGAGCGCCACCGAAGTCTTCACACTGTGGGGGAAATACACTTTGCTGAAAGAGTCTAGCCAAGCCACTAAACATATAAACAAGCAAACAAACAACAACTAAAATTATTCCTGGAGTGGGGAAAGGGGAATCAATATCCATAGTTACTACTATGGTGACAGAGTACATTTCTATTCTGTTCCTCTGGCTCATTTGCTTTTATTTGTGTCAATGGACTGTATTTTTATACCTGTATTTTATTTATGTTCATTAGATGTTTAAATGTTTGGGTAAACTAATGAATGAGCATCGATTTGTAGTATTATTTCTCTGGAAAATGTTTTTAAAGTTCTAAAATATTGACTTAAAAACATAATTTTGGAGCATAATCAATTTGGCATTGAAGACTGAATTTATTTTTTACTATAGAGAAAGTTTTGGCAGTTCTTCAGACTGATGCTATGAATTAAAAACAATCCCATTAAAAAGTGGGCAAAAGACATAAACAGAAACTTTTCAAAAGAAAATAGACTAATGGCCAACAAGCATATGAAAACATGCTCAACATCTCTAATCATCAGGGAAATGAAATCAAAATCACAATGAGATATCACTTAACTCCAGTGAGAATGGCTTTTATCAAAAAGTCCCCAAACAACAAATGCTGGCACAGATGTGGACAAATAGGAACACTTATACACTATTGGTCTGACTGCAAACTAGTACAATCTCTATGGAAAGTATAATAGTATGGAGATACCTCAAAGAACTAAAAGTAGAACTACCATTTGATCCAGCAATCCCACTACTGGGTATTTACACAAAAGAAAAAAATACATTCCATAAAAAAAAGACACCTATACTCGAATGTGTATAGTAGCACAATTCACAATTGCAAATAAGTGGAAACAACCCAAGTGCCCATCAATACATGAGTGGATTAAGAAAATGTGGTATATGCATACCATGCAGTATTACTCAGCCATTAAAAAAATGGTGAACTAATACCTCTTGTATTAATCTGGATGGAACTGGAGAACATTCTTCTAAGTGAAGTATCGCAAGAATGGAAAAACAAACACCACATGTACTCACCATTAAATTGAAACTAATCAACCAACACTTATGTGCATATATGGAAATAATATTCACTGGAAATCCAGCAGGTGGGAGGGGGGTAAATTCACACCTCATGGGTACAATGCACACTATCTGGGTGATGGACACACTTATAACTTTGACTCAAGCAGTACTAAAACAATTTATGTAACCCAAATGTTTGTACCCTCGTAATATTCTGAAATAAAAAATATATTAAAAAAATAAAAACAGTTATATTGCTGATAATCTATTACTTAATAATGTCTTTTCCTCTAAGACAGTTAATGTATCAAATAAAGTGCCTTTTAATTTTTCTGGAAACATAAAACTTCTCTAGGGGATCAACATTAGTCTATAAAGGGGTATTTGCTTACATCAGTATGACCAAATCCTGAATAATTTTAAAAAACAAACTGACAGAAAAATCCATTGTAACCAACCAAACAAACCTGCTAAAAAACTAAACAAAATAAAATGTCAAAATCCAATTTTCTTTAGAAAGCATTCAGATATCTGTTTTCATGTCTAGCTTAAATTATTATGTATTTTGTTGTTGTGATTCTGTTTGCTTCTTAAGCAAGAAACATGCAGATACATTATTTATTTATGCCATTGGAACTTAATTATATTTGGCTTTGCTTTATGTATAATATTCTTAGACTACAATGTTTCACATAAGTCCTTTTTTTCTTTCCATTTTAGACATTCTTTATTGTGGTATTCTTTCTTGAGGTAGTATGAGAGAACAAGAAGTTTTCTAAAGGAGCATGAAGGAAATAAATGTTAAGACTGTTTACAGATTGCTTCAAGTCCATGTTACTTGTGGATTACAAAGTGGGAACATTCAACTTCAAAGCACATCTGGCTGCTCTTACAAAATCAGAAAATAGATTGCTTATTTCCCCCAAGTAGACTCAGGAACATGCTTTACTATGAATAATTCCCATTGCATATTAAAAGTGGTTATGAGACAAACTGAATGTGTCGTAAATGAATAACAACAGAATATTGGGTACTTGTTTACAGTGTTCATTGTTACCTTTAAAAATTAGAATAGACATTTTCTATTTCTTTTGGTCAACTTGAGAAAGGAAATTTATGGTACTAGAATGAATCTTTAACTTTTTTATTTAATGGCTTTTAAAGATGAAGAGGATGAAATAGGAATGACTTTTGTGTAGTTTAAATGCAACATTGTAATTAGCTAAACCAATATTTTGTATCCTGCTTATAAATGTAGAGCTGGGTAAAAATAAGTCACAGATGGTTTTCTTGGCTTTTGGTTTTAAATTTTAAACTTAATTAGAGCTTGAACATCTTTGAATTCCTGTTTCCTCTTCTTTTATTTTTTTCCCTTATATTTAATTCTGCTTCATGAATTAGGATTTTATATATTTGTAGAATCATGTTTGTCTTTGAAGAACTTACTTTCTTTGCTGTTTTCTTGCATTCCAAAAATAGAGAATGATTACTTATTTTTCATATATATACCGTCAAACAATAAATATTTAATCGACTGTACTTTGCTGTCTGCTGGAAATTTACTGTCTTGATTTTTCAAAGAGCAGTTATATACAGTACTGTGTTATTTACGGAAGAATATGCTTTTTTCTCTGGTACAATATTTAAGGACATTGTATTATTGTCTTAATATTGTTTCCCAAAGTAATGTACTAATTCATACACCCACTAGTAGTGCTTCACATCTTGAACATTTTTATTATTAAATTTTTAATGTATATCTATAAAATTGTAAAATATTTCATTGTGATATTAACTTATAGTTTTCATATTGCTAAGCAGATTGAGCATATTTCATATGTTTATTAACCATTCATAATTCCTTATCAGTGAAATGTGCTGTAGGTTTTTTCTCATTTTTTCTAGTGTGGTGTTCATCTGTTTTTCATTGATTTTTTTTTGAGACAGAATCTCACTCTGTTGACCTGAATAGAGTGCCATGGCATCAGCCTAGCTTACAACAACCTCAAACTCCTGGGCTCAAGCTATCTTCCCCCCTCAGCCTCCTGAGTAGCTGGGACTACAGGCGTGTGCCACCACGCCCGGCTAATTTTTCTGTTTTTAGTAGAGACAGGGTCTCCCTGTTGCTCAGGCTGGTCTCGAACTCCTGAGCTCAAGTGATCCTCCCACCTTGGCCTAGGATGGTGCTAGGATTACAGGCATGAGCCACCACGCCTGGCCTTTCATTGATTTTTAAAGGCCTTCTTTACACATTTTGGAGACTAATCATTTGTGCAAATACCTCACACTTTATGGCTTGTCTTTTCACTTTCTTTATGATTTTTTTTTTGGAGAGAAGTTCTGATTTCAAGTGGTCAAATTTATTAATTTGTTTCTTGCTTATGCTTTTTTTGTTTCTTGTTAAAGAAATCTTCTCTACCTTAAGGCCATAAAGTCATTCTCCTAAATTGTCTTCTGAAAGTTTTCATAGTTCTGCTTTTACTGATAAGTGTTTAATCCATTGAGAATTTGTTATATATGGTGTGAGGAAGCAATCTGATTTTGTTTTCTTCTATTTATTGAACACATCCTTATTTTATCAATAATTTGCAATGCTAGATCTTTTGCAGATCACCTTCTCGTGTATACTTGAGTTTCCTTCTGATGTTTTCTAGTTGGTTCTATTGATTTGTCTTCATTAATATAGTTTTATTATGTCTTTGTAAATTGTTGCACCTTGAATTTTTTGATCAGGCATGTCATGGCTATTCTGGCTCCTTTATTCATTTTTATATTAGTATATTATATAATGAGGTTATTAAAAACCCTCTTGGTTTTTATATTCTATTTTTATAGTGAGTTTTTATGGATATTGGATTCCTTTTTCTGTTCTCGATGCTTTGTTAGATTTTTCTGAACAAGAAATGGCACCAGACTAATTTGGTTCCACTTTTACGTATTGAAGTTGTAAGTAGTTTTTCTGTTGCCCTGGACCCCTAGGTTGAAGGTCACATAACCCAAGCATGCCCAGATAAATCAAGCATACACCCATAGGTGGAACCCAAGTGCTCAGACCCAGGAGCAGGGACTGAATTAAGAAGTGGACATTGCATGGCAAGATCCAGGATCTGATCAGCTCAATCCCTGGCATCACCCCATTGCAAGATCCTATCAGAACATGCTTCAGTACTCTCTGACTATAAAACCAGCCCAACCCCCACTTGTTCAAGGACTCACAGCTTTGGGAACTATTTCCATTGTGCTCTTTACTTGTGCCAAGTAATAAAACCCCCTTGCTATAACTGACTTGGCTGTGTCCATTGGCTTGATACCCACCAAGCAAACAAACCCCTCTGTTTGGGAGGTAACAATTGCATAGGAAGTGGTAGGTTGGATGGCTTACTTTATTTCTTGGTTCCAGAAGCCCTTCTTCTCCTGCAAGACTGCAGTTTAGTTTCTTAATAAATGGTGCCTTTTGTGGTTGTCATTTTAGCCTGTCATCTCTCGATTCATTGATTCTGTCTTATTTCTGTAGGGCCCGTATCTTCAATTACTTTTTTCTTTCCCTTCATCATGGACAATCTTCCTTACAAGATGCCTCTCTCTGTCCCAGAAGTGGATCCTTCTGAAGACTGCCTTTTCTGGTTCTTCATACTTTTCAGGCCCCTCCTTTTGTACCCCTGTCTCCAGCACTCTGATCTGTCCAGATTTTTCTGTGGCCCACTTAAAGTAGACCATTCTACTTGACAGGTCAATATTTTATTTTATTTTATTTTTTGAGATGGGGGCTCTATCAGCCAGGCTGGAATACAGTGGCATGATCATAGCATGTTGCAGCCTTGAACTCCTCAAGTGATCCTCCTGCCTCAGCTTCTTGAGTAGCTAGGATTACAGATATGCGCCACCATGCCCAGCTAATTAAAACATTTTTTTTTGTAGAGACAGGGTCTCACTGTGTTGCTCAGGCTGGTCTCAAACTCGTGGCCTCAAGCGATCCTCTTACCTCGGCCTCCCAAAGTGCTGGGATTATAGACATGAACCACTGCACCTGGCTGGCAGGTTGATATTTGATAATATTTATGTTTTACCACTACTAGAGCCCTGAGGCACTTTTTTTATGGTATCACTCTGGTTTCGCTCAGGATCTAATTCTGCTGGTTTAGCATTTTACTCAAGTTCTATTTTTAATTTTACTGCCTCTATATTCTTTGATTAATTGATTCTTCATCCTTACCTTTATTGTCAAATCAGGTGTGGATTATTTATCTTCAGTGATTATTAAGTACAATAAATCATTTGGGGAGATATTTGAAAACACAATGGGATTTTAGAGAAGTGGAGCCCAATAATATATATTTGAAAAATTTTATCACTTGATCCTCATGGTATACTCCAGGGTGAGAAGCACTACTGTAGGTTGAAGTCATGGTTAATGTTCTTGTACATTGTGAAATTATCCATGTAGTAAATTGTGAGTCTATGATGTGAAGAAATTGGACTTCCATAGGAATGATTTTTAATTATCACTTTATTTGTGAATGAAATAGTAGGGATAACAGTCAATGTATCTACTTTATCATATAGTATATTAATTTAAAAATATTTCATTGTAAGGCTATTAGATACCAGGGATACAAAATTGAAAAGACATTATCCTTGTACTCATTCTGATCAAGGACAGATGTGGAAACATACTGATAAACACTTAAAAGTATTATATAGGGTTATGGGAGAGTGGACACAGGATACTTTAGGAGCTGTTAAGAAGGTAGAATCAGGTACAGTTTAGTTCACCCTTTCTTCCTTTGTTCCTTCCTTTCTCATGAATCCTTTTTGGGCACTGTGGTGGATGCTAGGGATAGAGTAGTGAACAAGGCAGCCGTAGTCTCTGTTTTCAAAATCCACAGTCATTTGAAGAAGATGGATGCTATATCACAAAAGGGAACAAGTGTCCAGGGTACTATTGGAGTAATAGGACCCAGGTTTCCTGGGAGTGATGATTTCTAAACTGTGAGTCTTGAATAAGTTAACCATGTGAAGAAGTTGGAAGGATAATTTCACAGGTTGCAAAGACTCTGATGTAGGAGAGAATATAGTGCTTTCAAGGTAACACCAGTTTGGTGTCCTTAGAATGTAGAGTGTGTTGGGGGATAGATGAGCCTGAAAAGGTAGATGTAGGGAGAGTCTCAAATGAATTTTGTATTCTCTTTGCTATCATGGAGCTATGTTTAAGGATTCATATACCAAATAATATCTGGGAATGTAGTGATTAAATTGAGACTTGAAGAATGAATAAGTGAGTGCTTATAGGGACTGGAGGGGTGGGCAGAGAAATGAACAGAGGCAAAAAAAGACCTATCATGTTCTAGTAATATACGTCATTTGGGATTCTGGGAGTATAAAATGTGAGGTGAAGAGTAATGGAAGATGAGACTGGGCAGTTAGGAATGAGAGGGTCATAAGGATGCATTTATTAATATGCATGCAAAGGAGTTTGTGTTTTATATTTTATTTGTTAGGCAGTCATTAAAAATGTATTATACAATACCCATTCTAAAAAATAGATATTAAGACGTGTAGAAAATATATTCTAATGGCAGTTTAATTCTTCATTTTATCAAATAATAATTAAAACTCCAAAATGAATAAACGTGTATTTTATTTTTAAATTTTCAGATAGAAAATCCTCGGTATCTGAGACAGAAGCCTATCCCAGTTTCTCTGGTACGTGAGGGATCTCGTGGACTTTTTCTAGGGACAGGCATTTTTAAATAAAGTAATAATTATTTACAGTAAATAATATATATCTATATTATGAAGCATAATAATTTTTTAATCATATCACTTGGAAGGGAATTAATCACTTTTTTCTTCCCATGTTAGTAGTATTTTGGTGTGGGCTTTAGCAGTTTAGAAGTTTATTTTTGGATTAAGGATAAACCAGATCTGAAAAAATATTAAGTAACTCTTAATCATTCAACAGATGACTCCAAAATTCAGCCTGAGAAAATCTAGCAGTCTCCACGATGATCATTTCTTCTCTCGAATGCATGAGAAAGAGGTAGGATTGAGATGTTTCTGATGTACCTAATTGTTTTAATATTTTGTATAACATGAAATTTTAGGTTCTAGTTAATATAATAATGATACATGGTAGGAAGAGATTGTCTTTGAAACAAATATAAAATCATGATGCAGGATAGGCACAGTTTGTCTTTCTCTTTTTTAAGTGCTCATCTCTTACCTTGTGTGTCCCAGCTCCACTCCTAGTAGACAGGGTATGCTGAGGGACTCTCTCCTGTCAGTTCTGGATTTTCAGGGGGGTAGGGGAAATGACAGTTTTTAGAATCAGTATCTTTGTCTTCTAATACATTTATTTAAATAATTATATTTTTCATTTTATTTTTCTTTCATTTTTCTGAGGAGGCTTCTATGATTTCCTGAAGTTCAATTTCAATGTGGTTCTTTTCAGTGTGATAGAATTTTCTTACCACTCTGTTTAAAAAATATCACAAAAGGCATTTATACATTTTCTCTTAGATATTCCAAGGAGTATTATGATCATTCCTTTAGTTTTTCTCATAATGAAGGAAGAAGGGCTATTTTGTTCTTTTAAATTTCAGTCCTGTAGAATTATTGCTGTTGATCTCAGTAATATTCTGTGTCACTTTATAGCTCCAATTGAAGGCATGCATAGTTTTATTTTTTTAATTGACAAATAAAAATTGTACATACTTATCGTGTACAACATGATGTTTTGAAATATGTATACATTATGGAATGGATAAGTTGAGCTAATTAACATATGAATTACCTCACATACCACTTTTTGTGCTAAGAACACTTAAAATGTACTCTTAGTGATTTTTAAAATACAGTGCAGTCTCGGGGGGTTGGGAGGGGCATGGGCAATATACTTAACCAGAACGGTTGTACCCCCATAATAAGCTATAATAAATAAATAAAAAAAAAAAAGAAAAAAAAATACAGTGCATTGTTATTAACTGAAGAAACCGTATTGTACAATAGATGTCTAGAACTTCTCCTATCTCACTAAATTGTGTATCCTTTGACCTACATCTCCCCAACCACACCCTGTCCCCTGGCCTCTGGTAACCACCATTCTACTCTTTACTCCTGTGAGTTCAACTTTTTTAGATTACACATATAAGTGCAATCATGTAGTATTTGTCTTTCTGTGCCTGGCTTATTTCACTTAATATAATGTCCTCTAGGTTCATCCATGTTGCCCTGAATAACAGGATTAATTTCTTTTTTAATGCTGGATAGTATTTCATTGTGTATATATATTACATTTTCTTTATCTATTTATCCACTGATGGGCACTTAGATTAATTCCACATTTTGGCTATTGTGAATAATGCTGCAATGAATGTAGGAATATCTCTTTGACATACTGATTTTATTTCCTTTGGATCTATACCCGGTAGTGAGAATGCTGGATCATATGGTCATTCTATTTTAAAACTTTCTGAGGAACTTTCATACTGTTTCCCATAATGGCTGTATTAATTTACATTACCGCCAACAGTGTGCAAGCATTCCCATTTCTCTACATCCTCTCCAACACTTGTTATTTTTTGTCTTTTCAATAATAGTCATTCTAACAGGTATGAGGTGCTATCCCAATATGATTTTAATTAGCATTTCCCTGATGATTAATGTTAAGCATTTTTTCATATATCTGTTGGTCATTTGTATGTCTTTTTGAGAAACGTCTATTCAGATTCTTTGCCCATTTTTAATTGGGTTATTTGTTTACTTATATTGAATTGTTTGAGTTCCTTATAATGTATATTAACCCCTTATTAGATATATGGTTTGCAAATATATTGTCCCATTCTGTAGGTTGTCTGTTTATTGATTCTTTCCTTTGCTATGCAGAAACTTTTAAATTTGAAGTAATCCCATTTGTCTATTTTTCTTTTGTTGACTATTCTTTTGGGTTCACATCCAGTAAGTCATTGCCCAGACCAACGTCATGGAGCTTTTCTCCTATTTTCTCTTCTAATTTTACAGTTTCGGGTATTACATTTAAGTCTTTAATTTGTTTTGAGTTGATTTTTGTATATGTCATGAGAGAAAGGTCTAATTTCTTTCTTTTTCATGTGGATGTCCAGTTTTCCCAGCATCATTTATTGAAGAGACTGTCCTTTCCTCATTGCATGTTCTTGTCATTTTGTCAAAAACTAATTGACCATAAATGTGTGGATTTATTACTGGGCTCTCTATTCTCTTATGTTGGTCTGTGTCTTTTTTTTTTTTTTTTTGCCAGTCCCATACTGTTTTGATTACTGTAGTTTTGTAGTATATATTGAAGTCAGGTAGCGTGTTACCTTCAGCTTTATTCTTTTTGTTCAAGATTACTTTGGTTATTTGGGGTCTCTTGTGGTTTCATACAAATTTTAGGGTTTTTTTCTATTTCTGTGAAAAATGCCATTGGAATTTTGATGGCATTGCATTAAATCTGCAGATTGCTTTGGGTAGCATGGACATTTTAACAATACTAATTCTTCTAATCCATGAACACAGAATATCTTTCCATTTGTATCTTCAATTTCTTTTATCAATGTTTTATAGTTTTTAGTTTACAGGTCTTTCACTCTTTGATCAAATTTATTACTAAATACTGTATTATTATGATTATACCTATTGTGAATGGGATTGCTTTCTTGATTTTTTTTTTTTTTTGGATAGTTTGTTGTCAGTGTATAGAAAGGCTACTGATTTTTATATGTTGATTTAAATTCTGCAATTTTACTGAATTCATTTATTAGTTTTAATAGTTTTTATGGAGTCTTTAGGATTTTCTATATGTAAGATCATGTTGTCTGCAAACAGAGGCAATTTTACCTCCTCCTTCCCAATTTGGATGCCTTTTATTTCTTTCTCTTGTCTAATTGCTCTGGCTAGGATCATCAGTACTATGTCGGATAGAAGTGGCAAGAGTAGGCATCCTTGTCTTATTCCTGATCTCAGAGGAAAAGCTTTTGATTTTTCACCATTGAATATGGTGTTATTAGTGAGCTTGTCATGTATGGCCTTTACTATGCTGAGGTACATTTCTTCTATACCTAATTTGTTAAGTTTTTATCATGAAACGATGTTGAATTTTGTTAAGTGATTTTTCTGTGTCTATTGAGATGATTATGTAGTTTTTGTCCTTCATTCTGTTAATGTGGTATGTCTCATTTATATATTTGCATATGCTGAACCATCCTTGAATCACTTGATCGTGGTGAATGATCTTCTGAATGTGCTGTTGAATTCAGTTTGCTAGTATTTTCTTGAGAAATTTTGAATCTATTTTCATCAGGAATATTGGCCTGTAATTTTGTTTTCTTGTTGTGTCCTTGTGTGGATTTGGTATCAGGGTAACATTGGCTTCGTAATATAAGTTTGGAAGTGTTCCCTCCACTTTAATTTTTTGGAAGAGTTTGAGCAGGATTGGTATTAGTTCTTCTTTAAATGTTTGGTAGAATTCAGCAGTGAAACCATTAGGTCCTGGGCTTTTCTTTCTTGAGAGGTTTTTTATTAATGATTCAATCTCCTTGCTTGTTATTGGTCTGTTCAGATTTTGTATTTCTTCATGATCCAGTCATGGTAGGTAGGCTCTCCAATTTGTTGGTGTATAATGGTTCACAAAGGTTTTATGATCCTTTGTATTTCTGTGGTATCAGATTTAATATCTTCTCCTTAATTTCTATTTTCATTTATTTGAATCTTCTCTTTTTTCTTAGTCTAGCTAATGTTTTGTCAATTTTATTTTTTTAAAAAACTAACTCTCAATTTCATTAATTTTTTATTGTTTTTCTAGTATCTATTTCATTTTTTTCTGCTCTGATATTTATGATTTTCTTCCTTTTATGAACTTTGGACCTAGTTTGGTTTTTTCCTTGTTATTTGAGGTATAATGTTGTTTGAGATCTTTCTTATTTTTTGATGTAGACATTTATTGCTACCAACTTCCCTCTTAGAACCACTTTTGTTGTATCCCATAAGTTTTCGTATCTTGTGTTTTTATTTTTGTTTGTCTCTAGATATTTCTAAATTTCTTCTTGGACCTATTGGTTGGTCAGGAGCATGTTGTTTAATTTCCATATATTTTTGAATTTTCTGAGATTCTTCCTATTATTGATTTCTAGTTTCCAAGCATGTGGTCAGAAAAGATACTTGATATAATTTCAGTCTTCTATTTGTGAAGACTTGTTTTGTGGACTAACATACGGTTTATGCTGGAGAATATTTCACGTGCACATGAGAAGAATGTGTATTCTGATGCTGTTGAATGGTATGTTTTATATATGTGTTTTAGGTCCATTTGCTCTAAAGTATAATTTAAATCTGATGCTTCCTCATTCATTTTCTGTCTGGATGATCTTTTCATTGCTGAAAGTATGATATTGAAGGCCCCTTCTATTATTATATTATAGTCTTTCTCTTACTTCATATCTATGAATATTTGCTTTAAGTATTTAGGTGCTCTCATGTTGGGTGAATATATATTTATAATTGTTATATGGTCTTGAGGAATTAAAGTCTTTATCACTATATAATAGCCTGCTGTGTTTTGTTTTACAGTTTTGACTTAAAGTCTATTTTATCTGATGTAAATATATCTGATGTAAGTATGTCTACACTTGCTTTCTTTTCATTTCCATTTACATGATTTATCTTTTCCCATCCCTTCACTTTCAGTCTATGTGTATCCTTAAACATGAAGTGAGTCTCTTATAAGCAACATATGGTTGAGTTTTATTTTTTCACCCATTATGTTACTCTGTGTCTTTTGATTGGATAATTTACTCCATTTACATTCAAGGTAATTTTTGATAGGTAAGGACTTGCTGCTGCCATTTTACAATGTGTTTTCTGGTTGTTTTGTAGATCTTTTGTTTCATTATTCCTCTCTTGCTGTCTTCCTTTGTGATCTGATGATTTTCTGTGGTGGTATGCTTGGAATACTTTCTTTTTGTGTTTTGTGCAACTTTAGATTCTTGCTTTGTGGTTATCATGAGGCTTACAATACAACATCTTATAATTGGCTACTTTAAGATGATAATAACTTTCTTGCATATAAAAACTTTAGACTTTTACTCTCCCTTAATTTTATGTTTTTGATGTCACAACTTATGTCTTTTTATATTGTATGCCCCTTTAAGAAATTATTGTATATATTATTATGTTTAAATAATATAATATCTTCCAACTATGGCTATAAATGATTTCCATACCATTACAGTTTTAGAATATTCTGAATTTGACTGTGTGCTTACTTTTACCAGTGAGTTTTATCCTTTCATGTTTTTGTGTTACTCACTAGTGTTCTTTTCTTTCAGCTTCAAGATTTCCCTTTAGCATTTCTTGTAAGACAGATCTGGTGATAATGAACTTCCTCAGCTTTTGTTTGTCTGGGAAAATCTTTATCTGTTTTTCATTTCTGAAAGATAGCTTTGCTGCTTACAGTATTCTTGACTGGCAGTTTTTTCTTTCAGTACTTTGAATATGTCATCCCACTGTCTACTGGCCTGCAAGATTTCCCCTGTGAAATCTACTGTTAGCCTATTGGAACTCCAGTGGGCCTGGTTCCTTGTTCCACTGGGGCATGAGTCCACAGGGGCAGGATCTGGGTCATGTGTCTGCAGGAACCTTGGTCCATGGAGGCTAGCCTGGCACCAGGGTCTACTGAGATGGGCCTGGCCCCCAGATCTGCTAGCCAGGCTTGGATCCTGGGTCTGCTGGGGTATGAGGTATCCATAGGGGTCGGCCTAGAGGTTGAGGCCCCAGGGACTAGTCTGGTGCCTGGGGCCAATGGTGCTGACTGGGCTGTGTGGGCTGACCTAGCTCTGAATCTTGGGACATGCCTGGAGCTTGGGATGAAAGGGCCTGGCCTGGTGCCTGATCAGGCCTGAAGCTTGAGATTATGGGAGCCAACCTGGTGCTGAATGTGGTCTGACGCCCAGAGCCACTAGGGCTGGCCTGGAAATGTGGTGGGCCCAGAGACTGAGTCTGCTGGCCTGGCCTAGAACTTGGGCTGCAGAATTTGGCCTAGTTCCAGGGTAGGCCTAGAGGCTTAGTCCATGGGCACTGGCCTGGAGTCTGGGTTGCAGAGTCTGACCTGGAGCCTAGGTCTGTGGGGGCTGGCCTGGCTCTGGGTTGAACCCAAAGCTTAGGCTGCTGCGGTTGGCCCAGCACTAGGGCCAATTTGGATCTTAGGGCTGCTGGGATTGGCATGGCTGTGGGTGGGATCTGGGGACCAAAGCTCCTGGGCAAGTTTGGAGCCTGGGGTTGTGAGATCCCACCTTGCACAAGGGTGGGCCTGTAGGCTCACTCTTGGGGTACTGGCTTGGAGTCTGGGGTCATGGGGATCTGCCTGATGCTGAGTTTTACTGGGATGGCACAGTGATGGGGTTTGAGGCAAAGTTCAGTGCTCATTTTTCTAACCTTCCCCCAAGTGGAGGGTATCTCTCTTCATGCCCATGCTGCCTGGAGCTAGGGGAGGGGTGTTACGGGTATTATAAAACTACCCTCTTCAATGTGTCTTTTTGAAATTTCTGGGCTGTTCCCAGGTGCTATAATGTTTCACTTGGTTTCCTTAGCTCTTGTGAAGGTATTTTTGTGTGTGGATAGTTGCTCAAATTGATTTTTCTGCAGGGAGATAAGTGCTTGGAAGTCCTAGTTGCCATCTTGCTGACATCAGTCTCAGGGTTTTGTTTCTTGCACAATCGTGGTGTTTAAAAACTGTTGAAATAAAAACGAATTACATTTTAAAAAGCCTTTGGGGGTAATACTTCTTATAATCAAACATACCTTCTTTTAAGCTCTTGTTTTGAATTTCTTTCTTTTCTTTTTTATGATTGTCATGAATTATTTTTAAAATTATTCCGAGTCATTCCCAACCATTTTTTTTTAAAAATTTATTTTGTATTACTTCTTCCTATTGAGGCTGCTTACCATAAAATAATTACAAGAATTGAAAGGAAGTCATGGCTTAAACATTTTTTTTTTGCCTTTCATGAAATAATATCTTTACTTTTTATGATGACAACTTGGGGCAGGAGTAAATATCCCAATGGTACCCACATATGTTTGGAAAGAAGAAAGAAAAAAACATTTAAAGCTATCATGTATTGCATCAGAGATTCATTTTTAAATGTGTGTGGCTTTATTTTTTTTCCACATGCTTATTTTTTGTTTTTCTTTTGGCATATTATAAAAATATTTGTGGCATCATTGAGAGGTTTATATGTAAACATTAACTTATTCCGTCTTAAAATATATCCACTGTATATTTTTCTAAAATAACTCTTTGTGCAATTACATAGTCATTTCTGACTTGTTTTGATGAATTTAAAAATTTTTTTTAGAGACAGGGCATTGCTATGTTGCTCAGGCTGGAGTGTAGTGGTTGATCATAGCTCATTGCAGCCTTGAACTCCTGGGCCCAAGTGATCCTCCCACCTCAGCCTCCCAAAGAGCTGGGATTATAGGCATAAGCCACCACGTCTGGCTCTTGATGAAAATTTTTCTATCATATTTTTTCTCCATCATAAAATATTTAAAAGTATATACTGAGTTGTCTCACTGTGAGAACTTAGTTTCCTCTATCTTTTAAAGTAGCATGTCTGATTTTAAAATAATTTATGTGCATTTTTATTGAAGAATTTTGAAAAATAGAGACATGTAAAGAAGGAAATAAATCACTTATAGATTAGAAATAAAATCACCTATAGATAGAAATTGCTCTTTTTGTGAAATAAAATAGAAAACTTCCTTTGAACTTTACCTCTGTCTACATTGAATGTTCTCACCTATTGCATAAAAATGGGTATTGCTTCTTTCTTACATGTGTTGCCAATTATACTTTTTTTCTGTGAGTCTGCTAGTTAAATGTAGAATTTAATTAAATACAAAATAAAGAAATCCACAGTTATTGACATAATAAATGGGAAAACAGGTATTGTTAAACATTTCATATGAAATATAGCATTCAGATACACACAATGTCACGAAATTTAATAAATAATTATATGAAGGAATACCATTGTAACCACCACCCAGGCAAGGATTTGATCATTGTCAATATCCCAGAAGCCTGCTATCTGACCCTTTGCAATCTCTTCCATCTTCCCTGAAAGTAATTACTATCCTGATTTTTCTGATGATAATTTCTACCTATTGGCTTTTAAATTGATTTTAGCACTAATATCAGCATCTTTAAAAATGAAAATATTTTTATTTTACCAGATTTTGAACTTAATGTAAATAGAACTAAACTTTATAAATTCTTTTGTGTCTTGTTTCTTTTGCTCAGTAGTATGTTGGAGACATTCATCCATGTTGTGCCATAGTAGGTTGTTTGCAGCTTTCTATTAATTTGCCACAACTTCTTGCCATTTTATTGATAAATCTATTCTAATTTTTGGCTTTTTCAAACTGGAATTTGATGACCAATCTTGTGTATATATTCTGATACACATATGCAAGAGTTTCTCTGGGATAATGTTTCACAAAATATGGTCCACGAATCCTGGGCTCTCTGAGACTCTTTCATGAGGTCAAAATTGTTTTTGTAGTAATATTTAAATGTTATGTTTTTTATTGTGTTGACATTTGCACTGATGGTGCAAAAGCAATGCTGGGTAAAACTATGTCTATTATTTAAATAGTCAGTAGTCTTTTGAGGAAAATATGCAAAGATAAAAATGGTCTTTTATGCTTTTCCAGCTATTTACTATTTCTGGTACTCTTTTTCGTTTTTTATAGATTTTTTTTTGTTTTTATTTCGGCTTATTATGGGGGTACAAAAGTTCTGGTTAGATATATTGCCCATGTCCCTCCCATTCCCCCGAGTCTGAGCATCAAGCGTGTCCATTCCCCAGACAGTGCACATCGCACTCTTCTTGTAGGTATACACCCATCCCCTCCCCCACCCCATTTCTTTTGCTTCAAGTTTTCATCTGGTATAATTCCTTTCATCCTTAAGAACATCTTTTAGCATTTCTTTTAGTGCAGTGCTAATGGTGATAACTTATGTTTTCTTTTATCTGAATTTTTTTTTTTCCTTTGAGCGCTTCTAAAATGTTATTCCTTTGTCCTCTGGTCTCCATTTTTTCTGATGGTGAGCAAGCAGTTATTCTTATCATTGTTCCCTGAATGTAATATCTCTTTCTCTCTGGCTGCTTCTAAGATTTTCTCTTTACCTTTGGTTTTCAGCAGTTTAACTGTGATGTTCCCAGGTGTTATTTTCTTTGTATTTATGCTGCATAGAGTTCTTTAAACACCTTATTCTCTAAGTCAATATTTTTTATTTTGTTCTCAAACTTGGGAAATTTTTGGCCATTATTTCTTTAAAAATTTTTCTTCCCTGTTCTTACTCTCTTCGGTGGTACTCCGACTACATGTATATTAGACTCTTTGGTTTTGTCCCACAGGTTCCTAAAGTGCTGTTTATTTTTTATCAATTCTTCATTCTGTTTTTTTATCTAAGGTTTTTGGATTAGAGAATTTCTATTGGTCTGTCATCAAATTTATGCACGCTTTCTGGTGCTATCTCAAATCTTCTGTTAAGCTCATCTAGTGAATTTTTCTTTCTTTCAATTGTTGTAATTTTCAGTTGTGGAATTTTCATTTGTTTCCTTTTTATAATTTTTGTTTCTCTGCTGAGATTCCCTATCTGTTCTGTCATTAAAATTATATTTCCCTTAATTTTTGAATATATTTTCATTTAGTTCTTTGAAACTATTTATATTAACTGCTCTAAACTCTTATGTGCTGAATAGGGTCACCTTGGAGCTTATTAACTCCTTTTATTTATTTATTTTGCTTTTGCCTATAGATAAAATTCTTTTTTCTTTCCTTTTCTTTCTTTTTCTGGTGTATTTATTAATTTCTTTGTAAAGGACATTGTGGATGATACATTGTAGAGACTATGGATTTAGTTATTTTCCTCCACAGAATGTTTGTTTGTTTGTTTGTTTGTTCTTGTAGTCTGTTCAATTATTAGTCACCGTTAAATTGTGTAGACATGGTTTTACATTTTGTTAAGGCAGATCTGTGGAGAGCTAAAGATATTGCCAAACCCTTCCAACATGATGGAACCCAACCTACAAACTGTTTTCTGAGGCTTGCTTTGAGTCCTTGTTAGGCAGGACAATGACTGCCTTAGAGGAGGCTTGAGTTGTGGCCTTTATATTGTTTTAGCTGGATGCCCAGGTGTTTGCAAGTTGTTAAGAAGATATCTCCACTCTGGTTGGGGAGGGTCTTTGGTGTCTCCCAGCACTGTTTAATCTGTAGAATCTGTTATATTTTCTACCCTGTACTAGCAATGCTTTGTTATTCATCAAATGCATGCACATCCCAGCCCACCAGCCCATGGTCAAGGACTAGCAGAGGATTTTTCTGGGCAGTTCATCTCTTTCTAGTGCCCTATACTTAAGATTCCAGCTTCTTTAACTGCTCTGAACTCTGACCTCTGCCTTCTCAGATCAGCAGGCCTGCGGTGCTACACTTGGATTCCAGTTGTTGTACACAGGCAGAGAGTTGGAGCTATTGGGGGGCTCAATTTATGAGGATCGTAGGATCGCACTGCCTGTTATCCAATACCTGAGAAAGGTTACCTCATATATCTTTTCCCATTTTATGGTTGTTAACAGTGGGAGGTTAGTCTGGTACTAGTTGCTTCATTGTAGCCTACGTTAGATTTCCAGGCTTCTTAAATTTGAAATTGACAGGGTATATTGTGATCCTATGAAAAGAAAACCTAAATGTTTGGAGTCAGGGTTACTGGGGGTCAAACAAATTAGAAGTGTCCTATGTAGTCTTTACATTTCAGTCTTTTGTGTTAAACTAAATTAAGTAATACTGTTTACTACCTTTTACATATACATATATGTGCATATAGATGCAACATATATACATATGTATATTTATATCTATATCTAAATCTCATATCCTTGCGTTGGTTTTATATACTATACTAGTGGAAAATGATACCTTTTTATATTGGGAGTTACTTTAATTTAATTGTGTATTTTTTGCCAAAGGTAAAAGTAAATTAACAACACCTTTAAAATATTTTTCTTGAAGTTGGACATGAAAACAAAAATGATAGAAGCTAAATTTCATGAAGACAAACTTAAACTACAGCAGAAACATGATGCTGATGTTCAGAAGGTAGGATATATATTGCTTGTTCTTTTATTTACATTTAATTTTTAAAATATTCTGGGTCTTGTGATGATTCTTACATTTACCCGTCTATCTACCCATCCCTCCTCTATCCACTTATTTATGTACTTTATGACAGTCTATACTAAATGGAATTTGTTAAAGTAATATCCCAGCAAAAATTGATCTTTAAACTTCATTTGCTAAACACATATGTTTATGTAAAATCTTCCATTTATATTACATTTCAGTTCTTCTTCAACTATGCTTTAACGCTGGCCTTCCTTGATCTGCATTCTGTTGTTATCTTTCATGAAAGTTGAAATAAGACATCAACTGTAAATATTAGAATTTGTTTTACCCTAATATTTTTCAGTTTTCTAATAATTAAAATTTCCTTTTTAATTACTTAATTTAAAAAGGAACTCTTGGACTTAGTTCTGTTTGGTATAGACTACATGCATTATAATACCACTGACAATAAAGGCCTCTTTTTTAAGCAGCTCATTGGGATTTATGCTTTCAATCTGTTACTGTATATTTTTAAATAAAATTTATTTTTCTTCTCAACTGGCATAGTAAAAACCATCAATTTATAGTTAATCTACATGGAATTTGAGTTGATACTATATTTTAGTAATTAAAAATTTAGGTGATAATCATGTATACCTGTTTTTTTAAATAACAAAGACTGATTCAAATAGACCTTGTATTTACTGTTTCAAAACTAAGCCTATGGTTCTGCTTCCCAAAACTGAGTGACAGAGACAGAGGTAGGTAGTGGAAGCTACAGCATCTTGTATCCAAGCTTTCTTAAAAGCTTAAAATATATTAACATTTAGTTAGGTGCTTATTTGGCTCATCTTCTTTCAAAGCAACCAGGAGGAAACCACTGATTGGTTATTAGAAAGAGAAAAAATATTGAATCCTTTTTTCTCTTCTCTTCTCTCCTATTCAAATGTTAAAGACAAATAATATTTTTTGCTTTTATTAGAATTTTACTTTAGTTTAATTGTTTAGATAACATTAATAGTTCTCTATAATAATTATGTTAGAGAATCAGTAATATAATTGCAATATAACATGGCCCAATGGAATAGAATCTCTTGATGTATAAGATAAAGGAATAGAAAAATATATTTGTAAAAATCATGGTGATAGAGTCTGAAATAGACCTCTTTTTATGTCTGTTACAAAGATTTATTCTAAGAAAAATATTTAATAATATAATTCTTTTCAAGAATTTCTCTTTTAAAATAAATTCTATGTGAAAAAAGAAAGCAATGCAGCTAGTTTGAGGTGCCAGGTAAAATATAAATAAAATCCTGACCTTATGCCAGATTTGGAAAGTACATTCATCAGTTTGTTGCTTGTATTATACTTTCTAAGTGGCAGGAATTAGGGAGGGATAAAATTTAGAGTGTTTTATTTATTAGCATACATTCTTTTCCTTTTTTGCTTCTTCTTGGACATTAGGGTCAAACTTGCTCCTTTCCTTATAGGATTAAAACAAGGAGGGGTAAAGTAAATGCTGGTAGTAAAAACACTAAGAAAAAGTTGGTTAGACATTGGTGAATAACTTTCTTATTAACTAACTTTGGATGTATAGGAAATATACCCCAACCATAAGAAAAGTGGATATTCTTACTCCTACTTCAATTTGCTATTCCTTTTCCCCCTTGATTCGCCTTTTCTCCTGCTTGCTAACTTTCCTACATGTTGGTTATTTTTGTAATTTTTTATTTTTTCAGTGTAGATATATTTTTAAGTATAAAAGCATTATTAAATTTTCTTAAATGATTAAATTGGAAACTTCTGATACAATATAACTTAACAATGTAAATTTTCATGCAATTTTTGACATATTTTTTAGCTGATTTTCTGATTTACAGTAGCAGAGCCTAGATGGAAAAGAAGTCTATTACATGTCATCTTCCCATGTATCTGGGAATTCTTGTTATTGTGCACTAAAATGATAGAAGAGCACTTGTGGGAGGATTCAGGGATATGCTGAATTGAAAGATGTTCTATTCCAATGCAATGGGATGACTTGTACTATCCCAACATGTCAAGTTTCTGATGGCTTCTCACTGCCATTTTATGACAGTTTAATTTCTGAATTTGAGAACCACCTAATTTATTATTTATACTCTCCTTAAAATTGATACATGAAAATCCCAAAGAGATAACATATTTGTTTCAGGTAATTGTTCTAGTATATTTAATAATTTTCTCAATGGACTATAATAAAATTTTTATAATTTTTTTGGAAACCATTTATGAGATTAGCTGCGATAGACTTGCCAAAAAAATTGTGCTCATTAAAAAACCCATGTGTTCAATACTTAAAACAATATAATATACTGAAGCATTTTAAATTTATTTGCAGATTTTAGAAAGAAAGAATAATGAAATAGAAGAACTAAAAATTTTATACAAAAAGAAACAAAATGAAACTGAAGAAACTATTAGGAAGCTTGAAAAGAAAGGTGATGTGTTGTTACATAAATATTTTAATAACATTTTGTTTTTATTTTAATGATTATGCAAAACAAAATTTGATTTTGGAACTTTTGTATTATGAGGTAAAAATGTTTATTCACGTGGGCTTCTACTGATGGGTAAATTTATGTAGGCTTCCGTATGACTGGGGGAAAAACAGTGTGTGTGCATGGGTGTGTGTGTGTGTGTGTGTGTGTGTGTGTGTAATGGCAACACTGAAGGGGTGCTAGTGGTGGTTGGTTTGGTTAAGGAGTTGGAAAGGCATGTTGCTGTCATTCCCTCTTAACTCTCTCTCTTCTCATTGGAGTACAGCTGCCATAGATCAGTTGAAGGAAGTTACAGAATTAGGACTTACTGGCTTTCATGAGAAATTGAAGGAAATTATTCTTCTTCATCTAGTAAAATTCATTACATTAAGTATCTACTTTATTCCTTACAGTATTTACTAGTATTGTGATTGACAGAAAAAACTTATAAAGTAGTATCCATTTATACTTTCATTAAGAAGTAAAAGAAAACATGTAATAAAGTATTAAATTGACTATAATTATGGGTCAAACATCTAAATGAACAGGTGGTCATGAGAGAGAATGTTGAAAATATCTTTTGGAGAAAAGAATTTTTGTAAGATTTTTAAAAGTTTTTAAAGATTTGATAGTTGGAGAGACAAGTACCAGGTACTGAGATAGGAATGCTGAAATTGGTAAGTTGTAGGAAGGATGCTGTGAAATATTTAGCTAGAGTGGATACTCCATACATTAAGAGATAGATTTAAAAATATTAAAGTAGTTGACTTGGGGCTAGATTAAGCATGACCTTGAGTTTCAGATTTAGAAGTTTGATCTTTATCCTGTAGATGCTGGGGAGCCAGAGAAGATTTTTGAGATGTGAGTTTTAGGACCCATGTTTTGGGAGGAGTGAGTCACCTGGTAATAATGGTGGGTGTGTTGAACCAGGGTAAGGCCAATTCCTGGTCTGCTACAGTGGTCAGAGGCAGACAGTAGTGAAGAAAACATTCCACTCATTAGAAAACAAGCTCTAATCCCAGCTCTGCTATTCAATGTCTGGTATATGACATCAGGAAATCTCTGGGCCTTAGTTAACTCATTATAAAATGGTGAGGTAGGAATAAATAATGTATAATGTCCCTTCCAAGTCAAAGATGTTATGCTTCTGTGCTTCTGTAATTTTGCATGTTAAGGTGATAAGGACCCAGAATGTCTGAGTGATGGCAGTGGGAGTAGTGAGAATGGAAATGAAGAAGAAATTCTGAGGAGTGGATCATGATTTGGTGAATGATAAGATATAAGCAATGATTAAAAGAGATAAGGAGGTTTCATTTAGGAGTTTCTATATGGCTGTCCCCCACATCTCCAAACCTGAGTGTATCTGAATTAATTAATGGTAATGCCCTTGACAGTTTAGGATAGCAATTAAATATATAAATTAACCAATGAAATAGATATTTTTAGATTCATTTCCAGCCTTAAATGTTGGTAAAAACAATTAGAAATTTGTTTAGGTTCTTTCTCCAGATATTATCAGTGAGTAGAAAAATATTTTAAATTTATTTCCAGGTTTTCTCTTTTTACTCTGATTCAAACCAGGCAATTCAAACATGCGTAAGGTTTAAAAATGCCTAAGTTTTAAAAATAATGTTTCTTAAGGCTTTTTTTGAATGGCAACCAGATCTTAGTTTAATTTTGGAATTGTGGAGTAAAATATGTTATAGATGCTAAAGACCCATATTAGGTTAACTTGGGTTCTTTTCCACTCCCTATTTGTTGCTTAGTTGAGATATAAGAGTGAAAAAAGTTTTTAGGAAAATGTTTATGAAAATTTTGCTATCTTGAAGTAAATGAATAAAAAACATATTTAGTAAGCTAAGAAAATATATTCAAGTAAAACTACAGCTAAATTTATTTTACTATCCAGATGACATGAATACATTAAACAAATTTTCACTTCAGTCAGTGACAGTTTATATAATTTTAGTAAAGATGATAGAAATAAAAATTATTTATATGGAAAATATTTTATATAATTTAAAACATATTTCGTTTTAGTAACATAAACCTTGAAAACAATTTTTTTTGAGACAGATTCTCACCCTGTCACCCCAGGTAGAGTGCAGTGGCATCAACATAGCTCACTGGAACCTCAAATTTCTGGGCTCAAGCAATGCTCTTGCCTCAGCCTCCCGAGTAGCTGGGACTACAGGCATGTGCCATGATGCCTGGCTAATTTTCAAATTTTTAGTAGAGAGGGGATCTCACTCTTGCTCAGGCTGGTCTCAAACTCCTGAGCTCAAGCAAACCTCCTGCCTTGGTCTCCCAGAGTGCTAGGATGGATTACCGGTGTAAGCTCCTGCACCCAGACCCTTGAAAATAATTTTAAAGTATCTATACTTTAACAGCAATATAGTGAAATGATGGGTTCAATATTTTTTCATTCAGTACACGTCTTTTTTGAGCACTTGCCTGTGTGGCACTGTGGATTACAAGTTGAAATATCTTTCTCCTCAGTGAACATAGGCTTATTAAAGAGGAAATTGGCAAGTAAACCTTTATAATGTTCTAAGTGATTTAGTTGAGATATACGCAAGGTTTCATGGAAATAAAGAGGAATTTATTTCTGTCCTTACAAAGGGAGGAATACGGTTGGTGAATAGTTCATAAAGAAGGTGATACTTGAATTGAGATTCCAAGGATGAGCAGGAGTATTTCAACAAGGGGGGAAGGGCATTCTAGGTAGATAGATGATCAAGATAGGCAGTGATGTAACAAAGAACCTGCAGATAGATTGGTGTGTTTACAACATAGGATTAAAATATAAAAGTGACAAGGGATATTGCCAGAGAATAGTCAGATCCTGAGGAGTGTTTTCCATGTTAGAGGCTTCAGCCTTTATCTTTTAGGTAAGGAGAGCTGTAGAGTGATTTTAAGCCTGGGAGTAACATTAGTGGATTTGCACTACTGAAAGACCTCATTAAAGCAACAGGACCCATTGGAGGAGAATGATATTTGAGGTTCGCACTCTGTTAAAATTGTCTACAGAGCAAGTAATGACAAATGTAACCAAGTTTGTAGTGGGAGAAATGCAGAAAAAGAGCAAGGAATAGGAGATATTTTAGAGAGAGAATTGAGAAGGCTTGGTGAATAATTGAATTATCTGTTAACTGGCACACTATATTTTATATCATCAAACTCTTATGTGGTACCTAGAATTGGTTTAACTATGTTTTCATCATTTTTGACAGTTCAGGCCCTTATACGTGACTGTCAAGTTATCAGAGAGACTAAAGAAAACCAGATTGCAGAGCTAAAAAAAATATGTGAACAAAGTACAGAATCTCTGAATAATGACTGGGAAAAAAAGGTAAGCCACCTAAAATAGTAATAAAAAATACAAAAGTTTATTCTTCAAAGTAACATATTTAATTATAAAAATAATAATTTCACAGAATATACAGAAAAGTATGAAAAAATAACCTACACTATAAATAGCTACTGTTCATGTTTTGGTGTATTTTCTTTTAGAATTCTGTGGTCTATAAAATGGTTTTCATTTAGAAAACATTATTTACTAATTCTTAAACTTAATAAATATTCTGGATTTTTTTGCCTAAGTAAGAGATTTTAAGTAAAATAAATAGGTAAATAGCTGTAAACCAATTTTTGAAAGTTAAACCATATTAATTTTGTATTTGGACCATTGGAGCATTTCTTTCCTGAAATTTTAGAAACATAATATAATCCAGACTAGAATTTAAACTTGTTTTTTCATTGTTTTATTTTTAATTGACATATAATAATTATACATATTTATGAAGTACAGTGTGATGTTTTGATACATGGATACATAGTATTATGATCAAATCAGGGTAATTAGCATTTCTGTCGCCTCAAACATTTATCAGTTCTTTGTGGTGAGAACATTCAAATTCCTCTCTTGTTGCTTTTTTGAAATATGTAATACATTATTGTTAACTATAGTAACTGTACTGTACATTAGAACACCATAATTTACTTCTCCTATCTAACTGAATCATTGTACCCATTGTCCAACTTCCCCCCATCCCACCACCTCCCCAGCCTGTGGTAACCTCTGTTCTACTCTCTATTTCTATGAGCTCAACATTTTTAGATTCTACATATGAGTGAGATCATGCAGTATTAATCTTTCTGTTCCTGGCTTATTTCACTTAAGATAATGTCCTTTAGGTTCATCCATGTTGTCACAAATGGCAGGATTTCATTTTTTTTATGGCTGATTAGTATTCCATTGTGTATATATACCACAGTTTCTTTATTCATTTGTGGATGAACACTTAGGTTGACTCCAAATCTTGGCTATTGTGAATAGTGACACAATAAGCATGGGAGTGCAGATATCTCTTTTACATACTGATTTTATTTCCTTTGGATATATTTAATGTATCCAGTAGGGGGATTTCTGAATCACATGGTAGTTCTATTTTAAGTTTTCTGAGGAACCCTTATGCTGTTTTCCACAATGGCTATACTAATTTGCATTTCTACCACTAGCCTGTAGAGTTCCCTTTTCTTCACATCCTTATCAACATTTGTTATCTTTTGACTTTTTTGCTAATAGCCATTCCAGCTGGAGTGAAGTGATATCTCATTTTGGGTTTGCTTTGCATTTCCCTGATGGTTAGTTATGTTGAGCATTTTTTCATGTACCTGTTGACCATTTGTATATCTTTTTTTCAGAAATGTCTGTTTAGGTCCTTTGTCCATTTTTAAATTGGGTTATTTGTCTTTTTGCTATTTAGTTGTTTGAGTTTCTTATATATTTTGATATTAACCCTTTGTCAGATGTATAGTTTGCAAATATATTCTCTAATTCTATAGATTGTCTCTTCATTATGTTGACTGTTTATTTTGCTATACAGAAGCTTTTTATTATAGTTTGATGTAATCCCATTTGTCTATTTTTGCTTTTGTTGCCTATGCTTTTGAGATCTTATCCAAAAAATCATTGCCTAGGCCAATGTTAAGAAGATTTTCCCCTATGTTTTCTTCTATTAGTTTCATAGTTTTGGATCTTACATTTAAGTCTTTAATTAATTTTGAGTTGATTTTTATATTGTGGTGAGAAATAAGGTCTAATTTCATTGTTCTGCATGTGAATATCTAGTTTTCCCAACATTTGTTGAAGAGGCTGTCCTTTCCCCATTGAGTGTTCTTTGCATCTTTGTCAAAAATCAGTTGGCTGTAAATGAGTGGATTTATATCTGGGCTCTCTACTCTGTTTCATTGGTCTAGGTGTCTATTTTTGTACCAATACTATGCTCTTTTGGTTACTATAACTTTGTAGTATAATGTGATGTCAGGCAGTGTGATACCTACAGCTTTGTCCTTTTATTCAAGTTTGCTTTGGCTATGCAGAGTCTTTTGTGGTTCCATGCAAATTTTAGGATTGCTTTATTTAGTTCTGTGAAAAATGTCATTAGTATTTTGATAGCAATTGCATTAAATCTGTACACTGCTTTGGGTAGTGTGGACATTTTAACAATATTTATTATTCCAATCCATGAACTTGGTATATCTTTCCATTTATTTGTGTCTTTTTCAATTTCTTTCATCTGTGTTTTATAGTTTTGTATGTAGAGATTTTTTTACCTCCTTAAATTAATTCCTAGGTATATTATATATTGTAAATGGGATTATTTTCTTGAATTCTTTTTGAGAAAGCTCACTTTTAGTGTATAGAAACACTACTGATTTTTTTTTTTTTTTTTTTTAGACAGTCTCACTCTGTTGCCCGGGCTAGAGTGACGTGGCGTCAGCCTAGCTCACAGCAACCTCAAACTCCTGGGCTCAAGCAATCCTCCTGCCTCAGCCTCCCGAGTAGCTGGGACTACAGGCATGTGCCACCATGCCTGGCTAATTTTTTTTTCTATATATATTTTTAGTTGTCCATATAATTTCTTTCTATTTTCAGTAGAGACGGGGTCTTGCTCTTGCTCAGGCTGGTCTCAAACTCCTTAACTCAAGCAATCCTTCTGCCTCGGCCTCCCAGAGTGCTAGGATTACAAGTGTGAGCCACCGTGCCCAGCCCACAGTCCCTTTATAAAACAACTGTGGGGTATACCTGAGAAACCACCATGTGTTGATGGGCTGCTAAATACAGTACATATTTTGATGTTCAGCAGGCATGTGTCGTAGGGCCTTTAGGAAACCATAAACATGAGGAAACCAGTATAACATATAATTGTTCCCATAAGTATAACCACGAAATTCCAGTTACTCTTTTAGATCCCTTTATTGGAGTTACTATGCATGTCAGTTGACAGCTTTGAAGGAGCACTGGGATTTAGGTGCAATGGGCTTGGCTACATTATTGTTCTAGCTAAGTGACTCACTTTTAAATAACAGACCTAATACTGGATTAAAATGCTTATTGCATCAAAAATACAAATTAAACATATCAGGGATCTGGGGGACCACTTATAAATATTTAAAACTGCATATATTAAATTTGAGAAACTCAGGGGTCTTCTGTGTGGCTATTACTGAGCCATCCTCACTCTTCCTGTTCAGCTAGAAACTAGGAGAAAAGTTCTTGAGACCCTTACCAGCACTTTTACCATAATTATTGCCTGCTCTTCCTCTAGTTCCCATCTCTCAGAGTCTTTTTTCTTCCTCTAGTATCTTCCTAGTCTAGTAAGAGTCCATACTGCCTGTGTTGTGTGTCCTTGTCTGTCTCCCCTACTTATGGATAATGAGTTAAATATATCATTTAGACTATTTTGGACCCCTAATCTCTCTACCTATTGAGTGGGCCTGGGGTTGGATGCAAGGAATAAGAATTAGACTCAGAATTCTACTCCCATTAAGATAAGTGAAAAAATGCCCATAGGCTGTGAGCACAGAGTTTCAATCCCTTTAGAAGCTGTCCATTGAATCTTGTCTGGAACTCCTGCATTTTCCTATGTTTTCTTTACCTCAATTTACATAAATATTTTAAAGCTTCATCCATTTAAATAGTGTATACATAGTAATTTTTATAAATAAAGACCTATGTACATGATACATATAGTATACAGTTTTCCTTGGTCATCCTACTCATACTTTCTTTGACTTAAAAATATCATCTGTGTGTCTGCTTTTGTATATGTGTCTGCATTTTTGGGAATGGCTAAAAGTAGTTTCTGTTGGGGGTTTAAGTAGGGGAAAAAACATTTCTTAACATTACTATTGTCCAAAATTTCATGCAAATAAGGTGAATATGAATAGCACAGTAATATTCCTAATCAGTAACAATATTGTAATGTTTCTGTTTTCTGATTGCAGATTAACACTACTGTTGTTTAGCTGAGGCGTTGTATTTTCTGTCTGATATATTTACTATTTCTACCTGAGGCAGATAATTCCCTTTAATATTTGTTCATCCATTAAAATTTTCAATTCAGGAAAGCAAAGAAAAAAATGAAGTGTTTCTTAATCCTGCTCTTTATATGATATCTTTGAATGTTCATTTGTGAGTTTTATATCTTTTTGTTCAGGTCACTACATATATAAATACAGAAATACAGGAAAACATTTTTTTATGAATTGCAAAATAGTTTCTTCCATAGTAGTGAAAGAGTCAATTCTTGCTTTCATTGTATAGCTCCACAATGCTGTAGCAGAAATGGAAAAGGAAAAATTTGATCTTCAAAAGCGACACACTGAAAACATTCAAGAATTGCTTGAAGATACAAATGTACGTCTGAATAAAATGGAGAGTGAATACATGGCACAAACACAGTCCACAGTAAGTCTTTTGTTTTCTTTTCTTGACATTTTTAGAAACTATCTTCTTAATTTCTATGTCCTCATGCTTCCCTGATGTGCACAGTATATAAATAAGTATGTTATAGAATTAAAAGAAAAAACTTTACTTTCCTACTTGCTATAAATTTATGTGTCAGTGGACAGTCCCTGGAAGTTTGCTGAGGGAATTTGACTCTGGATTGTTTGATGCCACTTTTTTTTTTTTTTAAATCTTTCTTCTTTTTTTTTTTCATTGACTTTCTGTTTAGAGACAATTTCATTTCTTTCTTTCTTGTTTTTTGTTTCATTTCTTTAACCTGAGGACTTGATTGTTTTTTGAAAAATGTTTAATGCTACTATAAAGGAAATCAAATAGGGAGATAGGAATAGTATGGCCACTCTGTCACATTTTCTTAATAGAACATCTTGACTGAGGAACCAGACACAGATATTGTATGGGTAAACCCAAAAATCTCCTTCCTGAAATGATGCAGAAGAAGGGTACTACATTCAGGCTACACAGTAGAGAGGCCAGTGACACTGTTCAAGGAGAGATGGAGGATCCCCCAAAAGAGCCTCACTGATCACATCGTTGCAGACTAGAGTCTGAGGGAGTAAATGTCTCAGCCTTTTAGAAGCTCACCTCGTTTCCTTAGATCCATAAGCCTGACAGTTCTGTTGGCAGGCTAATCTGCACGTAGATCAGGGCTCCTCACATCCAAGGCAAGTGCACCTCGTCAATCTTGTTACTAATACACATGGTCCTTGACTTATGATTTTTTAGCTTTATGTTGGTGTGAAAGCATTCAGTGGAAACCATACTTCAAGTACCTATATGACCATTCTGGGTTATAACCTCATCATAGGTTGAGAAGCATCTGGTTTTCCACTGAATGTGTATCTCCTTTGTACCATTATAAAGCTGAAAAATTATAAGTTTAACTATTCTAAGTTAGGGATCATTTTTACAACCTTTATGTTTCTCACTTTCAGTGAAGTAAATTACATGAGATGCTCAACACTTTATTATAAAGTGACTTTGTGTTAGATAATTTTGCCCAACTTTAGGTAAATGTAAGTGTTCTGAGCACATATAAGGTAGGCTAGGCTAAGTATGATGTTTGGTAGGTTAGGCATGTTAAAGCCATTTTCAACTTGTGATATTTAAAACTTACAATGGGTTTATTGGAAGATAATCCCATCATAAGTCAAGAAGCATCTGTATATAATGTGAACTCATAGAATGTTGTATCCCAAGCACAAACCCAGTCCTCATTTACCACTTACACCCTCACCAGGCCAACGTGGCCTGGTCCAAGTACTTTCTTGAATTTAAAGCTGTGGAATTTGAACAAGAGGCAGTTACCCAGGCATATTGTAGACATATCTTAGAATCTGTTACTTTGAACCCTGAGACTACCACTAAGGCCTATCTCACAGGATAAAAGAAATGGGAAATTGTATGCACAATTGTTTGGAACCTGGACTTTAGAGTCAGACAGTCTTAGGTTCAAATCCCAACTCCTCAATAGGTGGAGTATCATATAAGGTTTTCAAATGTTAATTTTCCTCATCTGTGGGATAGAATCACAGCAGTACAATATAATATAAGTTGTTATAATTATTAAATTAATATACATAAATTAATAAGCACTTGATAGATAATTGCTAATATTTTGTTCAAAAATATATATTTTTGAATATAATGATAAGAGAGACAAAAATAATAATCAAGAGAGACATACAAATGAGAAAATAAAGACTGAGTTTAAGAAATTAATGAACATTTGTTTGAAGATGGAGAGTTGAACACAGTTTTGAACTCCATTTCTTTCCACAAAAATGATAGGAGAGGGATTAAAAAAAGATATAAACCCAGATGGACAAAGAGAATGAGAGAGCAATATAATTTTTGGAGTTGGAAAGGTAATGGGTGAGTTGAAACTGACCTAGCAGGTTCAAGAAAGCATAAGCCTAAATGAACAGTGAAGAAATCTGAGGAGCAAGGTGAATTACACCATGAGACTCCTGGAGGCTCCAAACATCTCTGGAAGGGGGTATGTAAGTGGTGCTTCAACACATGGATTGCTAGAAGGTCTATTTAAGAAGCAGCTAGATGTTGAATTTGGGTGATAGGTTCAGGGAGTTTATTATACTATTCCTTGTAATTTTGTAGGTATTTAAAGTATTCCATAATACAACTTTTTTGAAATGATGAATAACAAAAAGCAACCAAATGTTTATATCCCTTCCTGTATTTCATGAAGCATGGGACTGTGTCTCATCCAACTCAGCAGAAGTCATTAGGCTATGTTCTGGAGAGAATAAAGCAGTCTGTGGATTGGGAGACATCAGACACAGTTGAGATTTTTACCACAGCAGTTTGAAAAGAGTGGGGAACAGATCCCCAGGAGTCCTTGAGAATCTTTAGCATAGGAGCGCTGTTGAACTCCCGTTGGCAACTTACCATTTGCAATAGGAAAGTCTTGCTATTCCTAAGGGATAGAAACACAACTTTGGAGAGAGACTGTCTCCCAAGTTTGTAATATATCAGCTGATAGGATTTGGAGAGAGAGGTGATCTTTTGATGAAGGAACTTCTTATTTTAACTTAGTCAAATTTATCAGTCTTTTATAATTAGTGCTTTTTATGTCTTGTTAAACAAATCTTTATTGTAAGTGCAGGAAAGTTTACTTATATATTCTACTAAAAGCTTTAAGATTTTGCTTTTAATATTGAGGCTTTAATCCCTCTGGAGTTATTTTTTGTGACTAGTGCAAGATAAAGATCTAATTTCATTATTTTCTATGAGGATGACTTTTTTTTTCCAGCTTTACTTTTGAGTAGTTCTTCTTTTTTTCATTGATCTGTGATGCCCACTGTTCTGTATCAAACTTCCATATATAAATGTCTCTATCAAACTTCCATATATGTGAAGGTTGGCTAATTTCTCTGGTTCTGCAGATATCATACTGTCATCACTGTTATACTAATAGCTTCATAATTACTCTTGATATCTGATAGGAAAGTCCTTCCTTGTCCATCAGAAAGATCTTGGCTACTGAGCCCTTTTCTTTTACGTATATAGTTGGCCCTCCAAAAACGTGGGTTTCACATCTGAGTTTTCAACCAACTTCTGATCAAAAATATTCAAAAAAATTAGAAAATAATAAAAAATAACAATAAAAATAATACAAATAAAAACAATACAGCATAAGAACTATTTACATAGCATTTATATTATCTAGAGATGATTTCAAGTATATGGGAGGTAGTGCATAGGTTATATGTAAGTACTATGACATTTTAAACAAGGTACTTGAGCATCTGTGGCTTTTGGTATCTGTGGGGGATCCTGGAACGAATCTCCTAAGGATACTGAGGGATGACTGTACATTTAGAATTAGCTTATTAAATTAAAAAAGAAAACAAGAACTCTGGAGTTTTTAGAACATCTTTTGTAATATTTATTCCTGAGTCTCAAACTTTTGTTACATGAAAGTTTTATACTTTTGTTATGTAAAAGACTCAAGAATAAATGTATAAGTTTTACAGATTTTAACCCTTTACATGTATATAGCAATTATAATTTATGGTACATTGACTAAAACTTACAGAAAATGTTAAATAATGCTGGCAACAGTGGTTTGAAAACTTAAGTTTTTTGTTGCAAACTATATACATGCCATTGAAAATCTAGAAAAGAGATATGACAAAAAAGAAAAAAATTAATGTCTATATAGTAAAACTACTCTTATTGAAAGTGTTATGTAAGTGCCTGTTCTTCTACATTTTCCATCTAATGCTGGGTGTTTTAATTAAAAAAAAAAACCGAATCTTTGCCAAGTTGATAGATATGTTAGTTTCCTAGGGCTGCCATAACAAATTACCACAAACTAGGCAGCTTAGAACAAGAGAAAATTATTGTTTCATAGTTCTGAAGGCCAGAAATGAAAAATCAAGGGGCCACCAGGATCCTATTCTCTATGAAGGTCCTAGAAGAGGACAATCCTTTCTTGCCTCTACCTAGCTTCTTGTGGTTTGGGGCAATCCTTGGCTTTCCTTGGCTTGTAGCTGCATCACTCGTCTCTGCCTCTGTCATCACGCAGTGTTTTTCTTATGTATCTCTGTGTCTTGGTGTCTTTATGTGGCCTTTTTATGACATCAGTCATTGGATTTATGGTGCACCCTAATCCAGTATGACCTCATTTTAACTTGCTTATACCTGCAAATTTGTTTCCATCTAAATAAGTTTACATTCATAGGTACTGGGGGTTGGGCTTCAACAATTGGTAAAAAATATTGTTTCATTTTTGTTTTAATTATATTATCACTTATAAAAATGAAAATGTTAAAATTAAATCATTGAATTTAAAAAGAAGAAAGGCTTAATATGCACTTGCTAGATCCTTTTAAACTATGATGTTTTCAATTTTGTTATGGCCATTGGGTTGCTCAAAGTCAAATGTGGAACCTATCTTTATTAGTTAATCATGCCAGTATGGTGTATGCTTTTTTCTGGAGTAGGGTTACATTTTTAAAAACTTTAATTTATAAATTCACTTAAAATAAAAATAATAAAGCCATTACATGTGAACACAATAATATTTTAATAACTATAAAATAGTACATAAAATATATAAATTGACAGTATTTTACAAAATAAAAGACATTGAGTGAGAAGTGTACCATTGCTTTATATTTTTGCAAATCTTTTTAACTGGCTTAGATAGGCAGCTATATCCTCATATTTGTTTTTGCATTTATTCTACTATTCTATTGTGATATCATATATCATGTAGCCTCTGGAAAACTGCACTGTACACTTGTGAAAAAATGATAGTGAAAAAGGCAAATAATATCTTAATATTATTATAAAAACAGTTTTGACCTTGCAGATCCACTAAAAGACTCTTGAGGAACCTTACAAGTTTTTTGACCACACTTTGCGAACTGCTTCTCTAAATGGTTAGCTTTCAAACATTTTTGACCATGACTCCCCAGTAAGAAATAAATTTTTTAAATTGTGCCCATGTACATAAACACATGTATAAGCACATACCTTCCTGCATGTTTATAAGTCTCTTGAACTCCTGGCCTCAATTGATCTTCCCACCTCAGTGCTGGGATTACAGGTATGAGCCACCACTTAAAATGTAAACAAAAGTTTCACTTTTACTATTGACCATTCACGCTGACATATTTCTTTCTTTTTATTTAATTTAATTTCATTAAAAAGTTGCTGGTTGTGATTTACAACTTGATTTCGCATGGGTTGAGACTCCAAATTTGAAAATCACTGCTTTAGGGAGTATATATTTAAGAATACAGTCTCTGTGTCCATAGAGCACTTTTCAAAGTGATTATCCCAATTTCTGCCACCACTCAACAGAGCATGAGTGTCATCTGTCCACATCCTTGCTGACACTTGGAATTATCAGAAATTTCTTCTCATTTAAAAAATGTCATATTTTAATTTGCATTTCCTGATGACTAATTCGTATGTTTCTTGGCTATTTTAAGTTGCCTGTTCATCCCCTTTGTCCATTTTTTAATTCAGTTATTTATCTTTTTCCTTGATTATAGGAGTATTTTATATATCTAGGATAAAAATAAATTGTCAGATTTTTTTCATCATTCTTTTTTTTATTGTGGTAAAATATATATAACATAAAACTTACCATTTTAACGATTTTAAGTATGTAGTTCAATGACATTAAGTATATGTACATTGTTGTACAACCATCACCATCATCTATCTCCAGATTTTTCATCTTCCCAAACTGAAGCCCTGTACCTATTGAACAATAACTCTCCATTTGCCTCCTTCATCCAGCCCCTGGTAACCACCCTTCTACTTTGTGTCTATGAATTTGACAACTGTAGAAATCTTATGTAATACTGTATAATGTGGAAATATATAGTATTTGCCCTTTAGTAACTGGCTTATTTCACTTAGCATGTCTTCATGGTTCATCCATAGTATAGCATGTGTCAAAATTTCTTTTTTAAGGCTGAATAATATTCTGTTGTATGTATATACCACATTTTGTGTATTCTTCATCAGTGGATGTATACTTGGGTTGCTTTTGGCTATTGTGAATAATGCTGCTATGAACATTGGGGTACACATATCTCTTTGATATTTAAAGCCATGGAAAAAAAACGTATTTAAATCTGAAGTACATTTAACATCCTAAATTTTCCCACAATTGAATTAAATATATTAAATAATTTTAAAATTGAAATTTGTAAAATATATTAATTGCTTAAAATGTTTACTGCATTGGTAGGTATATTTCATTAATTAAATAATATTAAGAGAGAAATCTCTTTCAAAGTGGAACTTTTTATAAGTTTGGGATGGAAAGAAAAGTAATACTTTGGGCCAAGAGGTAACTGTCAGAGAAACTTCATTCTATTTTTAATGAAAATTGAATTTAAAAATTAGTATTCAGATCTTGTCATAGGTAATAATAGTAAATACAGGGGAAAATGGACAGAGGCTGTCAGCAGGATTGAATTTAAGAATCATCAAAACTAGGCAGGTCTTGCTGAGCAGCTCCTGATTTAATACTTAAACAAGGTAGAGTTCAAGGCATGGCTTAAGATGAAAGATGAGACTGTCATTGAGAATTACTTTCTCTTTTTTTTTTTCTTTCAGGCTTTTTTCTTCTTTGTTGAGGCTTGTTTGGTTTTATTGCCGTTTATTGTAAGCAGACACTTGTACGGATGATTCAACTTATGTTTGTTGGTATCGGCAGGGATTTTCTTATGTGAAACTCACAGTTAAAACGTGTAAACACTAGACGTTTAAAACAAATATTAAAACTTAGAAATTTAAAAATAGTAACCAAATTATTAGATGCTTCAGGATATGAAGGCCATAAAATTATAGAGCTCTCTTGAAAGCAGGGTTTAGACACACCGAAAGTCTGTGGGTGGCTTAATTGAGATTCTAGGCTATATTATTAGAGTTCTTAACATTTTTCTGTACCGTGGACCCTGCTGGCAATCTGGTGAAGTCTATGCAGTCCTTCTTAGAATAATATTTTTAAATTTAATAAAGTATATAATTTTACAAAGAAAAATTATATTGAGTTACAGTTGTAAAAATATTAAATCAAAATTATGATAAAGATATATATATATACTTATAAATTAATGCAATAAATATTAAGATCTAACAGTGGGCCTGCTAGTAATTTTTGAATAATGATGAGGGTAAACAAAATTTAGTGATTACCTAACAGTGCAATGAACTATAAAAATATCTGTGATTTCTGTTAGTCACAGGTATTGCTAACACTCCTTGGTTTGATAACTACATTTATAATTGAAGATAAATGCTAAATTTCAGTTAGAGTAGTAAAAATGAAAATGAACTCTTCCCCCCACCCCATTCAAATTTGCTGATACTCTGAATCCCATCCATGAACCTGTATGGTTGGTTAAGGTAAGTTAAGAACCTTTACCGGAAGGATTATCAGAAGCCTTAGACACCTGAATTATTTTGTTTTAACAAAATTGTTTGTTTTGTTGTTAGTAGTGACATATAATAATTCGTAGAGCAATTTATCAACTCACTGAGATAGCTAGAATTTGATTTTATTGTCTGTATCAGCATTTCTTCAACCTCACAATGATTATAATGAAGAAACCCCAATATAGCACTGATTCATCATTTTGAGTAAAATGATTATTTAAAAAATAGACTTTATTTTTCAGAATAGTTTTAGATTTACAGAAAATTTAAGAAGCTAGTACAGGAGTTTCTCATATAACCCCCACCCAGTTTCTTGTATTATTAACATCTTACATTATTTTGGTATACCTGTCACAATAAATGAATCAATATTAGTACATTATTATCAGCTAAAATCCACAGTTTATTCAGAATTCTATAGTTTTTACCTAGTATCGTTTTTCATTACCAGGGTCTCATCTGGGCCACCACATTACATGTAGTTATTGTGTCTCTTTAGGCTCCTCTTGGTTGTGACTGTTTCTCAGACTTTCCTTGTTTTTCATGACCTTGACAGTTTTGAGCAATATTGGTTGGGCATATCATATAATGCCCCCCTACTGGAATTTGTGTGATGTTTTCTCTTGATTTGACAGGGTTATGAGTTGAGGGAGGAAGATCATAGAGGCAAATTGCTATTCTCATTACATCATATTAAGAGTACATACTGTTAGCATGATTTTTCACTATCCATATTAATCTTGATCACCTGGCTGAGGTAGTGTTTGTTAGGTTTCTCCATTGTGATTACTTCCCACCTTTTCTTATTGTACTCCTTGGATGGAAGTTAATATATGCAGCCCACATTTAAGAAGTAGGGAATTTTACTCCCTGTCCTTGAGGGTGAAGTATCTATATAAATTATTTGGAATTTTTCTGCATGGGAGATTTATCTACTCTCTCTCATTTACTAATTTATTCAATCATTTGTTTATATTAATATGAGCACATGGATATTTATTTTATAGTTTGGATTATAATCCAATACTGCTTTATTTTATTGTTCAAATTGTTCCAGCTTTGGCATTGGAAGCTCTTTCGTCTCCTGTGCTCCCTTGACATACTCCCATCAATGTGGACTGTTTGGAGAATGGTATTGAAAACCAAGATATGTGTGCTAAGTGTGCTTGTGGCAGGGTGTTGTTCCTTTTGTGCCCTCTCAGCTGTCATGGCAAGGAAATATATTCATATATGCTAACCTGTATATACAGTAAGTCCTCAATGTCATTGATAGGTTCTTGGAAACTGTGGCTTTAAGTGAAGTGGCGTATAATAAGCCAATTTTTTTCCTTCCTTAACTATGGAAATGATGTTATTTGAGGACTCGCTGTATGTGATTTCACTTAAAGTTTTATTCATAAATTATTAATAATATTTAAACTCTGTTCCACTTGCTACTTATGTCGTACATTATATTTTTCCTTGATTCATAAAAATTTTAATTCCTATAATACTTATTTTGGTGGTGACTATTATTTCTCAAAATATATTCATTATATAATAATTCTAAAACCATTTTCTCTTTGCTCTTTTAAATTTTAGGGACCATCGATAAAGATTATAGTGTTAAGGAAAATTGATTACGATTACTTAGTTAATTTAATTTTTTTAACCAATCCATTCTATGTGGAAAGTGTCCTTTCAATGAATTGGTCAATTGACTATCCATATGAAAAAATGCATCTTAACCTTCACGTTATTTAATAAACCAATTTTAGAAACATCTTAAAATTTAAATGTACAGATAAAATAACAAACTTTATAGAGGAAATCTTAGAAGAATATCTTCTTGGCCTGGATGAGTTAAAGATTTCTTAAAAAGGAAATGAAAATGATTTCCATACAGGAAAATACTGATAAGAGAATATACTAAAATTATACTTTTGTTCACCAAATTATATCATTAAGAAAGAGAAAAGGCAACTGAGAGTGGAAGAAGATATTTGCAATTCCTTTATCTAATAAAGTCCTTGCATTTTAAATATATAAAAGATTCCTACAAATCAACAAGAAAAAGAAAAGCAATCCAATAAAAAAGGGTAGTAGATTTGAGTAGGTACCACACAAAAGAAGATACCCAAATGATTAATAAACACTTGAAAAGGTGCTCAAATCATTAATTCTAAGGGAAATATAAATAAACCAATTCAATATCTCTATGCACCTACAAGAAGGGTTAAATTTAACAAAAACAAACAAAATTACAGTACCAAGTTTTGGCAAAGATGCAGAATAGTCAGAAGTCTCATACACTGCTATAGGGAGTTTACATTTTTATATTCAGTTTGAAAAACTGTTAGCAACTACTGAAGCTTAGCATAGGTCCATCTTATGACTCAGCAATTTCACTGCGAGATGCATAACCAAAAGAAAACTGTACAGTAAAATATGTGTGAGAGTGTTCATAGCATAGCAACATTATTTTCTATAATGAAAAACTGAAAACAACCCATTAATGGAATGGATAAATTATTTTAGATGTATTAACACAATGGAATGCTACATACAGTATTGAAAAAGATTATTATATCCCACAGCATGGATAAATCTCACAGGTATATAATATGCATGAAGAAGCCTGACTCAAGAGAGTACATGCTCTGTAATTCCATTTATACAAAGTTTGGAACAAAGCAAAATTTGTTTGTTGTGATAGAAGTCAGAACAGTGTTTACCTTTGGGTAGAAGGTGACTAATAAGGCTTCAGAGGGGCTGGTAATGTTATCATCTAGTAGTTCATGGGTGTTTTCAATTTGTGAAAAAATTATCAAAATATGCACTTAAGATTTGTGCATCTTTTTGTGTAGATGTCATATTTTCATAAGTTTATGAAATAAGGCATTTTGTTGCTCTTTTTGCCATAGGAGTTTTCCATAAGAGAAGTTTGGACTCTAAATATTAATAGTTGCCTAATACTAACCCTTTTTAATTTTTGACTCCTACAGAATTTCAAACTAAGTTTATATGTAAACTTCCAATATTTATATCTCCAGTCCTAATTTCTTATGCTATCCATGTTGTTGCATAACTGTTTCAGACGTTGCATAACTGAAAGCCCATAGGATATATTAGATTTCCTGAGACTTAACTTGTTGAAAATCATATCTATAATATTTCATACCAAAATAATACTCTTTCCCAAACTTTCTTTTAATTCCCCATTGTCATCATCGTTCTCTTGGTGCATTAGATTTTGAACCTGAAAGATTTATGATTTTTGCCACTTCTCATCTCCCTCATTTAGTATTCTACCAAATCATTCAATTTACTTCTCTGAAAATTTTCTTGGATCTGCTCTCTTCCCTTCTGTTTCCACAGCTACCAATTGAGGCCAGGCCATTGTTGCCTCATTCCTGGACTCTTACAGTAACCTGCCACTTGCTCTCCCTGTCTCTTCTTGCTCCATATCTGACAAATGTAATTTTTTCCATTCTCCCATGATCCAGAATTTGAATTCCTAATCTAATGCCTATTACAACTTCTGTTTGTAAGCCATATCGCTTCAAGAAGATCAACCTAGTCTTCCAAGTGCTACCTTTGAGTTCCCAATATGGGAAGATATCCTGTGTACCCAAGGTAATCTGTTTATCATTTCCTGTACAGTAACTTATTTCTTCCCTGTTCCTATTGTTATGTATTGCTGAATTCCCCTTCTACACTGTCTGTTACAGCTGTGAAACATCAGCATCTTTTTTCTTGAACAATTTTTTACCCCATTTTGAGGCCTCCACTATTTTGTTTCCCCTTGGCTCTTCGTATTCTGTTTAAAAAAGGTTATTTTGTTGTTGTCCTTCAGGTACTTTGTATGTGTCTATGGGCTTTCCCTTGACATTATAAGTTTTACATTTCTTTTATTTACTTTGTGCCTAGAATTGTGTGTAAAGCAGTGAGTATTTAAAAAATGCTTTAAAAATAAATCATAAAATGAATAACTGATATCACATATTTTGCTTCTTCAATCACAAAGTTGGTATCAGTATTTACAAAAATATTTGTCCAATAAATATAGCTCTTCACGCAGAAGCTACTTTTTCATTTCATATAATACTTATCTGCATATGAAAAGCATGCCAGCCTCTAACAGGAACTATACTTTGGTAGGTGCTTAGTACTTGAAGAATTAGTTTGAGAATCATCTTTTCTCTGTTTCACCTGCTTATATTTTACCCATTTTCTTCTGCTGTGATTCTCACTCCTCTTTTACTTTGTCCTTGACTGCTTGATTTTCCTACTTCTGAATCCTTTTCTTGACTTCCAATTTTTGTTTTCCTTCTGGTGACTGTTATATTTTTCATAGCTTCCTAATCTTGGGTCTGTCCATTTGGTGGGCCTCATATACAATATTCAATCATATGTATGTATATACATAAACCCTTTATTATAAATGTGCATTCTTTGAATTATTTGCTAAAGGAGTCTCAGAAGAAACAGTTTTTGACAAATGGTAAAGGTTGGTCTTAGCTATGTTGCAATTAGCATGGACATAAAATGTAAAATTCATTTTGAAAAGTAGTGTGAACCCGAAGGAATATGTTGAGTAGTGTGCCGAAGGTATGCTTCTGGGCCTATTCATTTTATTTCCATTATTGATGAAGTAATTGGGAAGGTACTTGTCATGCTTGTATGGTGCTAGAGCAAGTATTGTTTTAAAAAGATAAGCATAGTCTTGTAGAATTAGAAAAATCATCCTATGGAAATCATGATAATATTCTAGATGGCCAGTTTAGTTTGCTCAAATGTGGGAAAGCCTATACATAAATTTTGTAGAAAAAGATGATTTAATTGTTAGTTAGCATTAGAGATAGAGTTATTCAATGTAGTTTGAAATGCAAGAGCCAGAAGATAATCAAACAATACCCCAGTGACATTACCATTACCAGAGGGGGAGAGAGAGAGAAAGGATGGGGGGTGGGGAGAGGGAGAGATGGACAGATACAACTAGAGAATTCTAGTGGAAAACAGACAACAAAGAACCAAAAAAAAAAAAGAAAAAAGAAAAAGAAAGGGTAAGAGACCAGAGAAATATGGGGGTTAGTGATCTGGTTATTTAGACAGAGTGGCTATGGAAGGATTTCTTCATAAGATGACATTTAGGCAGAGAACTGAAAAAAATGAGCTGTGCAGGCACCTGGAGGAAGAATGCTATAGGCAGAAGGAATAGTAAATGCAAAGGCTTTGAGGCTAGCTTGATGACTTTGGAAAACAGCTGGAAGGCTGCAGTGTAGTAAATGAGAGGGGAGAGTGGTAGGAGATGAGATCAGAGAGGCCATGAAAATCACTCCTTACTCTGAGTATGAAAGGAAGCCATTGGAGAGTTTTGGCAGGAGGGTGGCATGTTTGATTAATGCTTTAAATAGATCATTTCCTTGAATTTCAATAATTTTATCACATACCTTGGAATTCTTCATTCTATGTCATTTTTATAGTGTACTCTTTCTATTTGCATATTCTTGTTTTATAAAGTTTTCTTGTATTATGTCATTTAATATATTTTTCTGTTTTGCCATTTGTGTTTTTCAGGTATACCAATTATGTAAATGTTGGATCTCTCTTTTCTCTTTTCTATATTGATTGTTTGCTCCTTAAATTTTTGCTTATTCCAGTTTTAATTTTGTTTGCTTTCGACTGGCTTTTCCTTCATGTTTATTACTGACTGTGTCCCTTCTTATGCATTCTTTTTGGAGCTGTTTTCATTGTAACTTTTCCTTTCATGATGCTTTTTCACCCTTCCCCTTTTACCTGAGACCAATGTGTTCATGTTTTATTATTTTTTTGTATCTCAACATAACTGACCTGAGATTATACAAAATTTTTTTTACCTAGTTTTTTTTTTATAGAGGTGAGATTTAACTTTTTATGGATATGTAATCTTTTTGCAAATTGTAAAAAGTACTTTGGATGAATTTAGTATTGATTTTATTCTGTCATATGTAAGTGATTTTCTTTTTCTTGATGAATGTTCTTCATTTGCCTTTTTTTTTCCCTGCCTTTCCTCTCATTTCCTTACCACTTATTTGTAGAGACGCTGGTGGTCCATTTTTGATGATTTCTCATCTTTAAATATACACATTTCTTCCTTGGTCAGCTACTTGAAGAATTGTTTCTGGATATATAGAGCCATGATCTTGTTTCATAGTAGAAGGAGTTTCTTAGTATACAGAGGTACATGAGAGTGGATTATTTAGCATTTATTACTCTGTGGCTTACTGCAAGGCTTCTCGTAGTGTTGTTTCTTTCCCTTATTCCATCTTATCTGTAGATTGCATTCTGCAAATTGGTTGTGTGATTTTTCATTCAGCACAGTCTTTCCTGCTTCTTTTTCATATCAGATTGTGTTGAAAGAAGCTATAATCACAACCTATGCAACTGTTATCATTGAACCAAAAAAGAGATTATTTGCATGCTACTTATTTTGGATAACTGTGTTTTGATGATGTTTTCTAAGATCTCCAGCTATGAATCATCTTCTCCTGGACTATTCCTGCCCTTATATTTGTCTTCATTTAATTTTGCAGGGCTTCTCATATATTTTGAGCCAGGATGAAATATGCCTCATATGTCTTATTTCAATATCTGGGCCATCTGCATGTATGTTTCTATTTTCTCTTTATTCTATTTCTTGGTATGCCTGTTATTTCAAGTTGATTGCCAGACGTGGTATATGGAAAGTAATAAAGGCTTTGTATGACATTACTTCTTTCAGATTGCCTCTGCCCTAACCTCTGAGAGGCAGCAAGTGTGGAGACAGATAACATGATCCATTCAGGGACTGAATTGACTGAAGGCTGGGCTGCAGGCTTCGTAATCTTTGGTTTCCTTTTGTCTAACCTCCACTCCTAGTGGTAGCCCTCAACACAAGTCCCAACTGAAAACCTTTATGTTACTAGGGGCCCCCCTCCTTGGATTAACCTACAATTTTTACTTCTCAAAACAGTGATACTGCTGAAAACTCTGGTGTACTTTTCAGGGTTTTTTCCCTTGGTTTCTTGGCTTGCTTCCCTGTGAATATTAAGATTTAAGAAATTCCTTGAGGAGAAAACTGCTGATATGGTGCCCATTTCTCTGTGAATCCCTTTTCTCAGGCATCTTGGTTCCTCAAGTCCTGGCTGCCCTGCCCACACTCTGCTTTGATTTCCATCCTCATCCTCCACCATTGGAAAATACCTTTAGGGTAAAAGCAATTTGCAGAATGTTGACTCATCTCTCTGAGATTTCTTCCTCTGGTCTCCTTACATCCAGGCTGCCTTGGAAATCCTCTAATGCCTTCCTGCTAGGGTGTTTTTTTTTTTTTTTTTTTTTTTTTCCGGTATCTTTCTGGGTTTTTCAGTTGTTCTCAGTGGGAGTGTGATGGTTATCTTAGAAGGTGTATAACAAGATAATTGACCAGAACTTCGTACTAACCTTTCTTAATTATTCACACTTACTAGAAGTTTAATCTTTAAAATGAAAATCAATTGTTCCTTCAACTGATGCTTGCTTACACTAATTTTAGATAAAGTACTAAAGATTATAAATACCTTTATCCTTTTAAAAATTTCAGTCCCACAAAGGTGAAAAATTTTAAATAACTTAAATATTAAATAATAGAGAAATGATTTAGTTGATTGATAATTTAAATACTGTGGAAAAATGGAGAAGTGCTTTTTATCAAATGGTAAAGACATCAGAAAATGAAATGAATGAAAATCTTGTGCACTAACACTGCAATTATGTAATAACATATTCTTGTATACTTATATCATAATAAGTATATCACTTAATTGATAAACCCCTTTGTTGAAATTTTGGGGTTATGCCTTCCTTTTTAAAAACATTATTACATTGCTTTTTATAATTTTAAAAAGTTTCTAAAACTGCAAATAAAGAGCAAAGAACTCTGGTAAGTGCTCACCTAACTAATCTACTGATAAAGAGTTATAAAGAGAATGTAACTTTACTGAGGGCAGGGACTTTTTTACTCCTGTCTTATTTACTGCTGTGTATCTACATGCTGTAATAGTACCAGACTCAGTAAATATTCATTAAATGAATGAATGCTTAAACAAGATAACCATGATCTTAGTTTTATGGGAGTAAGCATTTTTTTTTTAAGACTTGGCTAATTTAGAAGTCAATTTCATTTTTACTACTATGGTTCATGATACATTTGTTTTCTTTATTCTTACAGGCTATTTATTTTCTTCAGGCTCCTTAGTGATACAAAAGTGTCATAAAGTTAGTCAGAAGCTTTCTTAACAATGACCTATTCTTTTAGAACCACATGGTCAAAGAGCTGGAGGCCCGTGTGCAGCAGCTGACTGGAGAAGCAGAGAACAGTAATTTACAGAGGCAGAAATTAATACAAGAAAAATCGGAACTTGAAAGATGTTACCAGATAACATGTAGTGAATTACAAGAGGTAAAGGCAAGGTAATGTCTGAAATCAGATGTCTATCAGGCATAGCTAGAAAGTGTTGATATTAACTCTATAAATTATCAGCCAAAATTACCTTGTGCATTTAACCTTGAGAAGTTTCTAACCTAAATACCACTGTTTGTTTATTTTTTAAAAGTCCCTTGTAACATAAGTATAATGCTTAGAAGCAGCTGATAAAAATGTTGATACTTATTTGATATATTGAATGATAATATACTTGGATTTAGTTGATTAAAAAATTCCATTTTAGAGATTGGTTCTAAATATATTGGAAGTCTATTTTATTCTCTTATTGCCTTTAGGCGCAACGCACTGCATAAAGAGAAAGATCATCTTGTAAATGATTATGAGCAAAACATGAAACTATTACAAACCAAATATGATGCTGATATAAACCTTCTAAAACAAGAACATGCTCTTTCGGCTTCTAAGGTATTGTGTGTGCTGGTAGATACATCCACCCAAAGTAGTTATTTACTTTACTTGCTTATAAGTCATGGATAGCCATGTAGAGATTATTTGACATTTGAAATTAGTCTGTCCTTCACTTTATCCTTAAAATAACAGAAATTTTGAGAATTTTTATTGACATTTAAAATGTCAAATGTCTAATAGATAGTACAACATAAATATTTAATAAACTGAATTCTGCTATAAGTTAGCCCTTTTAAGTACCAAAGTTTTTAAAGAAGGAAACACATAAATCCCAAGAAGAAATGCTTAGTTGTGTTAATAATACATTTTTCAGAGTAACTATATACATTATTATTACTATTATTTTGAAATCTTGGGTTCTTCTTTAGTTTTATAATTAAAATTTGAAAAGACTTCTGTAAACCTATTATTTTTATCTCAGTGTTACATTTCATAACATTAAGTACTATACAGCATTTAATTTTTATTTTTACTTTAAAGGATTTTTATACTGTCTTTTAAAAATATTTTCTACTCAGATTTACAGATAATTTTATTCTGATTGAACTTTATGGGGAAAATAGGTATATTTTTTCAACTAGAAGTTATAAGATTGTACAAAAATCAATATTCTGCTTTTTATTTTTCTTCTTAAAATCCTTGTAGACATCTGGTATGATTGAAGAATTAGAACAGAACATCTGTCAATTAAAACAGCAGTTACAGGAATCAGAACTTCAAAGAAAGCAACAACTAAGGGTGAGTCTTGTATTTCTACACAGAACAATGGCCAGACACACCTTTCCTTTTCTTGATTTATATGTATACATAAGAGTCAATTAAAAAAAAACTCTAAGAAATGCAAGTAGCCTTTTCTGGTTACTTTATTCTATTGTATAATTTTTCATTTAAAAATTTTTTTTAACAAAGGTAGATGCTAATAAGATATAGAGAATAAAGGACAATAATTTTAATTTGAATGATCTCTTTTGAGATTAGTTTCAAAAATAAACCTATTTAAATATATTATTATTTTAAAATAATTTTCTCTTTTTAAATTATCTACAGATAATATCTCTATCTCTCCCTTACCTTTTAGATCTTTCCTTTTCTCTCATAGTCAAAAAGTATCAAAAGTACCAAGGACTGGTATAAATTCCAGTCTATCATCTCCATATTGACTCAGTTGATCATTTTAAAAGTAATATCCTAATCCAAAGGGTCAGAAAGGGTTTCTAACACTGTAAAGTAGGTACTTTAGGGAATAGTAATATCTTTAGATAACTAGGGTTTTATGCCCTATAATACAAAGCTACTCCTGTTTCTAATTGTGGCTTGGAAAATGGGGCAAGTAGGGCTCTCTTAATGATATGCAAAACTCTGAAGTAAAGTTTGACATCAAGTAGATTCATCGATTTCATTTGATTACTAATTTTATTTTCAGTAGCAATTTTAGGTATAATAAAAATAAACATTTATCATTCACAGGATCAAGAAAATAAGTCTCAAATGGAGAAAAGTAATTTAAAACGCACCTATGAAAAAAAGGTAATATGTTTCGTTGGAAGCTATAAAACATTTAAAATAGAAAGTGAGGCATTAATGACCCTTAAAGAATAATTTGTGTCTAAGTTAACTTTAGCTAACCAGTGATTAAATTTTGCTTCTTTATTCTCTGTGTTTATAAACAACTTCTTCAGTTCAATTATTAATTATATCAACATTAAAACACTACGTGCATTTTATATTTAATTAGTGAAGAATATAGTCGGCCCTCCATATCTGTGGGTTCTGCATCCGTGAATTCAATCAACTGGATTGAAAATATTCACAAAGAAAAATTCCACAAAGTTCCAAAAAGAAAAACTTGAATTTGCAACACAAGTACTACTTTGAATCCATACAAATGAAGTGATGTATAGGCATTGTATTAGGTATTATAAGTAATTTAGAGATGATTTGAAATATGGGACGATGTGTGTAGGTTACATGCAAATACTGTGCCATTTTACATCAGGGACTTGAGTATCCTCAGATGTTGGTATCCTCAGGAGTCCTGGAACCAATCCCTTACGGATATGGTGAGATGATTGTATTATTATCTTAACTTTTTGTAATAATACTTTGAAATTATATTCTCTTTCTACCAGTTTATGATACAATCAATATCATAAACTACCAGTTTACGAAACAATCAGTATCATAAAAAGTGTATGCTTTTCTCATTTGCGCAATGAGAACTTTAAATATTTAACCAAAGAACATAGAACATGAAAAATTGGGTACTATTCAAAAATGCTTAATAATTGTTTCTTGTTTATAATACTGAGTATTTCTACTGACATATGTTGGTATCCCTGTTATCAGTAAGAACTGAGGGCCTATTGGCACATTTAATACTACAGACAGTAAAGTACAGAGTTCTATAGATTTGTAACTATGAAACTTCAGTTTTGAAATTGTTGTTTGCTATAAGAAAATGAAAGACTAATTGAAATAGCAAAGATGTTGCTGCTTCTATAATTATTTGCTATTCTAATATTTAGCAAATTAATCCATTTGTAACATATACATATAATGGAAAATGAGAAAAAGGTTAACCTTTCAACTAACTACAATACATACAAATTAAAATTAAACGTGGTTTATATCACAAAATTCTTAAAAAATATTTTGTAATATCACATCTTATCTATCCATGTAGACACTCAGCAGATATCCGTTAAATGCTTACATTGGGGAAGGTATCATATTAGGCAAGTATCATATTAGGTACTGAGGTGGGGTTGAAGATGAATTACAGATAAACTCTGCTCTCCAAGGGCTTAATGTATAGGAAGAAGAATGTTTCTATCATTTAGAAAAGTGAGTATTTCTACTGACATGTATTGACCTATATATGTGCTCTTTATAACACATTTTCTTATTGCTATAGTTTTAATCCAGCTCAATTCAAGATCTTAAGCATATTTCATGTCTATAAAATGATATCTGAACAGGAAAAGGAAATATTGCTTTTACTGAAATAAAGAATATATTTTCAGTGTCTACTGCTGAGCCATACAGCTTCATAAATATCTTACCGAAAGAAGAACATGTATTATTATAAGCCTTGCTCCCCACTGTATAAGGCATATGGATCCTCTGGGTGTACTTGTTAGTCTATTGTTCATTCTTTGGGCAGATCACTGGCTTCCTGCCTATTAAGGAACACCTTCCTGGCCTCCTGCTCTGTTACGCTGTGGTCAACTCTCTTCCTGAGAGATGGTATCTGTGTATCTGTGAGACAGATGGGCTAATGGCAAGGGGAAGGGTGCACATTTGCTAATTGTGAAAAAATGTATTCCTATCTCAAACTTCTTTAAGTCCAACTGAGGGTGTTAGATATAGAGATCGACCTAGAAAGAAAATCTTTCTCCTACCACTATCTTTTGTGGGTACTTCGCCACTAAGTAAATTAAGGTTTTTGCTGTCAGTCCGTCTCCCTGATGAACATACACAAGAAAGGGAATATTAGAGCTCAATTCTTCTTTACCTAGTAACCTTCTGACCATTCCTATTATATTTCATTTCAGGGAGCAGACCTAAATCCTTTTTATTAGGCATCATAACTACAACTATTCCCTTTCCATGAGGTATCAGTTGGCCTAGCTTTTTAATAAAGTAACTAAAGAGTGTTGTTTTCAATGTGAATAATAAGACTTGTTTAAAATAATAGCAATCTTTAAAAGAAAAATGACCATATTTGTTCATATTGCATATATACTTTCTTTATATTGGAGGAAAATGTTGCTCAGCATGTCACTTTTTGTTTTACAATTAATTCCATAATCTCCCCCTTTTAAATTGACATCTGTTCTTTCTTTATTAAACCTGCTGTGATCTCAAGCCTTGAAGATTTGATGTCTTGTACCCCCCTTCGGGAATATCCTTTTTGACTGCTCAAAGAGCTGACATAAATCTTACATAGCCCTGGACTGTGTAACTGGATAGTTAAATGGGATGTATAGGGCTTTTGTTTGTTTGACAGTGTTACAGGTGTGCACATCCAATAACTTTTGGAATAAAACTTAGTTCTGAATATCTGTTCAGAAAGAGGAAATGCCATCTGAATGACATTATTTTCTCATGCCTATAAGAAAGCAGCAGGATGGGAGCATACCATTCTAACTTGTCTTTGAGGTAAAAGAAACAGCATCAGATGCTGCCCCTAATTTAAGCACACACATATTATCTAATGGTCTTTATTGCTCTCTAGTGGCTATTGCCTGCTCTTAAGATCTTTGAACATCAAACAAATAATAAGTAGTAAAACTAAATGTCATTGTATGATGAAGTGTCCTAATCTGTTAAATCAGGAAATGGTTAGGCTAAATGATTTTACTAGCAAGGAAACACCTGTCTCCTACAAATAACCAATTGCTTGTTTTCTAAACAGGCACCAGACAGTAAAAGATGGTGCTGTTTACTTAGAGAAGTTTACAAGACAGATGTTAAGCATGTATAGTCTAAAATGTGCTGAATTAAGATATCTACTTAAAATCATTCTTATGTAAATATTTAACAAATGAGATATAAAGTCTAATGGAGTTCAAAACCATTAAAATAAAGTTATTCCAATGCTTAGCATTTATGTACAATTCTTTTAATTATGTTTAAGATAATTTAAAATGTTCACAGCTTTACATATATTGGATAGTATTTTTCAACTCGTACTAACATGATTTTTATTATTTATTTTTTTATTTCAGTATATTATGGGGGTACAAATGTTTAGGTTACATATATTGCCTTTTCCCCACCTGAGTCAGAGCTTCAAGTGTGTCTATCCCCCAGATGGTGCACACCACACCCATTAGCTGTGAACAAAAAAAAAAAAATCAAACAAAAAAAAATACTCAAGAATGAAAAAAGAGTAGTGGGGAATGCCAAAATTAACTAAAATAAAGATGAATCTAAATATTTATTGTATATGCAATACACATAATGCAAGTATTAGAAGAGATTCTTGAAAGAGAAGGTATGTAAAGTTCAAAAAAATTTAAAACAACTGTCTGGATCAATATCCCCACATTATATAAAAGAAAACTAAAATGACTAGGAGAGGGAGAAGTAAACATGTGCTGAGCTATCATTTTAAAAGACAGGACGTAGAATTTAATTTTTCACTTGCTGAATATTAGAAAGATATAGGTTAAAAATAATTGTGAAATCTTTATAGCATCATTGGTGAAATTAAACAGTGTCTTATCCAAGGATACTACAAGAAAAAAAAATACAGGCTAATATCCCTGATGGACATAGATGCAAAAATCCTCAACAAAATTCTAGCAAATCAAATTAAATAGCGTATTAAAAGGATCAGATACTATGACCAAGTGGGTTTATTCTTGGGATGCAAGGATTGCTCAACATAGGCAAATCAATAAATGTGATACACCACATTAACAGAATGAAGGGGAAAAATTATATAAAGATGCAGAAAAAGCATTTGACAAAATTCAATATCCTTTCATAAGAACTCTAAACTAGATATAGAGGAAATTTACTTCTACATAATAAAGGCCATATATCACAAACCCAAAGCTAATATTAATATCATATTCAGTGGAGAAAAACTGACCATTTTTCCTGTAAGATCAGGAACAAGACAAGAATGTCTGCTGTTACCACATTTAGTCAACACAATTCTGTAAGTCCTAGCCAGAGAAATAAATAAAAGGCATCCAAATTAGAAAGGAAGAAGTAAATTTGTCTCAGTTTTAAGATGACATGATCTTACATGTAGAAAACCCTAAAGATTCCACCAAAAAAACTGTTAGAAGTAATAAATGAATTCGTGAAAATTGCAGGATACAAAATTAACATTCAGAAATCGGTTGTGTGTTTATACACAAATAATGAACTATCCAAAAAAATTATTCATAAGAAAAATCCCATTTACAATGTCCTATAAAATAATTAGGAATACATTTAACCAAGGAGGTGAAAGATCTGTGTATTGAAAACTATAAAACATTGATGAAAGAAATTGAAGAAGATACAAATAAATGGAAAGATATCCCAAGTTGATAGATTAGAAGAATTAATATTGTTAAAATGTTCATGCTACCCAAAGTGATTTTGATAAGGATTCAATGAAATCCCTATCAAAATTTCAGTGGCTTTTTTCACAGAATTTGATAAAACCATCCTAAAACTCTGATGGAACCGCAAAAAACCTCAAATAGGCCAAACAGTCTTGACAAAGAAGAACAAAGTTGGAAGCTTCATACTTTCTGTTTTCAAAGTATACTACACAGCTAATGTAATCAAAAAAGTATGGTACGGACATGAAAACAGACAGATAGACCAATTGAACAGAATAACCAAGAAGTAAATCTGGGCGTTTATGGTCAATTCATCTTCTGCAAAGTTGCCAAGATCACATAATGGGGAAAGGCCAGTCTCTTCAATAAGTGGTTTGGGAAAAAACTGGCTATCCACATGCGAAAGAGTGAAATTGAACCCTTATTTTATCCCATGAACAAAAATCAACTAAAAATAGACTAATGACTTAAATTTAAAATCTAAAATTGTGAAACTACTAGAAAACGTAGGGGAAAAGCTTCTTGACATCGGTTTTGGCAAAAATTTCTTGAATATAATAATAAAGGAGAGGAAAAAATAGACAAATGGGATTACATCAAACTAAAAAGTTTTTGCACAGCAAATTAAATAATAGAGTGAACAGGCAACCTACAGAATGGGAGAAAATATTTGCAAACCACACATTTGATGAAGGGTTAATATTCAAAATATATAAGGAACTCAAACAACTCAATAGCAAAAACCTCCCCCCCAAAACCAAAACAAACCCAATAAAAAAACCCAAATAATCTCATGATTAAAAGATGGACTGAGGACCTGAATAGACATTTCTCCAAAGAAGACGTAGAAATGGCCAACAAGTATATGAAAAATGATCAACATTACTAATCATCAGGGAAAGGCAAATGAAAACTACAATGACATATCATCCCACATCTGTTAGAATGGCTTTTATAAAAAACCAAACAAAACAAAACACAAAAACTGAAAGGATGACACGTGTGGGCCAGGATGTAGAGAAAGGAGAACTCTTGTATTGTGTTGGTGGGAATGTAAATTGGTACGGTCATGGCAAACAGCATGGAGGTTCCTCAAAAAACTAAAAATAGAACTACCATGTGATCCAGCAATTCCCATTCTGGATATATATCCAAAGGAAATGAAATCAGTATGTCAAAGAGATATTAATATCTGCACTCCCATATTCATTGTAGCACTGTTCACAATAGCCAAGATATGGGATCAACCTAAATGTTCATGTAAGGATGAATGGATAAAGAAAATGTGGTATATATACAGTGGAATACTATTCAGCCTTTAAAAAGATGAAAATTCTTCATTTGTGATAAAATGGATGAACCTAGAGGACAAAATACTGCATGATCTCTCACTTATATGTGGAATCTAAAAAGAAAAAATCAAACTCATAGAAGTAGATAATAGAATAGTGGTTACCAGGGGATGGGAGAGCGGGGTGTGAGGAATGGGTAGATGTTGGTTAAAGGGTACAAAGTTTTAGTTTAGATGGGAATAAGTTCTGGAGATTTATTGTACAGCATGGCGATTATAATTAAAAATAATGTACAGTTTATACTTGAAAATTGCTAGAGAGTAGACTTTAAATGTACTCATCACAAAAATGATAAGTATATATGATAGTTATGTTAATTAGCTTGATTTAATCTTCCCATAATATTTTTTAATTTTTTTTATTTCAGCATATCACAGGGGTATAAATGTTTAGGTTACATATGTTGCCTTTGCCCCACCCAAGTCAGAGCTTTAAGCGTGTCCATCCCCCAGACGGTGCACATCACACCCATTAGATGTGTATATACCCATCCCTTTCTCCCCTCTCCCATTCTGCCCAACACCCAACAAATGTTATTACTATATGTGCACTTAAGTATTGATCAGTTAATACCAATTTGATGGGGAATACATGTGGTGCTTGTTTTTCCATTCTTGTGACACTTCACTTAGTGGAACACCATATGTATATACAGTTTGTCATTTGTTAATTAAAAGAAATTTAAAAAACACCATGTTGTACACATTAAATATTTACAATTCTTATTTGCCATTTATATGTCAAAAAAGCTGGAAAAAACAATTTGCTGTTTCTTTCTATTAATCTATCAGAACACGGAGAAGTTTGGAACAAGAAAAGCCAGGAAGCAGGAAAAAACGGCATACATAAGAATATTTTGGTGATAGCAATAAAGCTAATAATTTCTCCTATTAAAAGAAAAAAAATGTATAAATTTGAGCCAAATTCAACTATGTGATGTTTGCAAGAGACTTAAATTAATTAACAAAGAAAGATTAAAGCAAAAGGATAGTAAATATGTATAAGTAAACAACAAGGAAAAATAACATTTGAGATATTAGTTTCTCCCTTTAACTTTCTTCCCAACTGTCCTTCTCCCACCTTCTACTTGAATAGATTTACTTTTCTCTGTGTGTTTTTTATAAATTGGCATTTTTACAACATGTTTCCAAAATCTTTAGATTAGGTCATATCTGAGTTTTATTTGGGGGTTTTAATTTTTGATCCTATACATTGAAAAGACTAGATTTGTGTTGGAATGGTGCTTTTGTTGCTTTAGTTATGTTTGTACTCCAATTTAACATGTTTACTATGTGCCAAGCACTGTAATACAGGTTAGGGAGCCAAGATATGTAAGATAATAATTTAAGTCTTGAACCTGGTAAAATTTTGAGCAGACTTTTCTTTTTTTCCCCATATAAAGTAAAATAAATGTAGGGGCAAAAAATTGCAGGGCAAGTTGCTCTTTCTCTTCCTGAGAAGAAAAATAGTCCTCATGAGATATTTTAAATTTACCCTTTAAAATATGGGGGAGAGCTCCTGTTTCCTAATTCTTATTCATTTTCTTCTCTGCCTTTGTTTTTTCTCATTTTAGAGGTTACCTTCGTAGCAACCAATAGGAGCTTTTTGATATTATCATGGAAAATTTCCTCTCTACCTTCACTTCTTTTAGTTTATAAGAGGACATTGATTTTATTAATTTATTTATTTTACTAGAACACCAAGGAGAACAATACAAGAAAATTATAAAAAGAAAAGGTCAAAGAATATAGGGTTTGAGTTAAACAGGTCCCCATCCAAACCGATATAAATAACTAACTACAGGTAGTTTTGGCTAGCACTGTTTGAGTGTTTGATATGGTTTGTCATAGTGTGTGTATATTTTGTTGTTTTGTCATTCTTGTTCTTGTGATTCCTCTCTCATCTCCACTGTCCACCAGTTTAGTTTCACTTTCAGCCTCACCTTGGTTGCCAGTGGGTCTGTAGCAGGTATTCTCACTCCACTAAGTAACTCTAGCTTTCTTACCTACAAGCTAAGGTGCTGCGTCCTCAATTGCCATGGATGTGGAACCATCACTGTTGTTTTACTCCTTCTTTTTCATCTGGCTGTACCAAAGTTTCCTTTGCATATTTTAAGATCCTTGTAATGTCCACACTGGGTATGCTTATCTGCATTTGCATATGAAGGGCTTTCTGTGGAGACAAATTTTCATTTAGCCCTTGTAATTGATTTACTCAAAGGATGCCACATGATGTGGGGATTTCCTCCCAAACTCAGTAAATGGTTCTACAAATTATTCCTAGCAGTGGAAAGAAGAATTTCATATAAACCTTATATGTTTGGGGAATATAGACACATCATTTATTTTATTCTATGAATCTCATGATATTCTTTTCCTTCGGCTAAAATGTAATTTAAAAAAATCAAAAGTGATTGCTCCTTTTTCATTTTCTTACATATCAGTTTATTTTAAAACAAGCAGTTAGGTTCAAGCAATTAACTTTGAACAGAAAATTGGTATTGGAACTATAGTATGATTGGCCAAGGTTCTATCTTGACATGTCTCAATCTAATTTTATATGACAAATGGATTTGAGATAACTGTTTCATTACTCGTATTTCTCTTTTGAGTAAACTTTGCTATTTTCCAATAAATTTTACATGTCCTTGTCGTGGTAGGTTCATGACTTGCAGAGTGAACTTGATAAAGAAAAAGAAGATGCTCAAAAGAAAATTCATAAATTTGAGGAAGCTTTGAAGTGAGTAAAATTATAATATATTTAAATAAAAAATACTCTTATACTAAACTGTAAGCCAAATTAAGTAACTAGAACCTAAACATCATATTTTCATAAGAAGCTTGTTATGGGTTGGTTTGTGTCAGTTTTCTATCGCAAATCTCATTTCAGAATTTTATTACTAGCCAGTAATTTTTTTTTAAAGCAAGAAAAAACAGTTTAGCTATTTCTAAGTGATAGGAATGCCTGTGACATTGCTAATACAAACTAATCATACATTTTGTTAAAAAGTTGCAAGTGTCTTATGAATTCTGGAAATTCCATTAGTTTCCTTTTTGATCGTTACCTTGAATTTTCTCACAATTACTTTCTAATCCTGAAACAAATAATATGTTCAGCTGACTTTTTGCAAATTTATATAATGTATAAAATGTAAGTTGGGTGTAGTGGCACATTCCTATAGTCCCAGCTACTGGGGAGGCTGAGGTGACAGGATTGTTTGAATCCAGGAGTTCCAGTTCAGCCTGGGCAACATAATGATACCCCATCTCAAAAAAAAAAAAAAAAAAAGTAAATATGTAAGATATTTGATTATATAAAGATTCAGAAATATCTATTAAGGTTTGTTCTTGCCAATATTTCACCACTGTAAATATATGTACTATAAGGAAAAGTGAAATAGGGGCTAATTGTATTCTTACAGTTTTTAATTTTTTTTAAAGGTAGGGAATAGAGTGCCATGGCTTAAAATATTAAAGACTTTTGAAAAGAACATACAAGGAAAAGCCTCCCCTTTCATAGAAGCCCTCTAGCTACACATTTTCTCTTCTTGGAAGAAGCAATGTTACCAGTTCCTTGTGTATTCTTTCATTTGCAAGCATAAATTGTCTTTCACCGTCATCTTCCCCTCATACTCTACATGTATTCTGTCCTTACTTTTTTCTTTTCACTTAATACATCTTGAAGATGTTTCATATAATGACATGAACTTCCTCATTCTATTTTATATTTTATGTATTTGGTAGACTATAGTTTTTTTTAACCAGCTTCTTTTGAAAAACACATGATGAAAATTCTTTCATTTGTCTTCTCTATATATATATATCTTGATTTTTACATGTAAATTTGTGATCTGTTTAAAATGTATCCAGTGTAGGTTGTAAGGTATGGATCCGGTTTTTTTGTTAGTTTTTGGCTGTTGTCAAATGGCTATCCACTATCCAATTACTTCAGCATTGTTGATTTGATAAGCTAGCCTCTCCCTCACTAGAGTATCTGTTACAGTACTTTTATCATTGGTATTAGTTCAAGACTTTCTATTCTGTTCCAGAGATCTGCATATGCTTTCAGCAGGGCCATATTCTTTCTGCATATTCTGCAGTTTAAAAATGTTTATTGTCTAGTAGGATTTTTATCCAGCCACTGTATTCTTTTTCAGAATCTTCCTTTTTTTTTTTTTTTTTTGGCTTATCTACATTTTTTCATTTGAACTTTGGAATTAACTTGTCTTGGTAAAAAACTGATTAGGCATTAATATTTCTGTACATGTATATTTCAACAAAGGAAGAATTGACATCTTTTAATGTTGAATCTTTTCAGAACATGATATGCCTTCCCATTTGTTCAGGTCTTCTTTTGTGCCATTCTACAGCTATATACTTTTTTGAAACATATATAATTCATAATAAATTTATACTTAAATATCATAAATTGATTCTTTTATAGTATATGAATACTATATTCTATAGTATATAGAATATGTGCTAGTATTTGGATTACTTATTAGGGTATGTGATATGAAAATTAAAATACATAGGGAGTTGTACATTCTAGGTTTGAAGTTTCATACAGAATTTGAGATATGGATTTTAAAATCTCTATTTGTGGACATACTATGTACTTTTACATGAGTAATGTAAACTCTTGAGGGCATCACTTATTTATACTTCTGTAGCCATTCAATGTTTATGTGATTTTAATCAAATTCATTTACTCATTCACCCCACCATACATTTTTTTCTCGGAACTTTGTTGGTGCTGAGTATAAAGTGCTGAGCAAAACAGGCAAGGTCTCTGCTCTGGCCACTATACATGTCTGCGCAGGTTTTATATGATACAACTGTAAAGGGCACTGTTCACGTAGGCTATTATGTGATGCTCTCTGGAAATTAGTTGTGTTTTTCCTGCTTCACTTGATAACATCAGATATTCTTGACGTTATTTAGTTAGCATAAGACAGTTATTTCGCCTTCTATTGAGCTATCATTGGGATTGCTGCATTGTTTGTAAAAGTAAGAATTTTATAGTGAAGAGATAAAATGAAGTATTTCAGTCACTGTTTCAAGAGCTAGAGTTAGTAATTTCTAGGAAGTCCAGAATCAGTTGGCTTTATCTTCTATGTCAATAACATCTTTTTAAAACTTCTTGCTTGAGTACTTCCCTAATCATCTTGCTGCCCTGTTGACTGGTTACTATCAGCTCAAATGATCAAACCGCGCCATGTTCTTCCTTTGTATAATTTTCTCTCTGTTCACGTATACAGAATGAAAATCAGTGTTTTTTTCTGCTGGAGGCAGTCCTAATAGAATGTTTCTAAAGCTACCCAGTTTTTCCTTTCAGAGAAAAGAAATCTTAGGGATTTATATAAAAAGTCTTGTTTTTTTTTTTTTCATTTCTCAACTCAGAGCATTTTACTTCTTTTTTATTTATTTATTTATTTATTTATTTATTATAGCTTATTATGGGGGTACAACTGTTCTGGTTAGATATATTACCCATGCCCCTCCCAACCCCCCGAGTCTGAGCTTCAAGAGTGTCCATTCCCCAGACAGTGCACATTGTTTTCATCATGGAATTTCTATCCACAACTCTTTAGGGTGTTAATTTTTTGTGGTGCTAATTCCAGACAGCTCTATGAATTTGAAATGCTTTTAAGATTATATCGTTTAAATAATGGGTGACTATAGGAAAAGTAATAATTTAGTAATTACTATTGGAGTTCATTTCAGCATATAAATAGTTCCTGTGTTTATAATGTATTGATATAGTGAAATTATTTTAAGAAATGATAAGTAAAATATCTTTATTTCTAAAACAGACTTAAATGACTTTGCAGTATAAACACCTATTAACATGTAATTAAAACTAAAATATAACAAATATGTAGAGAAAGGTAGATATTACTATACTAGAAATAAAACTATTTCTGTATTTAAATTTTAAATTTGCTTTGACCTGAATGAACTTCTGCAGGTGGTTTGAGTTTAGTGTGAGTTAAGAATGCGGACTCTGGACCCAGCTGTCATGGCCCAAATTCTAGTTCAAATTACCATGTGACCTTAGTAACTTCCATGTGATTCAGTTTTTACATCTGTAAAATGAGGATAGTAATAAGATCTTCCTCCTGAGATTGTTGTGTGGCTTAGAAGAGTTAACATAAAGCATTTAGGACAATGTCTGCTATATATGTGTATTATTATTATTATTATAAGGGCTATATTATATGTATGTATTAGCCCTTATTATTTCATTTCTCATCACCTTATAAAAGGATATAAACAAGTTCTTCAGAAGTAGTAATCTTTTCCTGGCCCCAGTTTTTTTTCTTTTCTTTCTTTCTTTTTGTTTTTTTTTGAGACAGAGTCTCACTCTGTTGCCTGGGCTAGATAGAGTGAGTGCCGTGGCGTCAGCCTAGCTCACAGCAACCTCAAACTCCTGGGCTTAAGCGATCCTACTGCCTCAGCCTCCTGAGTAGCTGGGACTACAGGCATGCGCCACCATGCCTGGCTAATTTTTTCTATATATATTTTTAGTTGGCCAGATAATTTCTTTCTATTTTTAGTAGAGACGGGGGTCTCGCTTTTGCTCAGGCTGGTCTCAAACTCCTGACCTTGAGCGATCCACCCACCTCGGCCTCCCAGAGTGCTAGGATTACAGATGTGAGCTACTGCGCCCGGCCGGGTTCTTTTTCTTTTTAAAAAAACAGCTTTATTAGGGTATAAGTATCACACCATAAAATTAACTTGTTTTAAGTGCACAATTCAATAAATTTTAGTAAATTTGCAGAGTTGTGCAGCCATCACTGTAATTTAATTTTAGAACATTTCTGTCACTCCAGAAAGATCTCTCATGGAACCAAATTTTAGAAGAAAGTGATGATTTTTTTTTTCTGATTAAAAGAAATAACTAATAAGGAACAGGACCTTCAGTAGTTGTTTAGCAGAAAATGCAAACTGACTATTTTTTATTTTGACCCTCAGTAAAAGCTGAAGTCATAATATTATGTTGTACTTTCATATATAATAAAGACCTAATATGTTGCTTCCTGGTTATTTAACTTTCTGTTGTTTTAACTTTGATACAAGGATACATTTAGAAATTAGATTCTCTCTCTCTCTCTCTCTGTGTTTAGTGCTTGTATATAAATGTATTGAAAAGAACATAGAAAAATATATGTATACTATAGTGTTTGAAATGAAAGGAGGGATAATGTTCATGTTTTGTATATAGTTTTAATCATTTCCAAAAATAATATTTGTATGTTATTTTTATACCTTAAGAAAATAGTAAAGACAAATGAAACCAATAGGGTTTTAGAAGGAAGAATTATAAAACATTAATAGTGTTGTATGCTCACCCTAGTCAGTAAACATATGGGATTAAAAAAAAATTCTCTGCAATTTTGCATATATTCTTAAATAAAAGTGTCTGAGGATTCCTCAGGGTCCTGAAACACTTTTCACTTTTCCCAAATCACTTAGCTAGCAAGGGGTGGAGCAGAGTATAAACCCATACAGTTTCTGAAAATAGCTGAAGTCTATTTTGGGTTTTTGACAGAAAAAGCCTTCTGTGTATTTCATATAATAAATGGATAGGTGTCAGGGTTGGCACATTCTTTTCTTTTTCTTTTTACAGATGAGAATTTTTCTCACCTAGAATGGAAGGACACCCTGCCAGCAGCTTTTTAAGAGGGGCTATTTAGGAGGCCTATGGAATACAGAATAGGAAATAGAGCTTTCTAATTAGTATATAGTTAGGATTTTTTAATGACAATAAAATATATTCTCCATGGAAGGTTATAGTACATTTTAGACATGCTTCAATTTTCCTTCTTGTGGGAATTCCTGTGTAATACATAGAATCATCTTCTACTTTTAATTTATCAGTCTTACTTTGTAAATTTGAATCTGATGGTAGTATACATATTTTGATTCTGGACATTTCAGGGTAGGTAAATCTCATGAATGAACTGTACTTAAGGGAGATTATTCTGGCAGGAGTGAAAATATTATAAACTTAAGTAATGAGAAAATGGAAGCAGAAAAACAAGAAAGATGAGGCTATCATAGTAGTCCATATAAGAGATCATGGACTCTGAGACAATGGTGAGTCTGTGATGGAGAGGATGAATGCAGCCACTGTGGGCCAAACTCTCCAGGATAAGGAGCTTCTCTGGAGCTGTCCAATCTCATAGGAAAACTTTTTTTCATCAAAGTCAGAATTAACTTGCACCCATAATTTCAAGAGAGATGCTATTGAAAAACTGTATTGTTTTATATTTTTCCATAATATAGATTAAGTGGAAAAATGAAGTATAAATACTGAATTTTTAAAATATTGCTTATGATTTCTGAAGATACAAATTTAAGGATTTTAAACTTTGGAACGTTGGAATTTATATTGTTTGTATCTGTGTATATGTGTCTGTGTGTATATGTGTGTGTGTGTGTGTGTGTGTGTGTGTGTATTTTTCCCACAGTATGGCATCTTCTAGGACTTGAGTCATAAACATGCCATGATGAAAAAACACGTGGGAATGTAAAAAAATTAAAATTAAATTTGAGTTTTTTCTTGTTTATCAACTTTGGTTGTTAGGGTAAAAGTGGGTATTTTATTTAAGTGGAATTTCAATTCAATTTCAGAGATAAATTATTTTAGCTACTTCTGTTTATTATTTTCCCTAATAAATGCTCAGAATGCTGAGAGGATTGATTAAGCAAACTGAGAGAAGCACTTGGGTGGACCTATGCTGGGTGGATCCAGTGCTGGATGACTTTTTGGTATCCTAACTGGTGATATATAAAAGACCAGGGATGGAACAGTAGATTTTGAACTATACCTGAACTTCAGCCAAGGGAGCTGCTATATGTAGAACATGTAGATGTACCTTCTTCTATTTCCCCACCTATGTCTAATGTGTCTATTTGAACAGAATCGCGTTTTACCTTTTTTTGGAATTATCACTTCTCTATATCATTTTCCTTTTGTCCATCATCTTGCTAAGTTTTAATCTTTGAAGATAAATATATCCACTTCCTTGCTCCCAAGGAAGGAAGAACAAAAAAGATCAAGGCTAGGTTAGCATTCCAAGAGAAGTAGTAGCAGTAAAACTTAGTCCCCCTCCTAAGAATTCTTTAGCCTTTTCATTTTCTTTTAGTTCTCAACAAGATGAGATTCTGATTATTAGGCTCCTTGCTGAATTCAACTGGAAACCAGAAAGCAAGGGAGCCCGTTAATAGAGATCATATAGGTTTGACATCTGGGGCACAGAACTGGGTGGTGAAAGATGGTGAGTGTATCTGAAGGGGCAAATGAAAGATGTTCAGCAGAAGAGTTGATGGTAGAGCTCTTGGAGGCAACATTTTCAATTGTGGTTAGGCCAGTGGTGCTAGAGAGGGAAAGAGAACTGAAAATGGCCCCATAGCAGACAGGGATATAAATGACCTACCCCAAACAGTCACTTATTATTGCAGTCCCTTGAAAGGGAGTGTCTAAACTGGAATGTTCTTTCCCTCCCAAGGATGCTTTCGGGGAGTATGAGTGAGTTCTTTTTTACATGTTTGGCTTTCCATATGCTTCCTATTTTCCCCCACATCCCATTCTCTTAGAATTATTTTGACTGTGCATCATGGAAAAAATTGTTATTAGAAGCCAAATGATGCTCTAAGATCCCATAGATTGAGGGGTAAACCACATATGTGGTCAACTCAATGCAAACATAACTGAGCGAGGGAGAAAGTGCATGGTAACTGAAATTGCTCTACTCCTGTCCATTGAATTCTTAGTGTCATCCCCAGATTGTGATTTTTCCCCTCAGATCATGGCTTTTAGAACTCTTCAGTGCGCCCTCTTAAATCTTACTAAAGTCCCACTATAAGCCCTGTTGATCATGAACTGCAGATGTCTTCTGCTCCTAAAATATCTGATATTGACCTATAATACGCCTTTTCTGTCTCTGTTTAGTTTTTTTCTATGAACAGAATGATATTGAGGGTGCTTGTGATGCAGTCCCATAGAACTTCTATTGAAGTGTAATATACATGCCAAAAAGTTCACAAACTGAACACAGCCACGTAAGCAGCTCCCAGAGCAAGAAACTGGTTGTTACCAGCATTCCAGAAACCTTCATCCCAGGCCGCTAACTGGTCACTACCCCACCCCAAAGAGGAACCACTATCCTGATTTATTTTATCTGTTTTGAACTACATATAAATGAAATTGTATTGAATGTACTTTTTGTTCCTGGCTTCTTTTGCTCAACATTTAGGTTTGTAAGATTAATTTATATTGTTGAATATCATTGGAGTTTATTAATTTTCATTTGTTGAGTAGTGTTGCAAAGTGAATATACCACCCAATATTTAGCCCTTCTACTGCCAGTATTCATTTAGGCTGTTTTTAGTTTGGGGATGTTATTTTTTTTTTTTTTGAGACAGAGTCTCACTCTGTTGCCTGGGCTAGAGTGAGTGCCGTGGTGTCAGCCTAGCTCACAGCAACCTCAAACTCCTGGGCTTAAGCGATCCTACTGCCTCAGCCTCCCAAGTAGCTGGGACTACAGTCATGTGCCACCATGCCCGGCTAATTTTTTCTATATATATTTTAGTTGGCCGGCTAATTTCTTTCTATTTTTTAGTAGAGACGGGATCTCGCTCCTTGCTCAGGCTGGTCTCGAACTCCTGACCTTGAGCGATCCACCCTCCTCGGCCTCCCAGAGTGCTAGGATTACAGGCGTGAGCCACCGCGCCCGGCCTGGGGATGTTATTAATAGTGCCGCTATGAACATTCTTATATATATATATATTTTTTTTGGTAAATACATGTACACACTTCTGTTGGGTATATACCTTCATCAAATTTTTATATTGTGTCAAAAAGACACATGGGCGGAATAGGCCTATATGCAATCCCTGGAGCAAGCGGAATTTTAGATGACTCAGTGGAATTATCAAAGAACCAATTGAAGTGAGTGGGGGACTCAGTTGGTTTAGGACCAAAGGGAAAACGTTACTGGAAGGCTTTCTTCATTTTTACTTCACCCTGGCATACTTCTGAACCTCTAGCTTGGAGAAAACTGTTATCATAATCAACTTCATTTGTTTAGGAGAATCTAAGATGTAAGTGATCTGATTCATGGACCTGCCAGTTGACAAATAGGTGGTGATAAGCTAACTGAACAAGTGTTACAAGTAAGAAAAAAATGTGAGGTATTTCTTAAGGGCTTATTTTACCAAGTTCTTGATTTTTTTTTTTTTTTTTTACATTCTTCCATCTAGGAAAGATTTCTCTTATTGGTAGCTATTTTTTTAAGCATGTAATCATATTTTCATATACTGTTGCCTTTCCAAGTACAATTTTATTTGTATATAGTTATTAGAAAAAATTTCTTTATATTTTTTAAAGTAATTCAGAATGTTCTTGAATTATATTTTTATTTGACCAGTTTTGAAGCCAACTCTCAATGCTGGTGATATTCAACAAATGTTTATCATCTGGTTTATTGAAAGTCATTCTATGAAATTGTTTATTTATACAGAAATTAGCACCACATCTTTGCTTACTTTTATCTACAGTTTTGTTTAAAATGGGAAATTTGTGAAATAGTTTTGGGGTGTTATTTTTACAACAAACTGACAGATAGCTTTTAAAAAACATATCTTTCTTGCTTAATATGCATAGTATTTATAATTTCCCATTATGGTAGAAAAACAGATTATTTACCCTTAAAGTTATATTGTTAAAGAAGTTATATTTTTAAACATGAGTGGCAGAGCTTTCCTGTAAGGTTCTTTTAAATCTTCTTCAGTTATCTTTTGTTGCTTATTTGTTGTTATAAATCAACATTTATAATATTAGTAGGAACAGGGATTAATCTTCAAATAGGAATGACTTAAAGTAAAGATATTAAAACTGCAAAATTATAATGACAGTGTTTTTGTACTTTTTATTTGCTAGACACTAATCTTAATAAAAGACTTAAATGGAATACCAACAGTCTTGTGACTGTTCAAAGAGGGAGTGAACTTCATTTTGATTAGGTTTGTTTTTTAATGGAATGTTGCCTGCTGCAAAAGTTTGGATGCGGTTGCATTAAAGTGCACAGCCTTCCAGTTTACGCAGAAGCTTGAATTTTGAATCTTAGTAGAAAGGGAGAGCCAGGTTAAACCAGTCTTATGTAGGAATTTGAAAGTATAGCTGAATAATATAATTCTAAATTTAGTTTTAATATTGCCAAAGTGAGGAACTGTGGGTTGGTCATTTTGTTTGTAAGGTTGGAAAAAAATATCTTAAGGAATTAATAGTGATATATGCTTTAAAATGGAAAGAAATTGAATTAAGGAGCTATCTAGAAAGAGGGTAAAATGAAGCCTGCAAACTTGAATAGTAAATGCAAGGATTTCTGTACCTAATAAGTAAGTGAAAATATCTTTATAAGGTCACTTTGATAAGAAATTTTATTCTGTTTAGAAAACAAATTTGAAATTTTAAAATGATTTCTTGAAAGAATAATTATAAATACTGTTCTACCGCAATGTAAAAGTAGCCTGTAACTTATGATACTTAATAAAGAAGATGTGGTGCTGGTTTTAACTGATGAATATGTACTTAAAGACTAACTGATTAAAGTTTGTAAATTTTTACTATATTTTTTCTATTGCTATTATTACTAAAATTAGGAACAGATACAATTTACAATGTATTATTTAACCAGAATATGTCACATTTTCATATTTACCTATAATGTTACCTCTCACAACATAGATATTTTATAGTGTTGGGGAGCAAGAAGGACATATTTGACATTATGGAATCAATTTGGATTTCATTTAATTAGAATTAGATGAATTATATCAAAGTTGAATTAAATGTAGCCAGAAATTGGTAAATTATATTATAGTTAAATTATTTAAAAAGTTTATTCTTTGTCACTCCATTCAAGTTCTAGGCTAATACAAAAGAGAATTTTTTTATACTATTCTAATAGAAGGCTATAATAAAATGAACCTATCCAGAGTTCTTGAAAGGTGAACTCTGAATACCAACTTTGTCTAATGAGAAGTCTTTTCAAAACATTTATTTTTTAGCTTTATTTTTCATCACAAAACCAGTACGTATTTGCTGTAGAAAATCAGAAACTTACACGACTACAAATAAGAAAATTGAAATAAATTATGATCACATTAAATAGAGTTATCTACTGTTGACCCCATTTTAATTACTCTGAGTACATGTTAAGTCTTGAGCTCTTGTACAGTGAGAATTCCCCTTCCCACATGCTATTCTTTACCTCCAAAATTTTTTATATATTCTTGGTCATTCCTCCTCTATTTGAATTTTAGAATTAAGTTTTGCTAAAACTCCATTGGGATTTTTATTGGATTTGCAATATTTTTATAGCTTTAAATTTGTTTTTATTTCAGCATATTATGGGGGTACAAATGTTTGGGTTACATATATTGCCTTTGCCCCACCTGAGTCAGAGCTTCAACTGTGTCCATCCCCCAGACTGTGCATACCACACCCTTTAGGTGTGAATATACCCATCCCCTCATCCCCCCTCCCACCTGCCTGACACCTGATGAATGTTACTACTATATGTGCACATAAGTGTTGATCAGTTAATACCAATTTGATGGTGAGTACATGTGGTGCTTGTTTTTCCATTCTTGTGATACTTCACTTAGTGGAATGGGCTCCAGCTCTATCCAGGATAATGCAAGAGGTACTAGATCACCATTGTTTTTTGTGGCTGAGTAGAACTTCATTGTATACATATACCAAATTTCATTAGTCCACTCATGAATTGATGGTTACTTGGATTGTTTCCACATCTTTGCAATCGTGAATTGTGCTGCTATAATCATTCTAGTGCATATGTCTTTTTTTATAGAATGTATTTTTTTCCTTTGGGTAGATGTTCAGTAATAGGATTGCTGGATCAAATGGTAGTTCTGCTTGTAGTAGCTCTTTGAGGTATCTCCATATTACTTTCCACAGAGGTTGTACTTGTTTGCAGTCCCACCAGCAGTGCATGAGTGTTCCTATCTCTCTGCATCCACACCAACATTTATTGTTTTGGGACTTTTTGATAAAGGCCATTCTCACTGAAGTTAAGTGATATCTCATTGTGATGTTGATTTGCATTTCCCTGATGATTAGAGGTGTTGAGCATTTTTTCATATGTTTGTTGGCCATTAGTCTGTCTTCTTTTTAAAACTTTCTGTTCATGTCCTTTGCCCATTTTTTAATGGGGTTGTGTGATTTTTTCTTGCTGATTTTCCTGAGTTCTGTGTAGATTCTAGTTATCAGCCCTTTATTGGATATGTAACGTGTGAATATTTTCTCCCATTCGGTAGGTTGTCTGTTTGCTCTCATGCTAGTTTCTGTGGCTGTGCAGAAGCTCTTTAATTTGATAAGGTCCCATTTATTTATTTTTGTTGTTGCTGTGATTGCTTTTGGGGTCTTCCTCATAAGTTCTTTGCCTAGGCCAATGTCTATAAGAGTTTTTCCAACATTTTCTTCTAGAATTCTTATAGTTTTATAGTTTCATGTCTTAGGTTTAAGTCTGTTATCCACTGTGAAGTGATTTTTGTGAGCTGTGAGAGGTGCGGATCCTGTTTCAGTCTTCTACATGTGGCTATACAATTTTCCCAGACCATTTATTGAATAAAGATTCTTTTCCCCAGTGTATGTTTTTATCTGCTTTGTCAAAGATTAGATGACTATATGAGGATGGGTTCTCAGTTCTTTTCCATTGGTCTATGTCTCTGTTCTTGTGCCAGTACCATGCTGTTTTAGTTACTATAGCCTTGTAGTATAGCTTGAAGTTTGATTTTACACTTTGATCTAATACTTATGTTGAGTTAATTTTTGTACAGTGCAAGATGCCATCTTGACTTCCATTTGTAAGTAATTTTTTCTGTTGAGATGTTAAGGGACTTTCTCTTTAAACTTATAATTGAAAATTCTTATCATTATAATACTAGATGTAGTTCTCTTTTTTTAATTGAATACTTTTTTTTCAGTGTACATGTGATAATTTAATACATTCATATAATTTGTAAAAATCAAATCAGTGTAATTGGGATATCCATCGCCTTAAATATTTGTCTTTTCTTTATGCTAGAAACATTTAAATTATTCTTTTCTAGCTATTTTGAAATACATAATAGATTATTGTAAACAATAGTCACCTTACTGAGCTGTCAAACATTAAGACTTATTTCTTCTATCAAACTGTATGTTTGTACCCATTAATGAACCTCTCTTCATCCTCCCCTCCCCTCTAACCTTCCTGACCTCTGGTAACTACCAATATACTCTCTATCTTCACGAAATCCACTTTTTTTTAGCTCCCATATATAAGTGAGAACATGCAATATTTGTCTTTCTATGCTTGGCTTATTTCACTTAACATGATGACCTCCAGTTCCATCCATGTTGCTGCAAATGATAGGATTTCATTCTATTTTATGAATGAATAATATTCCATTGTATATATGTATTACATTTTCCTTATCCATTCATCCACTGATGGACACTTAGGTTAATTCCATATTTTGAGTGTTGTGAATAGTGTTGCAATAAACATGGGAGTGCAGATACCTCCTTGATATATTGAGATCCTTTATCTTGGATATATACCCAGAAGTGAAATTGCTGGATCATATGGACATTCTATGTTTAGTTTTTAAGGAACATCCATACTGTCCTCCATATTGGCTATACTAATTTACATTCCAACCAACAACAGTATATGAGGCCTCCCTTTTTTGCATGTTCTTGCCAGCATCAATTATTTCCTTTTTGATAAAAGCCATTTTAACTGAAATGGGATGATATCTCATTGTGGTCTTGATTTGCATTTCTCTGATGATTAGTGAAGTACAGCATGTTTTTATATATTTATTGGTAATTTGTATGTCTTCTTTTGAGAAATATCTGTATTGGTATTTTGCCCATTTTTTATTGGATTTTTTTTCTATTGAGTTGTTTGAGCTTCATATATATTGTGATTATTAATCCCTTGTCAGAGGGGTAGTTTGCAAATATTTTCTCCCATTCTGTGGATTGTCTCTTCACTTTTTTGATTGTTTCCTTTTCTGTGCAGAGGCTTTTTAGCTTGATGTGATCCCATTTGTTCAATTTTACTTTGGTTGCCTGTGCTTTGGGAGTATTACTCAAGAAGTGCTTACTCAGACCAATGTCCTGTATTCCCCAATGTTTTCTTCTAGTAGTTTCATAGTTTTGGGTTTTAGATTTAAATCTTTAATCCATTTTGATTTGATTGTTGTATGTGGTGAGAGATAAGGATCTAGTTTAATTGTTCTGTGTATGGATATCTGGTTTTCCCAGCACCATTTATTGAGGAGACTGTCCTTTCCCCACTGTATGTTCTTGATGCCTCTGTTGGAGGTAAGTTCGCTATAGATGTGCGGATTTATTTCTGAGTTCCTATTCTATTCCGTTGGTCTGTGTGTCTGTTTTTATGCCAGTACTATGCTGATTTTGTTACTATAGGTTTGTAGTATATTTTGAAGTTAGGTAGTGTGATGCCTCCAGCTTTGTTCTTTTTGCTCAGAAATGCTTTAGCTATTCAGACTCTTTTTTGGTTCAATAATAATTTTAGTATTATTTTTCTATTTCTGTGAGCAATGCCCATTGAATTTTCTGTTATTATTTTTTCAAATAAGTTTTCTACCCCTTGTTGTTGCTCACCTCCCTCTTGAACACCAATAATTCTCAGATTTGAACATTTGAGACAATTTTCTATGTCTTGTAGATGATCTTCATTTTTTTTCATTCTTCTTCCCCCTCTGTGTATGTTCAAATAATGTCTTAGAGCTCACTGATTTTTTTCTCTGCTTGATCCATTCTGCTGTTGAGAGCATCTAATGAATACTTTAGTTCAGCAAATGTATTTCCTAGTTCCAATATTTCTGTTGATTTTTAAAATTATTTAATTCTCTTAAATTTCTCCAATAAATTTCTGAATTGCTTTTCTGTGTTATTATGGAGATCACTGATTTTCCTTAAAACTAATAGTTTGAATTCTTGATCAGAAAGTTCATACATCACCATCTCATTAGAGTCAATCACTGGTTCTTTACTTTGTTTGAGGAGGTCATAGTTCCCTGTTTGCTGTTGTTTCTTGTGGATGCACATCTGTGTCTTTGGATTGAAGGATTAATTATTCTAGTCTTCTCTGTCTGGCTTGTTTTGGTTTTTATTGGATATGTTTGCTTACAGATTCTTTGTAATTTACCTGTTTGTTTCTTTCTTTTGGTCTTTTTTTTTCCCGGCTAAGTCACTATCTCCTTTTTAGCACTAGCTGGGCCTCAAGCCCAGGTTTGCCTCATTTCTAGTAAACAATTAGAGTGTCATCCTTACTGAATGAGTGTGGTCCCAAAGGGGATATCCGGTAGCATGGGAAAGCTGATTAGGGGTTCATGCCCAGGGGACCTGTGGAGTGAACCTCCTACAGCATCATGATGCTGAATATTCACTCTGATTTGGCATCTCCTTTCGATGAATTACAGAATAGAGTTTCTAGGGCTGTGGATGGTAGTCCCACTTCCCCTCATTTGTCTGTAGCTATCCTCAGTGATACTTCTCCTTTCAGGCACTTGTGATGATATCTATGGGTTAATGCAGGGACAGATCTCCTGACAGGGAACCCAAGATGGTGGGGAAGCTGGTTGCCCACCTTGATCTCATTTTCCCATTGTAGAAACAATGAGTTGGGGGAAAATTTTCCATGTGCAGGGGGCAGACTGGGGAGAGGGGTATCACCGATATGGAAGTCTGATTCTCTGACTGTCTGCTAGGAGTTTTTTCATTTCTCTGTGGCTCTGGGAGCTGTCTCATCCTCATGTTTGAGTTCTTGGATACTGCTGGTGATAATCTTGGCATATATTGTGTATTTGCTTTTGGTTTTTTGTGTGTGGGGAGTGGGGAAGTAAAGCCAGGTTGCTTCTGTGCCACCATTTTGGAGCCAGAAGTCTGAATCAGATGTAATTTTCTTTTTATATGTTTATGCTAGGATGTAGTAAGACAGAAAAATTTTTAATTTTTCCATAAAAATTTAAGCTTAGCAAGTTTATTTCAAATATTTACTTTCTATTTTTCCTAGCATCAACTTTCCATTTCCATTTTTGTATCTTTTTTTATCATTCCTCCATATTTCTAATTTTCTTTCTCATATTTTCATCCTTTTCTTTTGTCCTCTGAGTATATACAATGGTTTATAATATCACTGACTTTCATTTCTGCTCTTTTCCACTTCACTTATGAAGTTTTTTCTGATTTTTATTTTTGCTTCTTTTCTATACCTTTTAATCTCAATCATCCCCCTTTTAAAATCTTATTCTCTTTTTCTCTCAGCTAACTTTTAAGACTTTACCCCCTATTTCATAGAGACTTTCTTCTTCCATTCAGATTCCTCACATTTTTTGATAATATCTTATGGATATTATATGAGATCATTTTGATGGTAGGTTTTTATTCTGTGTGTCTTTAATGTTATTTTTCTCTGGTTCTACAATAGCTTTTAGACTCTAATTGGTATTTTCTTCCTCATTACTCAGTCATGAACAAGGTAGATTTTGTCTAGTTTTGATGTTTTATTTATTTAACAAACACTTATTGAGCTCCTACTGTGTGTGCACTTTTCTAGGGAGTGTCTAACATTAGTGTACTATGTATTTTGGGTATGGATTTTCCTGTACCTGCTCCACATCAACTTGTTTAGTGGTCATATTCTCTTGAAGACTCACAGCTGGGTAAAAACATTGGTCAGTTGCCAATGAAGTTCTAAGTTTCTAGGAAAGTATCACCTGTAGAAACTCTGCCTTACTGATGGTATCCTTTTCATAACCTATATTCTGGGTCTTTGATTTTCTGAATTAATGTGAATTTTATAGTTCTCAGTATATTTTGAACTCAGATTTCCTCCTATTTTTGTATCTGGTTGTATTTCTTTACTTGTGAATATTACAGCTCCTTTATACAGGACATCAACATCATTTGTCCTTTACTTCAATCCAGATGTTTTCTGAGAGTTGCTAGCTCTGAATGGATGTATATAACACACCAATAAATGTTAGAAAAAAGCATTATCACAGAAGAAAAATACATCATTATGGAAGAATCACAGCTACCAGATATTTTTTAGACACAGAATTTTTGACTTGAGGGAGGTAGAAGTTGTTTTCATCTCTCATTTTTCTTAGGTTCTATTTCCTGAAGCTAATTTATATTTGTTTTAAGATAGACCTGTATAGATTTTTTTTATCAATTTTTTTCCATTTAATTTGTATTTGTTGGATATTCCTCCCAGATTCTTTTATTGGATTGTCTGTTTATCTTGGTTCTTATTGTTATTGGAATGTTTTATTTTTGTTTTTTCTCCTTTCTCTTTCTAGATTTTTTAGTGAGTACTTGAGGAGACTATTGGTGAGATTCTAGCCAGATCTCATTTTATCTATGAAGATTAGAGCTATTCTTATCTTGATTTTTTTGGATAGAATTCTTTTTGAAATGTGATATATATATTCCTATCTTTTTTTGTATTTGCATAATGAGCAAATTTATGATAAGTCAGCATCATCACTTTTGGAATCTATTATTGTGATTTGCTGTAGATTCAATTATAGATTGGTTTGTGGGACTAAAATCTAAATGCATACTGACATTTCCATGACTTTGAAACTTGATTTCTTAAAAACAAAACAATAACAAAATGTCCTTGATCTCAGCTTGCTTTGTGGTCTTATGACTCTTTTTCAAGAGGATAGAGTGAAGCATGTGGAGCTGCATGACCTCCTGAGCAGTGTAGCATGGTTAGCTTTCTGCAAAATTAATAAGTGAATCAAAAGCTGACTCATGATCTCTCAAATGGTTTTTTCTTTTATTTCAGGAAAATCATCATATTCTCTGTTGCCATGAGTGTTCTTTGATTTTTCACACCATTGAATATATGCTTTATTAATATAGTAGACCACAGAAGACAACTTCTGAGCTTTCGTCTCTTTTAAAAAATTATTGCTGGTACTGTTAGTTCAAGGAGTGTATTGTGAAGCCTTGTCATCACTTTTAGACTGACAAATAGGACTGTTCTGCCTCTCCAGTCATCCATCACTAATTACATGTAGAGTTGGTACTATTTCTGATCTTGTGACTCCAGGCCAAAATATTAATATTCATTAATGTCCTTCTTTTAAACCCTCATGTTCTTATATTTTGTTAATTTATAGGATGTGTTCCTTGTATCAGTCCTTCCACCAATTCTTTGCTTCCTCTTACAATTATTGCATCTTTCTCCATTTTGAAGTCTAATTCAAGACCCCCTTGGTATTTCTCAACTACATCAGTCCTTTTATAACTTAGACATGAGTAAATATCCATCTTAAAAACCTTTTTGTCAACCTCACCCCAACCCCTTCAACTGTGATTTCTTTCCCTCTTTACTTTATGGTCAGGTTTCTTTCAAGAGTTATTTTACTCATTGCCTCCATTTCCTTATCTTCCACTCCTCAGCCCAGGCCAGTCTGGCTTCTTCCCTCATGTTACCAAAACTTCTCCCTCTAATCTGGATTTTGTTCAGTCTCCCTTCCTTATGACATTTTCTTCTTCGTTTTTTTTTTTTTTTTTTTGTGATACACATTGTCTTGATTTTCTTCCTTCCATTTAATCATCTTTGCCTGTTCGTCCTATTCTTGTTTCACTCTAGATTCTCTCTCGTTAGGCGATTCGATGTAAGACTATAGCTTCAGTAATCATGATTCTACACCATCCTTATAGCCGTGATTTACAAATATCTATCTTAGTCTTGGACTATTCGCTAATTTTCTTTATGACACATGTTACTATATGATATTTTAATATCTTTTATTTACTTTTCTAATTTTAAACTCCACTTTTAATTTATTTTATGCAGAGTTCCAGGATTATGTTATACAAACCAATTTTCTCCCTTGTTATTTTCTCCTCTATTTTCTGCTCTTATCTTTGTTTCTTTCTGTGCTTTTTTTATTGTCCATTTTCGTGGTCTTCTGTTCAAGTTCAAGCTTCCCAGTGGATGTTACAAATTCCTGGGTTGCAGGTTGAGTCATTCTGTACATATATTTAGTTTGGCCTATGCAATGTTTTGAAAATTTTGAATTAGTAGTCAAATTATAAAATCATGAGATTTCACATAAATTTTGGATCTGGTTTCTCTTGAACCATGCAAGATCTGGCAATATTGAGCCATCTTCTGTCAAGGCAACAAGTGGATCTGACTGGATAGTGCTTGGACTAGGTCGTAAAGAAAGTCACAGCCACTTTCAAGGAATCATTGTTGTAGAGACCACATTTTCTGTTCTTTGTGCAATTAAATTAGAAATCAATAATAAGCAACCAGTATTTTTTTTTTAAAAAAAAACCCATGTTTGGAAACTTAAAATTGTACTTTCAAGTAAGTTAGGATTAAAGAGGAAATCATAATACAAATTGCCAAATATTTAAAACTGAAAGATAATGAAAATTACTCATCAAATATTGTAGAATATCTCTAAATTGCATCTAGACCGAAATGAACTAAGCCTTAACCTTTAAAAATCTAGATTAAAAGGCAACAAAATAAATATAAAAAAGAAATAAAAATAAGACCAGAAATCAGTGAAATTGGAAATACAATGTAGAGAAACACCAAAACCAATTTAATAAAAGAAATGAATAAATTAGACAGATCTCTATGCGACTGGTCAAGAAAAGAAGATAAAAGACTAAAAGGCAAAAATTAAACATGAAAGGAAAAAAAAACCCAGGAACATAATTACATGCAGGGAATGCAGTCTTTGGCTCACTCTTCTCATTTTTGCTACCTGGCCCCTGCACGCATTTGAACTTAGACTCCTGCTCCACAATTACAGCTGCAGTCTTCTCTTTTTTACTTAGTTGAAATTTATATAACATAAAATTAACCATTTTAAAGTGAATAATTCATTGACATTTAGTACATTCACAATGTTGTTCAACTACTACCTCTGTCTAGTTCTGGATCATTTTCACCACCACAAATAAAACCCCATAGTTATTAAGCAGCTAATTCTCATTCCCTATCGCCTCCCAGATGCTCCTAACCACCAGTCTGCTTTCTGCATCTATGGATTTATCTTTCATGGATATTTCATATAAAGGCAGTCGTAGAACATGTGGCCTTTTGTGTCTGGCTTCTTTCACTTGGCATAATATTTTCAAGGTTCATCCACGTTGCTACAAGCATCATAACTTCATTCCTTTTTATGGCTGAATAATATTCCATCATGTGTACATACCATAATTTGTTTATCCATTCAACTGTTAATGAACATTTGGGTTGGTTCTATTTTTTAGCTATTGTAAATAGTGCTGCTATGAATTTGTGTGTACAATTATTTGTTTGAGTACCTGCTTTCAATTCCTTAGGTATATACCTAGGAATAGAATTGCTGGGGCAGCTAACTACCTGTTCTTGTACTTAGCTTCTATTATTAGTCTTCAAAATAATAATCTGGCAGTTAGCACACATATTTCCCTTTTACCCTAATTGCAGCTGCTGCTAGCCCACAAAAGGAGAATAGTCACTTAGAATTATATAAGCGGTTTCCAGGCATTTGATGAGAATATTTTTTCTAGCTCTTTAGTCTATTCAGGAATTCAAATCATAGATTAAAGTGTTGTTTGATAACCATTTCTTTGATAATAAGTGCTAAAAGTACTCTGAAAAATTTTTACCTAACATACCCATCCATATATAGTCAGCATTATAAAAAATAGTAAATAAAAAAATCACCGCCTTATGCCTGGAGAATTACAGCAGAATCCTTAGGTTATTATACCTGCTGGCCATTGTTGCACTATGTCAATATTACCATCTTTTTCTATAGCAGCTCATTTGTATAGTCATTTTAAGTATTTTTTTGTATTTTTGCAAATCAGAAAAATAGTGCCAATTATAGTGATAAGAAATCAATTTTTACAAACAAAACAGTTGAGAAAAGATAGAAATAATTTGCCATACTGAAAGCAATACTTCTTTAACCTCCATTAGTTTCACATTGGACTTAAGCCTGTGTGTTAAATTGTAAAGGAAGAGAGCAATATTAAATAATATATCTGAAATACTGGAAAAACATCCTCAGTGATGGTGACTTCTCACAGATATGTTGGCTATTAACTATATTCTGGTTTCTTCATAGAGACTCAGAAAATAAGTTCCCATAAGTTAACTGTCAATCTGATAATTAATTTTAATAGATCTTTTCCTGATGGTGTCCCCAAGTTATATTCTGAACATAGTGGCCTATATACTCAATAGACTTACTCTTATATAGCGTCACCCAGGAAGTTAGAAGAGCATGAACTAGTATGTAGAGATGGAGAGCGCAGGGTGTTTGTGAAGAAACCTGAGAAGACAAGCCCAGCTGGAACAAAAAGTACAGGGGACTGGTGGTCCGCATTGAGGAAGACCCTAAATTCCCCCAAAAGGCGAATGGTTGAAGAATTGGTAGCAGAGTTGTATATGATCAAAGTGACATTGGAGAAAGCCTTAGTTTTGAATATTTCTTGGCAATAAGCTAAGTTTTGAAGGAAGGACAGAAAATAAACTGTTGGAGAAGAAAGAATTTTCCTACCAGAAGAAATAAAATATTCCAAGGACATGAATCTGATGGCATGTTAATGTCCAAGCATGAGGTTAGGAGTATAGCAAACAGACTTGATTTTCTGGAAGAAAGATTTTGTCATATTATAATAAATAATAGATAAATAAATGTCAAACATTTCCATCCTTTAAAAACATGCTTTTATTTGCTCACTGAATTTCCTTTATTCCTCTCTAAATCATAGTCCCTGAAGTTTGATGTCATGAAATTTAACAAGGGTCTTTTAAAATTGGTGACTGTTAAAATCTTAATCCTCTAATTTTTTATTAGTTGATATAAAATTTATTCATTTTAGCTGTGGAATACACAAATGTTGAGGAACTTTGAAGAAACTTTCAGTAATTTGAACCATATATCTCTATTCTTAGTGAAAAATGAAAACACCCCATAGGAGATTTTATGTGGAGTAAACTAGGTCTGGAAATGGTCTATATCGAGAGACCTAATGGCCTTTTGATGTCTGATTCTTTGATTTGGCTTTTTTTTAAAAGGGTGCTATGTGATTATAATTAGAAACATTTCAAGTTCTTTACTTGGGAAGTTAATTGTTCCTTAGCTTGCTCTATTATTATTAATCATGTAGTTTTGAATGGTCGTAGTGTTTGAAATTGTTACTAAGGAGATTCATAGTGTATACTAGAGAATGTTCCAATTCATCATGAAAGTTTTATCACGTCCATAATGTGTACTCATTCATTTTGCAGGTTATGGGTAAGATGTGAATATGTATTATTCACATATTGAAATGAAATAAAGATATTTCATTTCAATAATTTCTAAATAATTTACTGGGATTATGATGGTTTGCTTTTCTTGCAACTAGAACCATTATATTGTAATTTGGAAATTATGGCTAAGTTACTAGAAGGCATTAACAAGAATTTATATGCTTTTTTGGTAGGCAATTTTAAAGTATTCAGTTTTGTATTGATATAAGCATTTGTGTTTTCTTGACAAAAGTTATTCCTACAATTTAGAAAGTGCCTAAAAGCTCTGAATATAATTTTCTTCTTAAAAATAGCTTTCTTAAGTGTCATGGTGGTGGTGGTAGTGGGGGGAACAGCTGTTCTTTTTTCTCCACTCTGCTTGAGCATCTGAAACCATTTTAGATCCAGAGCAGGCAAAGTTTCTAGTTTATTGTAAACATTCCTTAGCTCCAGTGAACATGCTGTCTTATCCCTCCCTCTAAGAAGCACAATGTAAAGCTTGAAAAGAAGAGAGCAATATGTGGTGACCTTGAATCCAGTTGAGAAGGAAATTTCTATTCTATTAAGTATTTCTTTGTAGATGTGTCTTTGTAGAACTCTGCACTTCTCATGAGAACACATTGCTTTAAATAAATGTCAGTATAGTATGATGGTCAAGAGTCCTCTTAGTGACATTTGTGACACTATTTCACACAATAGGTTTAATTTGGAACATGAGATTTTAGGTGTATTGGATGCTTTCTTTAGGAATTGAGTTTGCAAAACTCGTTTTTTACATGTTATATATTTAGCTTCTTAAGTTTTACTACAATCAAAATTTACTTTAGCAATGAAATGTGGTGAAATAAATATTATCCTGGTGGGGAGTAAGATAAGCTAATAAAACACAATAGTATTTCATTTATTGTTTTAAAGTTAACAAAATGGTTTTAATCTATATTCTCATAATTTATCCTTAAAATAATTCATTGTGGTTGTTTGTTATTATCTGCATTTTAAAAGGAAGAAACTAAAGTTCTTAGAGATGAAGCAGTTTGATCAATATTGCCTAGCTAATATGTGACTCAACTGGGCCTTCCACGTGGGTCTTCTGAGTCCTAATTCAGTGCTCTTTACCTGAAAGATGCTGACTTTTACCTTTGTATCAACAAAGCTAGTTTTTCTTTTGTGCTTTTTAAATGACTTAATCCAAATCATTCATAGATGGAAACATACTAAATACGTCATTACTTATTCTTCACTTAACCCCAAATCAGGAAATCTGCCCTGCTCACGCCTCTGACAACTACCTATCATGTTCTCTGTGATAGGACTACTTCCCCTTCTCTGCCCATGCTCATTGGATCTAGAGTGGACACTTGATCCAAAGGCAGCCAATTAATTTTACTCTGAGGTACAAAGAGCTTAAGTTACACAGCTGGTGGAGGTGCTGGCATTTGAAATTGTGTGTGTTTGACTTTGAAGCCCCCATTCTTAGCCACTATGCTATACGGCACAGCTCCTCTTCCCTGATCTGGGGAATTTGGAACTGGAAAACTGAGAGACTAACTCGATCGATACAGAAGCTGAAAACTTGGAAAGTTACTACAACGAAGATTGACTAGGCAGTCACTATGGGCTATATGCAAGCTAAAGTTTTGACTAGTAATGTTGATGTCAAGAGGAAAATGGGGCAAATGGACAGAGAGAGGCAGAGATGTAAGAAATGCAGCCATGTGTAGGAGAGTTTTGTCTACGCCAGTCACATCTCAAGAGAGACACTTCACTGAGATCTCACATCTTTCTAACATACAACTGTTTTATTTGGTTAGTGTGAGCTGAAAAGTATTTTTAAAATTTATTTAAATTGTTATAAGTTTATTTTTAGAGATAGATTAAATGTGGCCTATATAATGTTATTATAACATGTATTTCTTTAAAAAAAGACATTTTTTTCTTAGAACAAACACAGGTGAACTTTCATATCCCCCCATCAAAATTATCACAAATTCTTAATAACAAAGTCTGAATTAGTATAGGGATGGCATACTACCGTAGATTCCTTTGGAATTTTAAGGAAGTTTATTTATGAAAACTAAATTAAGGGCATTGTTGCTTTATTAGGAACATAGGTTTTTTTTTTTTTTTTAGCATTTATAACCACTATAAACTATAAACTAGTTACAAACTAGTTAGTGTAAATTTATATAAGACACAAAAAATTTGTAACATTTTTGATTTGGGAGAGAATAGAGGACAATAAATAATACCCTCTTTCCCTCTCAAATTTAGAATTAGTTTGAAAAAGTAGAAGAATCACATAGATGAAGTTGTGGTTTAGGTGTGTGGCTAGCATGAGGATTGGGAATCCTTTCTGCATTACATTAGGTGTACTTACCAGGTCACAGCTAGAGCTGCCCACCAAGAGCCTATGCAAAGCAGAGGAGGAGGACATTTTGACAGCAGCAGGCCATTTGGGAGGAGAGAGGAAAGGGGCTGAACAGTGCATTCACACTTGCTTCTCCCAGAGGTGGTTGTTAGCGTGTATGAAAAAGGGCAGAAGTTCTTTTCTTGTTGAAAGAGCTGAAGTGCTTACTTTATGGGCCAAGTTAGGGAAGGTGGGAGGATTGCATAACACACCCAGCACACATGAATGTATTTAACAAATGGTAACATCTTGTAATATTTATTTAAGATCCTTTTTGTTTGAAGAAAAAAAGCATCATCGATATGGGTTTTCTGTCTCTCCCTCTCCAGAGATAATCATCTTTCTTGTCTACTTTCTGTGCACAGTAAACTGTGTCTTTTCAATGCTGTGTTAAGATCAGTCCCAAATTAGGACTCCTACTATATGTACTTTAAGTAAAACAGCATATTCCAAGAAAGATTTTCAATTGCTCTTCCTATTTTAACTTATACATTTAAGGTTTTAAATTGTTTTAAGGAATGCTTAATTAATTTATATCCCACAAATTTTTATATGTAGTGTGTTCTTTGTGGTTCAATTCCAAGTACAGTAGTTCATGATTTTCAGTATGATTTCTTATTAGACTTAGAGTAGTTACCTAAAAGTGTATTTTTTTTCTTTCTGAAGAAATTGCTTTTAGCTCTTCTCAAGCAGGCAGAGCTAGGAAACAAATGAAAAAATGTATATATACACAGACACATATCCCTGTGTGTATAGGTAGGTATATGTGTGTATATATATATCTACACATTTACCTGTATATATTTTTATATCATATACATATTACATATACATCTGTCTTTATTTCTATATCTAGCTAAATACGTAAAAATCATGAATTCACATTAATTCCAGTTCCAATCAAATTCAATCAACAGGGTTTATTTTATTCTTTCTCCTTTTCTTATTTGTTTTATTATCCTCTCTGACTGTGAGAAACCTGACTTCATTATATGTTTAGTTATCTCTTCAAACCTAGAATACCAGGAAATACTTTTTGAATTGATAAACTATATCTCTGTGAAAAAGAAACCCATAACTAGAGTCTGATACTTCTCTTGAGTTCTTTTAGTCTTCAGCCTGAGAGTAAATGATTAAATATTGTGTTCAAAAGTTAATTTGGTTATTTCTCCCCACTTCAGTGTGATTATTATTAATCATTTGAAATACAGTTTGGGTTATTTGTTTCTGTTTGAATTTCATTTCAGGATTTCTCTCTCCCATCCTTGTTTATTTCATTGTTTTTTTTTTGTTTTTTTTTTTTGAGCAAATAGAATGTTAACACAGTTCTAAAAATCAGACCTAGACCATAAGGTATATTCAGAGAAGTGTCACCCACCCCCATTCCTTCTGTCTTGTCTTCTCTGTTGTCAACCTTCTCTATAGATGGAAGATCTTACTAGTGTCTGGTTGAACCTTTTTCTGTTTGTTTCTCCACAAATTAGTAGATACATGTATTTCTCATTATTTTCTCTTTCTTTTTACACAAAAGGTATGGGTACTCTTTTACACATTGCCTTTTTCATTTCTCATAATCTGCAAGTCACTCATTCTTTTCACGTTAGCATAGTATGTCAACATGTGGATGGACCGTAGTTTATGCAACCACTGTCCTGCATATGGGCATACAGGTTGTTCCTAATATTTGCAATTGCAAATGATCCTGTAATGAACAATCTAGTGGATATGTATTTTTGTGTTGTTTGGAATATATACTCAGGGTAAGTTTTTAGGAGTGGGAATGCTGGATCAAAACTGCATGTATGTAGTTTTGTTATATGTTGCCAAATTCCCCTTCATGAAGGTTATACAAATTGAAATTTCTCCTGGCTGCATGTAAGAATGCCTTTTGACTCATAATTTTTATATTTTGTAAATCTGGTAGGTAAGAAATAGTATCTAGACATAGTTTTAATTTGCAGTATTCTTGTAATAAGTGAGATGAAACATTTTCATATATTTAAGGGCCATTTTAACAGCATTGTTGAGTTATAGTTGATATATAATAAATTAACATATTTAAAATATACAGTTTTATATGTTTTGACCTATGTACATACTTATGAAGCTACCAATACAAAAAAGATAAATGGATTCATATGCATTACCCCCAAAAGTTTTCTCGTGCCTCCATGTCATCCCTTTGGCCTATGCCTTCCATCTTCCACGTAGCCAGGCAACCACTGATTTCCTGTCATTATATTTTGATTTCTAGAATTTTAGAGAAATGGAAGCTTTATACTACGTATACTATGTCTTCATGTTCACTAATCTTTTCTTTAGCAATGTGTAATCTATCTTTAATCTCATTCATTGCATTTTTCACCTTACGCATAGTTTTCATCTCTTGAATTTCATTATGGGAAGGTAATTCTCAGCCTTAATCACAAGCCCTGCTCTCTCTGTTCTCTATACTTCAGTCATACTGGCCTTGTTTTTTTTCCCATGAATTAATCAGTTTTTTCCTTTCACAGCTTCTCCATTTGTTGTCCTTTAAACTAGACTACTCCTATCCTCTATTTTCTTTTACTTAATCCTACTCATCCTTCTGTTAACTTTAACATCACTTTCTTATCTCCTAATTCCTATGTGAGGTTTTGTCCTCTGGTACACAAACCCTTACTGCCTTACGTTTCTCCTTTGTTCAATTAATTGAATATTCATGTTCTTATTAGTTTTAATTCAGTGTCATTTTCCTTGCTAGACTGAAAGCTCCCTTAGTGCAGAAACTGAGTATGACTAGTTCAGTCATATTTTCTCAACATCAAGCAAGGTGCCTGGCACATGATGGACACTCAACATGTTAATGGTAAATGAATTCATGAATACCACTTGCTAGCAGATTAAGAGATGACTGACCTTACTATAAAGCACATGTAAAATAATCACTAGAGTCTTTGAAAAAGTCTAGTATTAAGTGGAAAGAAATGGCCAGTGAAACATGGATTATATATATTTATAAAGATTTGTATGTTCATTGAACATAAATCCAGGTATTACTAACACACTTTAATGTAAGTATTAATACAGTATATGCTTCTTACAATCAGTAAAAATGAGTGCATATTTTATTATATCTCAAAAACTTTTATCTTTAGAAATCTCTTGTGCTTGCTATATTCATTTTCCTCTTGAAGTAAAGAAAAGTTTATAATGGAGATTTGCTTTTTTCATGGAAATTATGATAATAAAGAAAGTAAAAGATATGTTATAAATATCAGTGTAATATATATTCTACAAATATACATTTTACAAACACATATTGTTTTGATATATTTATGTAATAGGTGTGTGTGTGTATATATGTAGATATAGATATAGATATATCTGTATGTTAAACCTCTTAAGCATTTTTAGTGACGATCTTACCAAAATGATAAGTCCTTTATGAAACATTGCTATTATACTATAGGCACAATGAATTCCTCTGGTCCCTGTCTGCTCATAGCACTGTGTTCATATCATTGTGAACATTTTATCACACTGAAAATAGTACACAGTCTGTCTTCTTTCCCATATTAAAAACAGAAACAATGTCTTGATCATTTCTGTATTTCTAGTACTGAGCACAGATTCTGGCATATAATAGGTGTTAGGTAAATACTTAACAACGATTTTGGCTTTCAGATGTTCTAAAAGCAATTTGATATACAAACATTGTTATATAAGGATAAATTACAATAAGGACTTCGTTGTAAATTCAACTAATCAATATCAAACAGTAATTTAGTGAAAAATATATGTGCAGATTTAAAGAAATAGCATGATGTAGTGAAAGTACTGTAGACTTTGAAGTCAGATGGGTTGGTTTAATTTCTTGTTCTGCCATTTACTACATGAACTTGGGCAAATCACTTAACTCTTCTAAGTTTCATTGTTTTCATCTAAAAAAATAATAACTTCTTTTATAGTTATAGGAATCAAATCAAATAAAATGTGAACTGCCTAAACTGTAATAAGTGTAGTAGACACTCAATAAATGAACTCTACTTCATCGTTTACAAAGATTTAAAAATTATGATTACACTATAAATGTTACAGATTATAGCAATATCATTCACTAAAAGTAATGGAACATATCCATTGTGACTTTTCATTTCATATCACTGAGAAAGAATCTGTAAGAAGCAGAAAAACTTCTCTCACATGATAAATATTATATTTATATTTGATAAATAATGAGAAAATTTGCCTACTTAAAATTTGATCTATTTGTGCCTAGTGATGAATATAAGTAAGAATATTTTTCAGCTACTTTGAAATATTAAACTGCCCAGGGACAAGCCATGGATGATATTTTTGAAGGAAATAAATATTTCAGCTTCACATTTCAGCCTTTTTTCTTTATTCCTTTGATCTGGCTTTGGTTTACTTATCATTCTGCTTGAGTGACTTCACAATGTCTTTCTTCCTCTTCCTGGTAACAAGAAGTGGTCCTGTACATATTACAAAATATTTAGATTTTGTCATTTTACAGGAAGAACATGTATTTCCTTATTATTTACTGATATAATACTGCCTCTAAAATAAAATATATTAGTAGGTATGTATGTAAGCTTTGCATATATGATGTATAATTTATATATGGAAGTTTTAATCAGTAATTTCTTAAATATAGGAAACATAAAAGGAAACAACATTAGATTTGGGATTTATTTTGAAGTTTAAGGAATTTAAAGATTTTAAAAGAATTTTTATTTACTATACACCATGGCTTTTTTATCTTTAATGATCATTTTCTCAGGGTTTTGTTATTTTATCATAAAAATGTTAATTGCTTTTCTATTTACCAAGCTTAGAGTTTGTTTGAATTATTTATGGACCTATATTATAGGCAGAAGTTAGTGTAGCACAAAATTATTATGTAAAGCTTCAAACTGTTTAAACCTTTTATTGAATTTACTTATATAGCTTTATTTTCTACCTCACACACAAATTTGATCTTCTGAGATTGGTTTTGTTATATAGGCTCTCACTGCCTCATTATATTCTTTGTGTTACTTTAACACATAAAATTTGCCACAAAATTTAATATATATAATATACTATTTGATTTTTTTCTTGCAGTTTTGTTTGTTCCCCTAGTTAGACTGTAGTTTCTCCAAGATAGGAACCATTTCTTACACTACTTTTTTTTTTGTTTTTACATTTTATGTATTATTTGACCAAGCCGATCTCAGAACTTGCTGCCAGGACCCTTGTCTCAGCTCCTAGAACTTAAATTACTGAGAATCAAAGCTAGAAAGTTGATGCCAGAGCTAGTTCTTTTGAGTCATGATTCAAATCTAGTTGACTTAAAAGATTTATGGACCTCTTAGCTGAAATTCATATCTTCTTAAGAGGTTTTTGAATAGTTGAAGAAGATTCCTCATTCCTATTTATAACTAACATGATTCAACCAACAATCATGGTTCTTTAAGACTGGAGTTTGACCCTGGGGGCAAGCTCTCTGGGTAAGCCTAATCATTCATAATAAAAGGTCCTTGTCAGGAGAAAGTTCCACAGGACTTCTTAATGCTGTTACTGTACCTTTCTTGAACTTTTTCCTAGTAGCAAGAGAAAAATCTCTGATAGAGTTTTGCATCCTCATAGTTTCATTGAGCTTTATTGCTTGTTCACCTGTGGTCATGTCAATGCTGCCCTATTTGAGCCAGGACTATGTGTCATCTGCTTCTGACACTGAGAACTGTGCTGGCTTTCTTTGCTCTACCTATACTGCCATTGTAGTGTGTAAGTCCACTCACCCCAGAGAGGCTTGTGAGTAGTTGTTCTGATTCACCATAGCAGGATGAAGATTCTTACAGTAGTGACCTTCTTCCTACACACCCCTCTCTTGCGTTAAATGGAGGAGAATAAAATCTGTCTGAATCCTCTCCCTCTCTGTTTCCTCAAGGCCATATGTCCATACCTCTGTTATAATACTTAGTATTTATCTTTCTCCTTAACTTGATGTGACCCTCTTATAAAGCTTTCTTATAGTTTTGATCCTTAGTGTAAATTAGTGGTTAACATGTAGTAGGTCTTAACTGATGTTTTATGAGTAAGTTGATCAAGGTTTGAATGACTGTTGTAAGCTCAACAGAGCTTATGTTCTTTTAGGAGGAAGAAGAAAGGAGAAAATCTTAGGTTTACTATGGCCATTTAAAATATATGTTATTAAATAGAATATTATTTGTTCTTAGAAATTTTTTTATCTTCTAATGTATTACTAAGGATGTATTTATAAATTATTTGACTTTTTAGCCTTGAGTGGTTATATGATTATCTTCTATACTGACTACTCCATGACTCAGGATGGCACATTGTCTCTGTATATTTTGAATTGGACCAGCACCGCAAACACTCATTATATGTGAAATATTGTGAAATATGTCTCTGATATGAGCCTTGAGGAAATGTTTGGCAGCATCATTTCCTCATAAGGCCTTAAAACTTTCCCACAAATAGTCACCTTATTTGTGAACTGGCATTCTCTTGAAGTATCTGATATTATCTGGGGCTCCCTGATGTTTTTAACAGTACCTCATTCCTCATTGCCCAGTTCTTTTCTATAGCAGGTTCTGATCTTATGAACTTACCTTGGAAATACAAAATTTTCTTCTTTGATAGGTAGTATTAGTGGTCACTGATCTCCAGAAGTATTGGTTCATAAATATACTGACTTTCTGCACTAACAAAACTTAAGAGTTTGCTTATTTGGGCAGATTTACCTTAATCAAGGTGGATGTTTGTAGTTAACTAAATAGTTTTTGGGCAATTTCATTCTGGCCTTTATCTCATTCAAACTTACTTGTGTTAAATGTAAATATTCCCTTTTAGAGGGATAATTTGTGTTTTTAGGTTGTATTTTAAACCTGGTGATATTATTTAGTGGGAGTCAAGTAACTGAACAATCATAAAAACTTTAAATACCTGAAGACTCTAACACAATTCCTATGGATTTTTTCTATGCCCAATTTAACTTTTAAATTTGTCCTATCTGCAACTACTATGTTTTTTGCCTCAAAGCACTGTTAAGGATGTTATAAATATTATATATTAAGTATCATAAATGGCCCTTGATGTGTTGTATTTAATAAATACTATTACTAGTATTGTCAGTTGTAATAGTTTCCTATAGCTACTGTGACAAATTACCACAACTTAATGTCTTAAAACAATTCAAATTTATTATCTTACAGTTTTGAAGGTCAGAAGTTCAAAATGAGACTTCAGAATTGTCATGGTGTTGTCAGGACTGGTCTTTTCAGGAGGCTCTAGGGAAGAATCGTTCCTTCCCTTTTCTGTCTTCTAGAGCAGTGGTCCCCAATCTTTATGGCACTAGGGACCGTTTTCATGGAAGACAATTTTTCCACAGACCTGGGGTGGGGGATGGTTTCAGGATGATTTAAGTGTATTACATTTATTATGCACTTTATTTCTATTATTATTACATTGTAACATATAATGAAATAATTATACAATTCACCATAGATTGAGGACCCCTGTTCTAGAGGCTGTCCTCACTCCTTGTCTTGTGGCCCTGGATGCATTGATTCTGTAGAATATATGGATCAATTTTGGGAGTATTGCCATACTTTCAATATTAAGACCAATACTAATGTCCATTTTACTGGGCCTTCCTTTCTGACTTCGAAAGTTTCAAATGTTTAGATGTCTGCAGTGTTTACTATTTTTTACAAGAATTTAGCAGACTTCTGGTCTTAGCAGTCAAGTGAAGAAGAGGCCAAAACAGTTTATTCATTTATCATGCTTAGTGAAAGGTATTATTTTCAATGTTTTTGACTGATTCAGTTTAATCAATTTAAGTACCCATTGGCAGCCATGAATATAGTTGATATTGCTGCTTAAAAGTCTTGTGTTCCAGCCCAGCTGGAAAGGGAATGAAGACTCTTCTAGCTGTTTTTCAGACTTGTTTGAAGTTTTTTGTTTTGTTTTGTTTTTCTTGGAGTTTCCAGGGGAGATGCCAAGCTGGCAGCAAATGAAGTGTACTGTAATGTGAAGCCTTATAAATATATGTTGGATTACAGCCATCATTATCAAAAGTGCTGGTACAGAAATGTGCAAAAGGAAGATTTTCAAATTAAGGTTGGCCTGTACATATAAATGTTAGCTTGTAAAGCTCAAGAAATACTAAACTATAGTCCATTAGTCCCCTACATTTTATTGCCCTTTTTGGAATAATCATGTACTTCAGAACATCCTTTAATCTGAGCTGGCTTGTGGTTGTTTAAGAATGCAGCTTCTTTTTTCTTTATCCTTTATGTACTCAGATGAGGAAAATTTACTGCACTTTATAAATAATCAGAGCTAAAAAGCAAATTTTCTTCCCACCTTTTTATCTTCATGGAGGCCCAGCTTTAAGGCATTTGAGCGATGCATTTATACTAGGCTCCACAACTAGTTCCACTGAAAAAAAAATCTTCAAAGTCCCCTTTCTTTTCCCCTTCTGGTAGGATGCACTATTTGGAATCATGGTAAAGAGAGCACTAGCACTGTTCTTGTGATAGTGAGGAACAGACCTTTGTTTCAAAGGTTCAAGGCTTTCACTTTTACTTTATTGCCTTGTAGAAATTAAAATGGACCTCTCCTTAAAATGATTATCACCTCTGTATTTAAGATACAGATTTGATTTATATTAAGATAGAAGATGCCAAATATTAGTGAAGCTCAACGTGTTCATCATGGTTTTACTAGAAATGATTTGCACTGAATGAGGCCTTCCTCCATATTTAGCTTTACTGTTAGATTAGCTCAGCCAGTATAGCAGGACTGGAAACTAGATTTCACACATTTCCCCATGCTTGCAGTTGAATATAAAACAATACTTGCTATTTATAAATAAGGAGAGAAATTATCAATTAAAAGCAATGTGCCTTATTGTGTAAGGGTTTAGCATTTTAAAATGGTCTTTAATATATACCTGATGATGAATAAATTTAAGATTTTGATTTATGTGGTCATAAGTTAGTTATAAAATAAATAAATGAAACTTAGTAGGTAAGAATGACATAGAGAAAAGATTTGTCCTATGAAATTGAAAGTGTTTACCTTAAATAGCTCATGTGAATTATTGCACAAAACATAAAACAACTCACTTTCAACATGGATAAAACAAAGTTGATATTTCAGCCATAGGTCATGTATTTTTACAAAATATATTACCTAATTTTCTTTTGGCTAATTAATGGTGCATAACTTTAAATTGTATGATGTATAAACTTTTAAAGTTTTCAAATATTGTCCAATGTACTTTCTTTTCTATTTATAGACAAATTGGCCAAAGAAAGGTAAACCTTTGGTATATTTTAATCCTAATTATGATATAGTCTTCCCAAGTTCCTTTAGTGAAAGGCCTCAAAAGTTAAAGGGTAACATAGGATAAACTAGTCACTGTAATCTCTGAGTGGCAGAGAAACAGCTCTTGCCCTGCAGTGAGGCCACCACTCACTAACCACAGCAGCCCTTCCCTCTAAGCCTGCTCTCGGCATCCTTTCAATAGAGCACTCCAGGCAGCCCCTTCTGGTCAGTTGGGACCATCACACCAGAGAACATCTATTTGCCAACCCAGGACTAGACCATGGGGTACCCGGGACCATTTATATGACTTTATGTTGTTCCCATATGCTGTCTTAGTATTTAAATATTTGAATATTCAAACAAATTATTCAATGTTTGTACCAGGAAAACCCTTCATACAACTCAAGACTTAACTGTTCTTGGGCAGAATAATATAGGAACGGTGAAAATGCACCAGACCAAATTAAAATTCTCTTAGTCATCAGAGTGCTCAGTCTTTTATATAATGATGCCCCTGGAATCAGTATTCAGTATGATACCCAGTTATTAACCCCCATTATCTATGAGCTAATATTAATATTATGTTGCAAAGAAAGCATTGCTAATATTAAGGCCTTAGAACTTGACAACCAGTTAACATTAAAGACATTTTAACAGCATGTAAGAAAAATGGTGGACAAGAACATATTCAGGTTCCTGTTCATTAAAGTGGACAATTTAAAGAAAAGCTTTTAAAAAGTTCCAGAAGCCTGTACCCCACTGCTTTAAAATGCAGTAACTGAGAGCCACATCTGGCATGCATCATGATCTGGAATGGCTTAGTTCTCATGCAGGGCATCACACACCTTGGGCAGTATTAAATAAACCCTGTAGGTCATAAAAATGGTGGCCATGTCTGTAAAACAGACACATAGAGGAAGAGGGATTTCAATGGAAAAATTGCTTTGTTTTTCATGGGGGTGAAGTGATTATTGTCATCTTCAGGTAGATGGATGTGTCGGTAGATATGAAGAGATAAAAATAGACATAAGTCTTAAAATGAAAAATAAAGGAAAGATACAGGGTATGTTCTCTTGGCCTGTAAACAAAGAGCTGGTTATTTGTAGTTATGCCATGCCCTAACACGTGACTAATCTATATATACATTACCTCATAAAAGGACAGGAGAGTTTTGCTGAAATGGAAATTAGATGACACTTTTTCTTATCAGTCTTTTGGCCACTTAAGCTTTGAGAAAGGTCTTCCATTTTGGGGGAGAATGTTTGTTATTTTGATACTTTATATGCATGTATGTTTTTATTGGAAAGCCTAGAAAATGACTGTCTAAGAGGGGTTTTCAAACTCCAATCTGAGTAACTCCAAAAAGCTCAAATTACTTTTTGCCCACCTCTTAAAAGACAGTGGTGTCATAGAAAAGTCTTTTCCCCCCATTAATGATATTTCTCTAAAATTTGATTTGAATGAGTTAAATTACCCTATCAGCCCTAGCATTCTTCAGCGTTACAGTTGGTAATAAGATAATGTTTTATATCTGTGTAAACTTTCCCATTTAGGGAAAGTGAGCCAAGTTAATCTTACCCATGGTGTCTAGAAAATCAGGAAAGCAGCATAGCATAGTAGCCAAGAGCAGGAACTCTAGAAACAGACTGATAGGACTGGAATCCTGGCTTGACCTATTACTCTAGGTGTGTCACCTTGGAAATATTCTCTAAGCTCCAGTTTCCTGTTCTATAAAAGTAAGGCTACGATAACACCCTTATACAGGTTTACTGTGAGAATAAATAAGAGGAGACATATAAAAATCTTGGTACCTAGTCAGAACTCAAAATTAGGTATTATTAACTTGTATACATTTATAAACTAAAGCCTTTATTTTTTTTGTCTATGAACGTGCAAATATTATTCTTATTTTGTTGGACCTTTTCGACTATATAATTTGAGTTTGACATATGAAGAAATAAGATGGTTTTCAGTTCTTTTGGGCAAGTTTACTAGAGGGAAGTAAAATAATTTAGGCCATCGTGTTGCTCTATTGCATTGACCACTCTGAAGATCAACTGCTGGTAGACATACATCTTTCTGTTGTTACATTGGTTTTCAAAAAAATTGAGATATAATTCACATATCATAAAATTCACCTTTAAAAGTATAAGATTTGATCGGTTTTAGTATATTCACAAGGATATGCAACCATCACCTCTAATTCCGGAATATTTTCATCGTTCCATATCCATTAGCAGTCACTCCCTTCCCCTGTCCCCCAGCCCCTAGCAACAACTAATCTACTTTCTGTCTCTATGGATTTACCTATTCTGGACATTTCACATAAATAGAATGATACAGTATGTGAGCTTTTGTGACTGGCTTCTTTGACCTAGCTTAATGTTTTTAAGGTTCATCCGTGTTGTAGCATTTATCAGAACTTCATTCCTTTTTAAGACTGAATAATATTCCATTGTATGGATATACCACAGTTTGTCCATTCATCAGTTGATGGAGACACATGGTTTTATGCAGTTTTGTTTTTAGGGAAATCTTTGAAAGTAGTTTCTCCTTCATCAGAATGTGTATTACATGTGTGTATGCTTTTTCTTCTGAGACAAATTATTTTATTACCACCTTTTTAAAGGGAAGTTTTATAGGATTTGGATCAAAAAATTGAAATCTAAATTTTATCTTAGAGAGGGTTAAATATTGTTCTTTCATTGAAGCCTAGTTCTTTTATATTTTAACTCTGGTGCTTTTCTGAACTTCTCTAGGGAAAAAGAGGAACAGCTAACTCGTGTGACTGAAGTTCAGAGGTTGCAGGCCCAGCAGGCAGATGCTGCTCTGGAAGAGTTTAAGCGGCAAGTGGAACTGAACTCAGAAAAAGTCTATGCTGAAATGAAAGAGCAGGTAGGGAGGCAGCGACACCATCCTTTTTGAAAGTCACTCTCTCAATAGGAAGGTACATTCTCATCTTAAATATGACAGAAACATTTCACTTTTTAAAAAAGCTTTATCAAAATTAGCCATACAATTGGGTCAGAGATTCAGAATGAGTTAAAAGTCCCTTTTGCAAATGTAATGATGGCAAGAATGTATCTTGCCTTGGGAGGGTGGATCAACCTACAAGAAAAAACTCATGACTGATCTGTTTCTTTAGAGCTGTAGCTCAAGTTAACCATGTCTGTGTTTCTTCATGTTCCATAAATAGTGTTTTATTGATCAGTTACAACAAACTATGTTCAATTAGCAGTTCAGGAGGACAGAGGTTGTCTCCAATTCTTGTACAGGATTAGTGATATATTTTTTTGGTTATAAAAGAAAATTTAAAAATTTTTAGAAGAATAAAGGGAATTATTATTATATTAATACAAACTCCTAGATACCCATTGTAAAGAATCAATAATTGTTAACAGTATTGTTATATAAAATGAAAACATTACAGGTGAGGTTTTAGTTTACTTTGTTATTCATGTCTAATCACACTATTCTCTCCTCTCTACTTCTGAGAAGACCACTATAATTAATTTAGTGTGTACGGTTGGCCCTCCATATCCATGGGTTCCATATTTGTGGGTTCTCCGTCTGTGGATTTAACCAATATTTTTGAATATATATGGAAAACAAAATTTGACAAAGTTCCAAAGGCAGGATTTGAATTTGCCACATACAGCTACTATGTTGAATCCACGTGAATAAAGTGTCGTGTAGACATTGTATTAGGTATTAGAAGTAATCTAGAGGTGATTTCATGTATACCCGGAGGATGTGTGTAGGTTATATGGAAATATTCCAGTTGGTATAAGGGAATTGAACATTTGTGGAGTTTGGTATCCACAGGGGGTCTTGGAATAAATCTCCCATGAATACTGAGGGAAAACTGTATTAATTCAGTTTATCTTATATTTTTATATGCATATATAATGTCCATGTTTAATATGCATTTGTGTTATATAGGCATATATAATATAAGCATATATAATTATTTTTGTTTTTCTGTTTTTTAAAAATTAGGTAAGTACTAACAGATTTTATGTATTATTTTTGTTTCCTCTTTTATATTTAATATTATATATCTGTGCTGTAACCACGTTGATTTAGTGTAATCCTTTTAAGGCTAAATATATTTCATTATATGAATATATCATATTTTATTTATCAGCTCCCCTATTCAGGTTTTCCTACTTATAAAGAATATTACAGTACTTGTTTGTGATTTTGTTTTCTGCTGTAGTTATTTTCCTTAGAAGTCCCAAGCACACACTCGGTGGTAGAAACGGCTGTCCATAAGGAAGGTTTCATGTTGGAGTTTTACTGTAGGGTTTATATTAATAGTTTAGAACTGTGTTTATTTGTGCTGTTATTTTCTCAATTCTGATTTCCACTCATACTGATTTGTGTGAATTTGGGCCCTGAGACTGGGATCCCATTCTTTCTGTTTGCCACATCCTGCCTGAGGCAAAAGCTGGATTCCTGCTGAGAGTCTGTACAGTCCCTGCTAGGAGGCTGTGCACCTCTTCCTAGCTCCCTGCTGTGATCAGGGCCCAGGCCCTAAGATGTATTTCTGGTCCAGATATTCAATGGCGCTGCATAGGAAGCTCTCTGATAGGCTTAAAATTAAAGGAATAGAGAACATATTGAAGGAGAAAGCTCCAGGCAAGAATTTTCAGGTATACTGTTAAGAATCTGAAGCTCAAAGTTAGACATTTGAAAGTGCTAAGGCCATAGCTGACACTTTTGGCTCAATAACTGCACTTGTTGGATCTGATGATGTAACATTAAGAGATCAGAGAATTCAAGGGTAAGGAAAAAAAGCAAGCAGACAACATGGGACCTATGAAAGCATTCTGCAGAATAAGGAAAAGCCTTCTGCATTTTGCTCTCACAAGATACAAGTATACTTCAGAAAATGATCTACTGTAGAATTCAGAAAAAAAAATTCAGAAAAGTAGTACCTTTATGATAGGCCACATGTCAAGTAAAACTAATGCAATGAAATCTGAATACATTCTGGGAAAAGAATTAAACCTTGAGAATAAAAATGATTATTCTGCAAGTTTCTAGGCAGGATGACACTGGTAAAGAAATTAGAAAAATGACGGAATAATGCTTTATAGTTTTGAAAGAAAAAAATTGTGACTCAATTTTATACACAACCAAGGAGAGTGCAAAATCAATAGAGAAATATTTTTCTATACATAAAAGCTCACATAGTATATGCCACTTGTTACTTTTTTGAAAGAAATATACGAACACATCAACCAATCCAGAAATGAAGCACAATACTTCCAACACATGAGGAAACCATCATATAAAAAGAACAAGTAGAGAACACTGGAACCCAAAGAAGTAGAAACAAATTTAAATAATTTTTTACAAATCTGGTTATAAAATAGAATGCTAATATTGTTTTTTGATTTAAAAAGTTTATAATGGAGAAAATACAAATTTAATAACAACTTGAATCCAAATCCCTAGATTACATTCACAAAGATCAAGAAGTAGGTAGATAGTGAGAGGGTAGGAGGAGCATATTATGCTAAAACTCTGTCATGAACACACAAGACTCACAAGATTTTTAAAGTTAGGGAAATATAGGTTGAAATTATTTTGAAATATATAAACATAGGCATTAATAAAATTGATACGACATACATCCTTATAAAAACCTTGAGAAGAGAAAAACAGAACTTGAGAGGAGAGGGTACCAAAGGAACAGAAGCAGAAACAAAACAAAATGTCCAAAATAAGACAGAGCATATCATTATAATAATAAAAATAAGTTAAATTTTTGTAGTCAAAGAAAGTATTGATTAGCAGACTTAAATCCATGAATATGCTGTTTATAAAAAATACAAATAAAATAAAGTTACACAAAAATTACATTTAAGAGATGATGGAAATATGTCACATATTCAGACAAAAGCAAGTAGGAATGTAACACTACCATACAAATGAGAATCAATACAAGTCACTAAACTGGACAAAGGTATACATTTTTGCATGCTACAGGCAAGGGTACTCAATCCAAAGATAAAAAAGATATTAGGAATACATGGAGTGATTGACACAGATAGCCATGGGAGGCTTTAATATATTTTTCTTCATCTTCGATGGATCAGAGGGGCAAAAGCCAAACAGGAGGTCTACATAAAAGTTTATATAACAGCAATATTTCTACTTTCTATCATTTAGAGACAACATTCTCTTAAAACAGTTATGAAACTCCGTAGACCATAGAGACTCTACATGTATTTCTAAAACTTACCATGTCAGAGAACACATATTTTTCACCACAATGCAGTAAAACTAGATATTAAATTTCAATTAAAATTGCTACATTGGACTTCATCAAAATTAAAAAGTTTTATTCTTTAAAAGACACAATTAAAAAATAACAAAAGGAAATAAGTCAAGCCAGAGAATGGGAGAAAAGAAAAGATTCATAATACATATATTTCAAAGAACTTGTATCTAAAATAGAAATAAATCTTACAACTCAGTAATAAGACAAACATCCCAATTAAAAATAGGCAAAAGGCTTGATTGGGCACTTCACATAAGAAGATATACAAATGACTAATGAGCACATGAAAAGATGCTCAACATTATCATCATTTATCAGGGAAATGCAAATTAAAAACGAAAATGAGATGCCATAAATGTTCACTAGAATGGTTAAAGTGGTAAAAATTGATTGACAATACCAAGTGTTGGCAAAGATGTGGTGCAGTTGGAACTCTTATGTTCTGCTGGTGGGTATGAAAAATAGTATAGCTACCTTGGAAAGCTGCCAATTTTCTGAAAACACTAATATATTAATACAATGACCATAAGTCAGTCTTTAGTTCCTTTGTATTTAATCAAGAGAAATAAAGACATGTCCAGACAGAGACTTGTGCACAAATATTGACAGCAGGCTTGTTCATAAAAAGTTCAAAACTTGTGCAACCAAAATGTTCCTCAAATAGTGAAAGCATTAACAAAATGTGGTATATACAATGGAATACCACTCAGCAATGAAAAGGAATGAACGAATTATTGGCACCCACAACAATATGGATGCATCTCAAAATCCTGTTAAATGAAAGAATGTGAACACAAAAGAGTATATACTGAATGTTTTGTAAGCTCCGAGTCCCATTATAATTCTCTAGATACTGTTGAGTGTTTTGTTTTAGCAGACTGTCAACCCAATTCGTTTCAGAGAAAAAGGCCTGTCTCATCTTCTGTGGGTGGATTCCAGTTTTAGTTAAGTTTCAAAGCCTTTGCTGTGCTGCTTTGGGTCTGTTTATACTTGTGCCACTCAGGGGTGAGTCTGAGCCTTGAGTGGTGATTTTAATCACCGCACCCAATGACTGCAGGCACTCATGGAACGTTATCCAGGGTAGACCATATGCTTGGCCACAAGACAAGTCTCAAATTTAAAAGGATTAAAATTTAAAGTATGTTTTTTGACCTCAACAATAATAAATTAGAAATAAACAACAAAAGGAAATCTGGGAAATCCTCACATATTTGGAGATTAAATTATACACTTCTAAATTACTCATGAGTTGAAGATATCACAAGGGAAATTAGAAAATATTTTGAACTGATTAAAAAATATGGCATATCAAAATTTATGGAATGCAGCTAAAGCAGTGATTGGAGAAAAATTTATAGCTTTAAACACCTATATCCCAAAAGGAAGTTCCCAAATCAGTAGCCTAAACTTCATCTTAAGAAAACAGAAAAACAAAGCAAGCTTCTGTCTAAGCAAGCAGAAGAAAGGAAATAATAAAGATTAGAGCAGAAGGTAAAAGTTTGAATACAGAAAAATAGAGAAAATCAGTGAAGCCCAAAATTGGTTCTTTGAAAAAAAATCAACAAAATTGACAAACTTTAGTTTGACCAAACCAACAAATCATAAAAGTGCAGATATACAAATTAATAAAGTTAGTGAAAGAGAAGAAGACACCACTATTGATCCTATGCACAATGAAAGGACTACAAAATGATATTACTAAAATGTTTATACCAACAAATTATACAACTGTAATGAAATGGACAAATTCCTAGAAAGATGAAAATTACCAAAACTGTCTCAAGAAGAGGCAAAATATGAATTGAACTGTAATAAGAAATTTAATTGCCAATTAAAAATCTTCCCACAAAGAAAAACCCAGGACCAGATGGCTTCACTGGCGTATTACATCAAATATTTAAAGAAAAAAATAATTTTACTTCTTTGAAAACTTTTTCAGAAAATTGAGGAGTAAGGAACACTTCCCACTTCATTCTGTGAAGCCAGTATTACTCTGATGTCAAAGCCCAGAGAAAGATTTTGTAAGAAAACTGCAGATTAATATCTGTCATGAACATAGGTACAACAACCCTTAATGATATTTTAGTAATCTGAATCCAGGAACATATACAAATGATTATATGCCACAACCAAGTGAGATTTATCCCAGGAATCCAAGGTTGTTTTAACATTTGAAAATCAAGGAATGTTATACAGTATATTAAATAGAATAAGGGACAAAATCACATGATCATCTCAATAAAGATAGATAAAACATTTGAAAAAGTCCAACACCATTTATGATTTTTAAAAAATTCTTGGCAAATTAGGACTAGAACCAAATTTGCTTGACCTAATAAAGGACATCTATGAAAATTCCACAGCTAATACAATTAATGTTAGAAGATTTAATGCTTTTCCTCCTAAGAACAAGGCAAAGATGTCTACTTTGGCTACTTCTATTCAACATTGTATTGGAGGTTTTAGCCATTGCACCAAGGCAAAATAATAATAATTATAACAGGGTACACAGATTAGAAAGAAAGAAATACAAATCCTTCAGATGTTATGATCCTATATGGTAAAAATCCCACAAAATCCATAAAAGGAATATTAGAACTAATAAATGATTTAAACAAGTTTACAGGATACAAGAGCAATGTATAAAAATCAGTCACACTTCTGTATACTAGCAATGAAATATCTGAAAGTGAAATTGAGAGAACAATTTAATTCACAATAGCATCAAAAAGAATAAAATATTTACAACTAAACTAATGATAGAAGTTGAAGACTTAACTGTTGAAAACAATAAAATATTGCTGAGAGAAATTTAAAAAGATCTAAGTAAGTGGAGAGCTAGTCTTTGTTTATGGATTGGAAAACTCAGTATCGTCAAAATGGCAACTCTCCCCAAATTGACCTATAAATTCAATGCAGTCCCTGTCAAAATCCCAATGTAATTTTTTGTAGAAATTGACAATAAGAAATGATTATTTACATTAGTAAATTTTTAAAAAATAAAACAGCAATGAGCTGTTTTCCAGCTAACACATAGATAGCAATTCATGAAGGCCTGAGGAAACAGGTAGTAACATACATTTCTGGTGGGAGTGTGACTCTGTATAACCTTTCTGGAGGATTGTTTTAACACTTTGCTTATCACTTACCAGTTGGTTCTAAGATGTTATTTTTCAGAAATACAAAGTGTGTAAGATGTGTGCTCAAGATGTTTATTGTGATGTTATTTATTGATAGTGAAAAATTAGAAAATATTTATCAAAAATTGGAGATAATCTAGAAATGATTAATTTTTTTAAGTTAAAAAAGGAATCTACTGTTTGTGTGGCAGAACTAAAAGCCTTGGATATAATGTAATCTCAGAAACCATTATATTATATTAAGAACCCTACCCAGCCACAAAATGAGACTATTACCTAATAAGGATAACCAGGGATGAAAGATAGTATTTATGGAATTGGTTCTGTAACTGTCCTTTCAGTTGGTACATTCCTCATATCATTTCTGTTCTGTTCTCTGCCTGTCTCATAGTCTGTCTTCTATTTTTCTTCACCAATTCTGTCAGGCCTATTTTACTCTCTCTCTTCATTACCTTAAGAGTTCCAGTGTCTCCACCTTCTGGGTGCTATGTCTCTGTGGATTGGTTAAATGATCCAGTGAAGGACCAATTTGCCACACGCCTCTGGGATCCCTCTACTTCCCCCATATACCCTATTCCTGTGTCCTGTCTTTGTGAGCAGCCCCTCACCAGGCCTGAGCTGTCTAGTGGTGCTAGAATCAAACTCCTTGAAAACTAACAGTGATTGCACACAATGAGCAGGAAATTCTTTTGGTCGTCTTCTGTTGAAGAAATGTTTATTGGTGGTTTCAATTACACATACTTTTGCCAAGTGCAATTCGGTTTCTGAAATAAAGAAAGCACCCTTGGTGTGAGTGTAATAATAAGGGATCCATTCATAATGGAATCCTTGTAGCTAGGCTCACTCACAAATCAGTCAAACAATTCTTATATGGCAAATTTGAATAAATGTCAAAATATTAAAACATATATGTCAAAACGTGGTAAATTAGAAGTCTTCTATTCCAGATTGTCAGGTGATTAAAAAGTGGGAATCTGATACAGCTCAAATTCTAAAAGAAAAATCTATCAGCAGATTCATTATTTGGACTATCATAATGTATTTGGATTTTTCCATAGTCTATATTTTTAACAGTCTTCCTTTTTTGTTCTTATTTTGTATTGCTTTTCTCTTCTTACAGAAATATTTTGTGTAACAGCCAGCAGAGCTATAGGCCATCTTTTTCCATTTGGAAACTGCTGCAGATAGCAGACAATGGGATTTTGAATTAAAAAAATAAAAGCTTTGAGTTTGTTTTAGAAAGAGAATTGCTGCTTCAAAAATGAGGCCCATGAGACAAAGTGGAACAGACTTAAACTTCTAAAAAAAATTGCTTCACACTATTTCTTTCATTTTGAAGAACATTTTATCTCATTTAACATTGTTTAAATAAAATCTAATCTATACTCCAGTGGTGAAATCCATTATAAGTGTTAGCTGTCAGCAATTAGTTGTGTAAGATGTACATATTTTCATGTGAAAATGCATTACTGTTAGAATTCTTTCTACATATGCAATCATATTTTTTAAAGAAATACTGTGCTATATTTACCTATTCTCTGTGAAACAAATAAATGGGTGAAAAAGACAACTATATTCTTTGATGTATTGGCGGCAATTCTAAAGTGAAACTTTTTCATCCTATAAACCAGCTGCATGAATGTCAGTTAACTAGTTCCTCCTGGGGCTTCCACTAGCCACTTGAATTTTCTAGTTTATCTTTCTCCTCTTGAAAATACATTGTCATTAAATGATATTTGCTGATAAAATATCTGGCTTTAAATTCTATTCCTTTTTTCTTTACAGTCATTAGATACATGATATTAAAACTAAATACATGCATACTCTATGCCCAGCTATTCTACATCTAAGTATATGCCCTACAGAAATGCATTTATACTTAATAAAAAGACATATACTAGAATATTAATAGCAGCATTATTTATAATAGTAAAAACCTGGAAACTACCCAAATCCATCAGCGGTAACATAGGTATGTAAATTGTGGTGTATTCACACAATGGAATACTATACAACAATTAGAATGGAGACTCTACAACTCTACCTAACAACATGTTTCAATCTTACAGATGCAGTGTTGAAAGGAACTAGCCACAAAGATCATAGAGTTTGTATCATATCATTCCATTTATATTAGGAAGAAAGCCAAGCAAAATTATTCAGTGCAAGTTATTCTTAGGTGGAGAGGTAATGACTTCTGTGGTACCATTTATTGACCTTGGTGCTAGTTACATGAAGGCATTCAGTTTGAGAAAAATTCATCTATATTCATTTTTCTTTATATTATATTTCAATAGAATTTTTTTTAAATGTTAAAAATACTTATTTTAATGTATGTGAAAGTGTTGTAATTTCTTTAAGTGTGGTTCCAAAATATTGGTGATATTCTGCAATAATGGTACTCATAAAAATACCATTAATAATAATCCATTTAATTTCATTCCTTTTCCTATATTAAGAAAGAAATATAAAAGTCAAAAACTCTGAAAATTGTCAAATGGAATAATGAAATACAGGACAATGGCATGAATAGGGAAGAATATGCAATTCATTAGCAAATATATTAAGCCTATTATTTTGTTTAATTTAGCTATACTCTCTTATGGTGTTAGAAAATTATAATGTACTTATATTTCTAGAAATATTTCTACATTTCATATCTCTTCCATTTCATACCAATCTTTCACCATACTAACATATATATAAGATATATTATCTTTCCTATATTAATTATCTCACAAATGAATTACAGATATAATCAGTTATAATAATATGTTAATTGATTTTCCTTTTTGAGTACATTAGTTCCTATTGGGTCTTTAGCCAAGCACAGAAATAAATGTTTATCTGTCTTTCTGCCATTTATAACTATCCGCCAGCCTGCCTATCTATTTCTATCTATGTATGTGTGTATCTATCTGAATATACATATCAGAAAATATTTTAAGGATTATTTCTTGTAGTCTATATAAATATGTATTTAATACAACAAAATATATTTTTAATTGTTATTTGTATATAATTGTATAATTGTATAATATGAATTGTATATGTCAAATTGCTTAGACTATAGCAACACTGAAGAGCAATAACTTATTATGACTGTATTTAATGGAGACTGCCAGATGTTCACCTAATATACTTCTCTACTTTCTTAATAATAGAGCCTTGATTTCATTTAGGGCAACATGAGATACAGTTTTGAAAGTACAGACTCTTTGCAGATGGAGCTGGACATTTAATGTAGTTCTAGCAAATGAGATGCAAACAGGATAACTAATTTGCTATTGGCAAGAACTTGTAGGAAAGCCCCTGAAAAGTGGACTCAACTCAGCTTGTATGTACCCTTTGCCCTTATCCCTTTATCTTTCACCCTTTACCCTTTTCTTCCTAGAGGTTCAGAGCTGCAGAAGCCATTTTGCAACCATTAGGGGAAGGCTGAATTGCAGCAACCTTAGCCCTGACATCCTTGAGCTGCCAATGTAGCAGACTACTTCTGAACTTTTTGTTATATGTGGAAAAAAAAATAAGGACCTGTGTTGTTTAAGCTATGGATACCTGAGTTTTCTCTTACATGTTGCAAAACGTTATGCCTGAGGCACCGTATCAGGACGATCTAACAACATCCTTCATTACCCTTCTTGTTTCTTTAAACACTAAACAATCACAGAAATGCAAGCCCTTTTCTTCACCTTATTTGCCCACCAAGTTTTACTCTTAGGTTTTCTTGAAGCCTGAGTTACACAATAAAGGAGTTTGCTTTTTATTTTTTATTTTTTTACTTGAAGTTGAATAGAATATGGAATGATGTATGATGAAGCAGAATCTTTTGCATCCATGGCAACTGAGAACCCTGTATTTTTATACAAACTTTAAGTATTTTAAGACTTGTTTTTTGAAGTTTTGTTAAATTGTGGAAAGAGAATGGAGTGGGGTCTGGCATTTTCGGTTAGTATAATCTAAAATAACATGTATTTCATTTTCTTATAATATCAATTGTTATTTGCTTTCAATTTTTCTTAATGTTTAGGTATAAAAAGCCTTTTCATGTGTTTTAAATTAAATTATTGTCTATTTTGATTACACAAGATAATTTTATTTTTAGATAGAAGATATTCTATTTTTACCAACTTTGAGTACATAAAACACTTAATTTTTATTTTAAATATTTAAATGTTTAATACTTTAAACACTTAAAATTTATTATTCTTTTTTTTTTTTTTTTTTTTTGAGACAGAGTCTCGCTTTTGTTGCCCGGGCTAGAGTGAGTGCCGTGGCATCAGCCTAGCTCACAGCAACCTCAAACTCCTGGGCTCAAGGGATCCTTCTGCCTCAGCCTCCCGAGTAGCTGGGACTACAGGCATGCGCCACCATGCCCGGCTAATTTTTTCTCTATATATTTTTAGTTGGCCAGATCATTTCTTTCTATTTTTAGTAGAGACGGGGTCTCGCTCGTGCTCAAGCTGGTCTCGAACTCCTGACCTTGAGCGATCCACCCGTCTCGGCCTCCCAGAGTGCTAGGATTACAGGCGTGAGCCACCGTGCCCGGCCCAAAATTTATTATTCTTAATATTTTGACTGTGCTGAAGTAAAAAGAACTGAAAATCAATTTCATATTTAGATCTGTCTTAAAAATACTAAATAGCCAAGTATTCCATCCTTGATCCCATTTTTAAGTTTTCAGTGGATATGTTTCCTTACTCTTGAGTTGTTTGAATTCCTTATATATTTTAGATATTAACCCCTTATCAGGTGTATGGTTTGCAAATATTTTGTAGGTTTTTTTATTCACTGTATTGATTGTTTAATTTGCTATGAAGAAACTTTTGGTTTGATGTAATCCCATTTGTCTATTTTTGCTTTTGTTGCCTGTGTTTTTATTGTTTTATCTAAGAAATCTTTGCCAAGACCAACATCAAGAGGCTTTTCCCTTGTTTTCTTCTAGTAGTTCTATAGTTTCAAGTCTTAAACTTATGTCTTTAATTCATTTTGAGTTGATTTTTGTGTGTAGTGTAAGAATCCGATTTCATTCTTTTGTTTGTGGATAGTCCGTTTACCCAATACCATTTATTGAAGAGACTATCCTTTCTTTATTGTGTAATCTTGGCACCTTTATCAAAAATCAGTTGCATGGGTTTAGTTCTGGACTCTCTGTCCTGTTCCATTGGTCAGTGTGTCTGCTCTTGTGCCAGTACCACTTGATATAGCACAATATTTCTTTAAAAAATATGATTGCATATGTAGAAAGAATTCTAACAGTAATGCATTTTCACATGAAAATATGTACATCTTACACAACTAATTGCCGACAGCTAACACTTATAATGGATTTCACCACTGGAGTATAGATTAGGTTATTATTTAAACAATGTTAAATGAGATAAAATGTTCTTCAAAATGAAAGAAATAGTGTGAAGCAATTTTTTTTAGAAGTTTAAGTCTATTCCACTTTGTCTCATGGGCCTCATTTTTGAAGCAGCAACTCTCTTTCTAAAACAAACTCAAAGCTTTTATTTTTTAATTCAAAATCCCATTGTCTGCTATCTGCAGCAGTTTCCAAATGGAAAAAGATGGCCTATAGCTCTGCTGGCTGTTACACAAAATATTTCTGTAAGAAGAGAAAAGCAATACAAAACAAGAACAAAAAAAGAACAAAAGACATTCTGTAACAAAGACATCTGCCCCCAAATGTTTATAGCAGCACATTCACAGTTGCAAAGATGTGGAAACAACCCAAGTGGCCATCAATACATGAGTGGATTAGTAAAATGTGATATATGTATACCATGGAGTACTACTCAGCTATAAGAAATAATGGGGATATAGCACCTCTTATATTTTCCTGGATAGAGCTGGAACCCA
>CM052441.1:137529840-137544851 GCA_028533085.1 Varecia variegata
TATGTGGGGGAGGGGAGGGGATTGGTGTATACATACATAATGAGTGTGATGTGCACCGTCTAGGGGATGGACACGCTTGAAGCTCTGACTCGGGGCGGGGGGGCTTATATGTAACCTAAACTTTTGTACCCCCATAATATGCTGAAATAATAATTAAAAAAAAGAACAAAATTTGTATGAAGATGAAAACATAGAAACTAAAAGCAACCCTGTTTTGGTGTCAAATGAATAAAGTATGGATTTTCCACCTTCTATATATACACACACACACATATACATACACACACACTATGGAAAAATCTAAACATAGTTCGTTTCCTCTAATATTCATGTTTTAATTAATATTGATTCTTACCAAAAGGTAACCTGAAAGAATGCATTGTATACAAGTTAAAAAAGGAGAAGTAACTCAACATACCAGTGAGACAGAATAATAACTGATATAAAGTAGCCAGTGATAGAATGGATATCACATTAACTGACAATTGCCTCTGAAAAAAATATTTTCCTAAATTATACCCAAATGTACAGGTGTAGAAAGACATATGAATTACTGTACTACTTTGAATAAAGGTGCCATTTTCATGTTATTGACATGGAAAGTGTTTTCATTATTGTTTGTGAGAAGTATCTCTTTCCTGGTGCATATAAAAGAGTATCTGATAAGAGCTCCACATGTTGTAACATGTATCAGTACTTCATTCCTTTTTATGGCTAATATTCCACTATATAAATATGCAGCATTTTGTTTACTCATTCATCAACTGATGGACATTTGGATAGTTTCCTATTTTTGGCTGTTATGAACAGTGCTACTATGAACATTTGCATAAAGTTTGTGTATGGATGTATGTTTTCATTTCATACCTAGGAGTGGAATTCCTGGGTTATATGGAACTCTGTGTTTAACCTATTGAGGAATTGTCAGAATGTCTTCCAGGGTGTCTATACTATTTTATAGTCCCACTAACAGAGTTGAAGGTTCTGATATTTCTTGTTATTATCTATCTTTTTGATTATAGCTATTCTAGGGGGCTTGAAGTAGTATGTCATTCTTGTTTTAATTTGCAGTTGCCTAATGATGGTGATGTTGAGCATCTTTTCCTATGCTTCTTGGATATTTATGTATATTTTTTGGAGAAATATCTATTCAGACCCTTTCCACATTTTAAAATTGAGTTAAATTTCCCATTTATAATTGGGCTATAAGAATTCTTTATATATTTTGGATATAAGTCTCTTATCAGAAATAGGATCTGGAAAATTTTTCTCTCATTCAGCACATACGAAGAGCTTTATAAAATCTTACTGAATAAATATTTGAATGTCCAAAATTATATTTCTACTACATTGATGGTACAATATTAGAATTTAGTAAGTTATATGCCAATTTTAATTTTTGTCCTTAAATTATTAAAATGTATTAAAATAATTGATGTTTGTTTCATTATTTTATTATCTTTAAATTCATCATTATGATTGGTAATGTGTTTAAAATCTGTCATTTTTAATGAATGGACAAATTACAAAAACATGGAATATAATTTTTTGTTTACACATTTAATATTTGACTTTTAAATTTTGTAGATGGAAAAAGTGGAAGCAGATTTAACTAGATCTAAGTCCCTTCGTGAGAAACAATCAAAGGAGTTTTTATGGCAACTAGAGGACGTCAAACAGCGATATGAACAGCAGGTTGGTCTCATTTTGATGCTGCCATTTAATTTTTTAATACATATATAATCCACCTTTTAAACATCTCTATATCACAAAATATCTGCATAGTGAAAATATTACTAGGAGATGTCACTCCCAATATATTTGAAATATTTAAAGTCATATTTGTTCACTGAAGTCTGTTTTGACAGTTTGTTAATCTGAATGTTAAATTGAAGCATTTATTGTGATTCCTGAGTTCTTCTTTTCCTGTCAGAACACAGTTTGACTTATTCATTTGTTTAAGAAATAGCACTGGATACCTACTGTGTGCCAGGTACTGTTACGGACACTGGGGAAAACAGCGATGGAGAGAACAAGGTTCCTTCTCTCATGGAGCTTATGTTTTTGTGGGCAGTCAGTGCAAAAATTTAACATGAAGTAATTTTGAAGAGTGATTTATGAAGAATAAAAGAGATTTCATTTATAGACTTTGCCCTTTGAGGGTGGGAAGGGGATTACCAACCTTGGGTAGGTGGTCAGGGAAGTCCTGACATTTGTGCTGAGAGTCCTAAAAACTGGGAAGGACCCATCTGTGAGACACTGGAGGAATAGTATTCCAGTCTGAGGGAAGAGCAAGTTCTAAGACCCTGAGAATAGAGCAAGCTGGGAGTGTTTAAGGAACAAAAATGATGGTGAAGACCTGGTTAGCTGGAGTATAGGGAGAAAGGTTCCAGCTGTAGGAGATGAGGGGGAAGATAGATTAGGACTAGGACATAATGAGTTTAGATTTTGCCCTCAGTGCTCTGCCTCTTAGTAATAAGAAAGGGTTTATTTTTCTTCTTTTAAAAAATATATTCCTGTTTATTCCCAGAATATTTAAGGTGGCTATTAATTTTTACTTTGCCTAATTTGCTTGCCTTGTTTCCTTAACATTTAGGAAAACATTAATTATAATAGTTTAGTCACTCAGGTTAAGAAAATTTTTTCTAAAGACAAAAGTTAAATCTCGTAAATACTGAAACCTGAATAATTTTTTATTATCATATTTTAGTCCCCTATTAAACAGGTACGAAATCAAAAATTCATTAATCCCTTGTGATTACTGAATTTTATTTCTTCCCCCAATTGATAACAATTAGTGACCCACTTGAATTTAATGAGAAGGAAGTCTTATCTGACATGTGTCCATAGGAATGTGTCTTTGTTGTTGTTTTAATCTTAAAATGTTGGTAGAAATATTTGTGTAAGTTGCTTTCATAGGGATGGAATAAGGGCAAGTGGTTATAAAGAAAAAAGTTTGCGAATTGGTTCTTCTTTGTTTTCATTATCTGGACTGTCCTGCTCCATTCAATCTCGGCAAATCATACCCATCCTTAAGACTTACCTCCTGTTCCAACTCTTCCATCAAATGTTACATGACCTTTTTAGCCCATACCAACTTTTACTTTTTCTAAAATTATAGCATTTATCATCTCAATATTTTGTACACTTAACTCTTGTATGTGAGTGTATCACATAGAGCTACTTTTATACAGAAAGATGTACAGTTTACAAGACAGTGAGAACTTTTTGTTATATTTTTTTCAACTTTTGTTGCATTGTGTTTCTATGATTGAGTCCATAATAGAAGTACAATTCGTTGTTGAATTGAGTTTTGATCAATAGATGTCTATTGTCTGTATATTAGAAGGTAGGAATTTCAGTGTCATTAATCATCAATGAAGACATTGCCTTTAGTTGGTTGTACATGTATGTGTTTTATTTTTTAAAAGACTTTTGGCTTATATGACTCTATATTATTAATCCTAGGTGGTGAAATTACTTGCTCAAGGTCATAAACCAAATAGCTTAAAGTCTTAAGGAGAATTCAATTTCTGATTGATCTAGTATTCTTTTCCCTTCTCCAAGCTGTCTATATGATGTTTCTCTGATATCTTCAGAAAGATCAAAGCACTTTGATTAAAAGGTTTTTAATAGTAATAAAACAACTATACATGTAAAAGATATTCATTTTTTATAACTCTTGGTTGGTACTACTTTAAAATTACTTTATATTAAGTATGAAGGTTACATACCACAAAGAAATAACAAAATATTTGAAGTGAATGAAAATAAAAGCATAAAATCAAAACTCATGGAATGTAGAAAAAGCAGTTGTTTGGGGGAAATTTATAGCATTGTGTGCTTATATTAGGAAAGGAGAAAGTTCTCAAATCAATGATTTAATAAGTTTCTACCCTAGGAAACTAGAAAAAGGTAAGCAAGTTAAACCAAAAATATATATACTTTGTGCATATGTACTATATAGAATATATATGTTCTATTGTTTTAAAATTTTAATTCATATTGTCTTTAATCCAAAAAATTTATTTCTTAGACCCTATCCTACAGAAATATTTACATATGTGCAAAAAGATATATGCTCACATATGTTTGTAGAGGATTATTTGGAGTAATGAAAAAGCATAAAGTGAATGATTAAATAAATTATGCTAAATCTATACTGTGGAATACTATGTACTTATTAAAAAGATTGATATAAATCTGTAGGTTTCAATGTATGTAGGTTTCTAAGATGTATTGTTAAGGGAATAATGCACATGTTAGAACACTTTGTATATAATAATCCCCTTTATGTAAAATTAAAACATATGTGTCTGTATCATAGATATGTAAATTCAGTAAAAAAATTCTGTATGATTTTACATGTATATGGAATTATGGGTTAGGGTTATGATGAATTGAGACTTTCATTGTGTGCTGTAAATAAACTTTTTTATTTGAAATTTCAGAATGAACATGTATCATACATTACTTAGATAATTAAAACATTAATGTTGAGGATACTAAGAAACAATAGAATGGAATAAATATTGTGGAACATTTATGTTATATTCTGTAGCATTTTAAGTGGATAATATGTTTACATTAATGAAATACAAAATAAATTTAAACAATTTATGCACAGCATAACAATAACCAATAGTTGAAAAGCCTAAAAGGGAAGAAAAGACATGGAAGATAGAGCATTAGCAGATTATTTTCAAAGGTACCCAAATATGGATAACTTCAACTTTCTAACTCCAAAAGCCAGTGCAATGGAGTTAATTTATCAAATTATTTTTTAAAAGTGGTATAATGTAAGATGAAGTAGCTAATTTCTGATTAATATGTGATGGAAACTGAAAGTCATTTTGACACGTCAACTTAAATGTATGTATGTATTTATACTGAAATACACTTAATCTAAAGAGCCATGGAGGATATTTTCCACAACTGTAGTAATGGAAGGGAGGTTGCTTGGGAACCTAGTTTTAGAAACTAGGTATAGAAATTATATTAATACCAAGAGGTAGAGCCCAGGATTAGGGAGTAAGGGGCCAAGAGGGAAGCAGAGGTAGATAATTATTAATCAAATATAAGTAAGAATATTAAGGAAGGGCAAGGAGTGTTGCTTTTTGTTATGTTATAGTTACAGAGTATTTTTACAATTTAGGTAATTTTGGGATTAAAAGCCATATTAGAAGGACTAATAAAAATAAGAAAAATGTCAGATCCTCTAAGTAAACCGGTGAATAAATAGGGGAGAAAGGATAACCAAGTTTAAAACTCTTTATGTAACAATGAATACTGATCAGAGGTTATTGTCATATAGGGTGAGTATGAGAAGTTGAAGAGTTCTCTATGAGAGTTTTAAAATTGTATTTTCATTTTGATGATAATCATGTGGGTGACAAATTTATAGCCAGTGATTTCAGTGCTTGACTTGCATTTATTTTGTGATTTTATTGGTACAACTTCGGCTTTTTAAGTTGGGCACAATAAGAAAAGCCACTGAGGAAAATTTAAACACTTTTGACTAAATGAAAATTATTTTTAGTTAAAAAAGTAAGAAGAAATAATATTTGCAGCTAGTATGTTAGGCAAAGAGTGACTCCTCTTATTAAATTAATAAATGCATAATATATACAAATATTTAGCAGACAAAGTAATTAGCACAAATTATAAAAAAATAATTAATGTCCCTATCAATGACCTCGCATAGGAAAGAAAGAGATATGAACTGAGTAAACAACCATGTATAAACATCTTCAGTTTTGGTGTTAATAAAAATGCAAATAAGAATTAACAATGATCTACCATCTAAAGTTGACAAAAGTTTAGTGAAATTGGTACTTTCATATATGCTAGTAGCATCGCAAATTAACGTAGCCTTTTTGGAAAGGATTTTGGTGGTATCTACCATGTGTCATAAAATATATTTATACCCTCTGGTCCAGTTATCCCCCCTCGAAAATCAGCAGAAATATAAAAACAATGATGTTAACAATTTTTTAGATGATGGAGTCATGGTGAACTCTTTTTCTATACCCGTACTATATCCACATTATGACAGGATCACTTCTCAGTATAAAAATATATTCATATAAATTTGTTTGGAAGTGTGTTAAGTTTCAAAGCCTTGTCTCAGAATGATAGATTTAAAAATCTGCCAATTTTTTGTCTTTGTATTGTCTTGATCAAAAATGTTTTACACAATAAGGGATATTGATGAATTCTTTAAAGAATTGATACTATTAATGGAAGCCATACACTATTATATCAATTTTTCTGTGTTTTTTTTTCATGAAAAAGCGATAGATGATCCAAATGTAGCTTATAACAGCAATTTAAAAACATACACAAGGATATCTTAGATTGGTGAGGATTTCACCCATTTTCATTCTTCCTATATCTACAGGACTGTTCATTAGAATTGATGCTGAGAATGACGATCCCAGGCAGTACCTCACTGAGGAGAGATGAAGGCAGGAATATGAGCTGGTGTATTTTAGGAGAATATTTACAGATGTGATAATATACAAACTTGTTTAGTTAACCTTTTTTCAGTAGAATATTCTATTAACTGTAACAATATTTCACCACTCCAAATTGTTAACATGTTTCCTGTGGAAGTTTATCATGACAAATGGTAGGCATATAGTAGCAGTCTCTACAAGCCAGCGTGAGTATACTAAAAATGAAGCCGATTAAACTAAGCTCATTTCTTTCTTTGAACAGTGTAGCCAGGCTGGTAGATAAGGAAAGAGGAGTAGATGTAATATATCTGGCCTTTATTGAGCCATCTGACAAGGTCCTTCATGAAGGCAGAGTATAAAAATATGATTTGGATATTGGTATCTTTATGTGGGTAAGTGATGGTTCAGAGGGCCATCTCTGAATGATTAGTGTCAACCTGAAGTGAGATTTCTAAGCGTCTGTCAGTCAGTGGATGATGATAAAGGATAAAAAAAGTTTGAAGTTACCTGATGCTTAGTGTTCTGAGGAGTAGTTAATATGTAGGATAAGGAAATTAGTTTTCTGAAGCTTTAAACAGGCTGGAATTAAGAAGATTATATTTATTGGGGTTGAATATAAAATGTCATGCTTTGGTTTAGAAAATCAGTCACTAAAATATGAGAGTGGGGAGTGAGGAAGACCGAAAGACACAGAGATAAGGGGAGACTGTGCCTGGGACAGTAGGATAGGAGAGCTCGTGGACATGGTCCCAGTCTATTGTTTACATATCAGGTCACAGAAGGAATAAGTCAATTTTGGTCACCGCATTTTAAGCAGGACACTGACAAACTCAAACAAAAGGGAGTTTCTAGAATATAGAAAGGTCTGGAACTATGTCAGAGGGAGTATTTAAAGGAATAAGGATATGTTGCCAGAAGAGAAGTCTACAGAGAATTGTGGATCTCTTCATTTGTAAATTCAGTGTTACAGGAATTATCAGGCTTGGTCTGTGTGATAAGAATCCTAAGAGCCCCCAGTTGCTAGGACCTCGCTGGGCCAGGCACTGCTCTCCATGCTTTACATGTCTCCAGCCACTCTCCGTCCTCACAGTGATCTTGTGAGGCAGCTGCCATTGTTTAATGTCTTCATCTTCTAGTTGCAGAAATGGAAGCACATCCAGTTATGTAACTGGCCTGGGTCCCACGCAGTTAATAGATGGTAGAATCAGAACCTAAGCCTGAGCCATACTCTTGACCTCCACTCTAAATGCACACCCTGGAGTTCCAGGGGGCAGAAATTGAACCCCTGTGTAGATGGTACTGTGAGGAATATTTTGAGTTGTTTAAGGTTGTTCTTTTCTAAAGAACACTTCAAGTGTGCAACGTTTTGTCTTGTGAGAAAGCAAGTTTCCCAACGCGAGCATGTTGAAGTATCTGTCAAGGGCTGCCCTACCGCTTAAGGTCTCTTCCAAATCCAAGATTCTGTGACATTCTGTTCATTTGCCTGATTAGACTTTCACCCCTTGTCTTGATACACCAACTTCTCTGGTTCCACCACTGACTCATTTACTTACGTACCTGTGTAGCTGAATTTCCTTATACCAGGGCTTTTGCCTACTTCCTCAGTTGCCATTCAAATACAAATGTGAAACTTTTTCCATTATTTTGTCTTACTTTTCTCTAAAAGGTAAAATTGTAAATGCTATAATTATAACATCTCCCACCAGGAAGGGATTTAGATGCTGATCGTCATCCAGGCCTTTGCTTCTCAAATGGAGGGAGTGAACAAGTACCAGGAGTGTATGAGTGAGTCTACCTACATGTTTCCTGGAGTGTTGGATTCACTTGATTATGTTGTGGGAAAGCAAAGTAGTTTTACTATTGAGGTAACATTCATATTAAAACAAACATAGACTTTCCTGTTTTGTAAGATGCAAAGTTCTCATGAATTTTTAAGATAAAATAGGACATTTCAAAGAAACTTCCAGCTTGCAGAGGCTGCTTCAGGCTATGCCCTCAGATCCCCCAGGGGGTACTATTCATTTTCACTGCTGCTAGGAGTTTGGTGGAAAAGTTTTAAAAGCACGTATCCGGTCTAATCCTCACATTTTTATAATGAGGGAATTGACTGACATTCAGAGGAAATGAATGACTTGTGCCTTCTGAGCCTCAGTTTCCTTCTTCAGTTTTCATTTTTAAGCCCCTCCCTTATAGAAAGCATCGTGCCAGGAACTGCAATGAAGTGAAAACAGCAATGTAGTATTTTAAAATATCTTAGCCAAAACGCAGGCATAAAGTGTGCAGATGTGGAAAGAAAAACATCAAACACATGGGATAAATACTCACACAAATATCCTGTAAAGCCTAAGCTTTCATCAAGATTTCCTGTTTCTTTCCTGTATAACCCATTGGAACAAAAAGACAATTCTAATTGTCTTTTCACAAACCTCATTCAAGTTGGAAACAAACAACCTCAAGCTGGAAACAAACAACAAGCAGGCATGCTAGGATTTCCTGAACTATGGGGATTTTTTTTGGCAATCCCATTATGTCATCCTTTAATCTTATATTTTGTAGCTTCTTTTTTCACTACAAAGCCTTTAAAGAGAAATGTGGTTCAGCAGATCGACAAGTGATCAAATTCTCCAAGAAAGAATAAATGTTTCTTGTCAATGGTTATCAAAAATACTGAAGGGCCAACCTCTTACAAGCTACTGTTATTTGAAACAAACTATTTTGGTAGCAAAGACAGTAGCAAAGACAAAACAATTTATGAAAGATAAGCAAGTGGGAAATTTTAAATTAAGGTCTGTTGGGATATTTAAAAATCAGATAGCATGTGATTCTCAATCCTTCCCTCTGTAAATATACTGGTCTTTAATTATTTAAGTAATATGACCTAAAAGCATAAGCTTCTTTTAAATGAGACTATTTGATCCACACTGGAAAAGGAAACAGTAGAAAGCAATAAATAGAGGAAACAGGGAAGACACTTACTAGCACAGGTTTCCAAGAGGGTGGAGATGTGTGGCCAAGAGCCATGTCACTGGGTGGAGGTGTTGGCCTTGGAGAGGAAGGGCAGGCTTTTGCTGTAACTAGAGAAGAGAAGAGAAGGACAGATGCGTAGAAGTGAGTAGACCTGCAGTAGGCAGGTGAGGATGTTCTTATTACTGGAGGTTTTTCTTTGTGAGGTAGGAGGCAAGATCATTTGCTGACACTGGGGGAAATCACATGGACAGGAGAGCTGATGCAAGTGGGAATTGTTTGAAATTATTTTGGTGACAGTAAGACTGATCTGACCAGAAAGCCAGGTAAAATTTCTCTTCAGTATTGAGGTTCCAGATGAGGTTAATGACCATGAATTTGTGGGTCTCAATCAAATCTCCTCAAGATGGATTTTTATATGTTTTATTGATTTCTAAATATGAATTTATTGTACATCCAGCATACTGCTTTTATTCTCTTCGCCTTATTCCTCTTGCTCAGCTTATCATACTCTTTTTAAAAGTCTTTTTTGTTTGGTCTTTCTTTTTCCAATTTGTGATAAATAATTTTGAGCCCCAACAACACACATATTAACTACTCTGCTCCTCAGTGGTGATCAAGACAAATAAAGTCTTTGATTTAGTGATGCTCTCAGTCTTTCAAATTATTTATTTCGATAACCCCCTAATTTAGGGACTGCAGCTATACTACAGGTCACAAATTGGTCCTGCAGGCAATAGGCAAAGTACCAGATTCCTAGTCCTTGTCTGCTAGAATCAGAGACCAAGGCAATGAAGCTATGGAGCCCAGGCTCTCGTTCCAGGCCGAGGGTTCAGAGCCTGGACTTATATAATGGGCATTGAGATTTAATGAAAGGCAATTGAAATAGGGCTTCCTCTTCCTTTTTCTTTTCTTCTTCTTCTTTTTTTTTTTTTTTTTGGCCTGAAACTTTTCTCATCTAAGTTAAAACAAATTATACCTTTATCTAGAAATTTTATCCCACTTTACCTAGAGTGGAAATTAAGAGGGCAAAGGTGAAGGCAGTTCTCATAACTGTGGTATGAAGTGTTCATGTTTAGTTTTAGACTTACTCTATTTAAAAATTTTTCTTAGATGATGATATGACTGACTCATTATTCCTTCTCTAAATACATGAAAAATATAAAATTGAAATAATGCCTTCTCAATCATTCATTATTTAGCACATGTTTATTGAGCAATTACTTTGTGCCAAACACTGTTCTAGGTGCTTAGGATATAACAGTGAACAAAATAGAGTCTTTACCCTTATGAGAGAGGAAAGAAGCACCACCAGCACTGCCACTACACATGCACGCACAGGCACATGCACATGCACACACACCCACATGCATATGCACACGAGCCCTCTCTTTCTCAAAATATGATGTAAGTTAATGTGAGATAATGATAATTGCTACGAAGGAAAATAAAGCAGGCTAAGGTGTTTGTGAGTGAAGGGACTACTTTATATATGTTTTTATTTTATATAATGTGTTATTGTAGGTAAGGTTGTTAGTGAAGGACTCTACCAAAGTGATATTTAAATTAGACCTGAATGAAATGAAGGAAGAAACCATACAAAAACTTGAGGTAAGGAAGAGCATTCCAGGCAGAGGGAAGAGCAGGTGTAACAGCTATGAGGATGGTTGGTTAGTAGCCGGAATGGAGCAAGCTGGGGAGAGAATGGTAGGAGCCGAGGCTAAGAAGAGGGCGGATTACATCAAGTCCTATGGACCAGAGTGGGAAGCCACTGGGGCATTTGAGTAAGATCTGGTTTGTGTTTTAAAGAGATCAGTCAGTGTACCTGCTGTGGAGCACTGATTGTGGTGAAGGCAGGAGAAGCAACAGGGAAGCCAGTTAGAAGACGATTGCAGTAGGCTGGCAAGAGTAGGCTGGGACAAGGGGGGTGGTGAGGGTAATGGCAAGTGGTCGTATTTAAGATATTTGGGTCATATTTTGCAGGGAGGACTTGTCAATCTATGTGAAATGGAATGTGAGGCAAAGAGGGAACTCAAACGTGACTTAGACGTTTTCCAGCTGAGCAATCCGGTGAATAGTGGTAATAGACACTGAGACATGAGTAGAGAGAAAAGACAGAAAGTTCCAGGACTGAGCCCAGGGGCACACCAACAATTAGAGGTGGGGAAGAGGTGAAGGAAACAGTAAAAGAGACTGAGAAGGAGCAGCCAGTGAGGTAAAGGAAAAACTTAGAAGGGGTGATTTCCCATAAGCCATATGCAGTGTTTCAGGAAGGAGGAAATGAGTAACCATTTGTTTCAGATGTTGCCAAGAGGAGAACTTAGTTGGGGACTGAGAACTGACCACTGGGTTTGGCAAGAAGGTCTTTTGCCACCTTGACAAGACCAGTTTCAGTAGAATGTAGGAACAAAAGCCTGAATGATATGGGTGGAGACAGAAAGGGATGTGAACAACTTTTGGGGGGAATTTTTGAAAGAAAGGGGAACAGAGAAATGCTTGGTAACTAGAGGAGTATGTGGGGTCAAGGGAAAGTTTTTTTTTTTTTTAATGAGATACAGTAAAAATGTTTTTGGTGATGAGAATGATCCAATGGAGAAGGAAATATTGATGATGCAGACTGAAAGGATAATTGTGAGAGCAACAGGCTTAATTTGGCAAGAGGGGAGGGAATCCAGTGCACAGATGGAAGGACTCTTCTTAGATAGCAGCAAGGCCAGCCATCCCTTCTAGCCACAGGAAAGGCAGAGACCATGCAGGTGGACAAACCAGTTTGATGATGAGCAAGATGAAGTAGCTGTTTTCTGCCTATTTCTGTTTTTCAGTTGTTCCTGAATGCCACATTGTTCCAGTCAAAATGATGAATAAGTAGGAAGCATTGTGGTAGGCAAGGTACAGAAAGTAAAAAGAAAGCAAGGACGTAGTCCTATAGGTCAAAGAAGTTTATAACCTGGTTGACCTTTAGTCCTCCCAAATGCCATGCTAACTGGCAAACTCGGGAGATTTTTATATTTCAACAACTGAGATGTACTAGAATAGGTTAAGACAAATGCAGATTTCATCAAGAACTGAATGTGTTTTAGAGAAACAGACATAAGGTAAAATAACTTAAATCATACAGTTAAGACATGTTTTTTCCAAAAATTTTGAACTCCATTGATAAGGGCGGATTCTTAATTCATTTTCTCAGTTTGTGTGGCTGGAGTGGACCATCATTAAACCACGAAAGAAAAAACCTCTTGAAGCATTTAACTATTTGAATCCTTCCTGAGTTTCAACTGAGATTTGGCAGATAAAAACACAGAAAGTAATAGCTAATTTTTCAAAAAGTGTTAAAAGCTCAGGGTAGTTGCCACTCATCACCTGCAGGTGCTGTGTAAGTATTTTGAGGTATTAAGTGGGAAAGGTACCCACAGAAAACAGTATTTTCTTCCAGTGCAGGCTTGGTTTATCAGCTTCCTAGTTGCTGTTATGTTTCCATCCTTTAGTTCTTGATGTATCATGAGCCTTGGGAGCTTCAGCAAACAGTTGTCCTGGCCATTAATGGTTGACTGGAGAGGAAAGGGAATGAAGAAGCAGTGTGTACTGGCTGGCCCTTGTACCATCTCTAATAGCAATTATCACAGCAATTAAACTGTTAAATAAAGAGAACTTGCATGGCTAAACTGAACTGTTGATTCACAGATTTCATGGATGGATCTTTTTGTTGTAGCAAGTATTTCATATTGGAGCCACATGGCTACCCACAGATGACACATTCTATTTCTGTTCTTGACACACTGCCTGCTTTTTACTATTTCTTGTGCCTATTTCTATAAGATATTGTTCATAAAGATCACATTGTGGTACCTCTTATGCCAAAATGTAATTTTCCTCTAACTCCAGAGACTCAGAGAAGATTGCATGTCCTCAAGTTTATCTTTAAGGAACTCTATTTTTCACATATTGGAATATCTAATAGCACATTTTACATTGTATAACTGCAATTAATAAAAAAGATTTCAACATCTTTTAGTAAGAATATAAAATCAGTCTAGTGACACCATGCTAACTTTACAGTAGGCTGTGTCCTACTGGAGCTAAATTTCTGGCGCTTTAGAGAATTTAGAAACTTATCTCAATATTTTAGGTGTGCTATTTTGCAAATGTAAATTGCTGTGACACTTGACTTAAAGATGTTAAGTCCTTATTCTCATTAAATGGAAATTACCAGGGCCTGATGTTCCTGTTTCTTAGTGTGGATCTCAATGCCATGCGTGTAATGAACTATGTAAAAGTAGTACTAAATTTCACAACCAAGAAGCAAAAGTTTTCCACAGACAGCTCTTGAGTAGGATGTGGGATGATGTGGAAGTGTTACCTGGCAAGCCCTATAAATAAATCCCTATTAATAGCCAACACTTTAAAGCAAAGTATCCCTTGAACTATTAGTCTGATGATCAATATAATTTTTGATAAGAGTTTGCAATGTTTGAATGTCTTTTATCTCTCTTTTTAAAAAATGTAGCATGTTTACAATAGTTTGTGATTTTACTAGGTGGTGGTCTTTTCTACTGCTTCCTTACTGTTCCAGTCATGCTGGAACTGCCTTGACATAGTATTGAGAAAAAGTCACAAGTATCAGGAAAATGAGCATATGAGAGTGATTTTGTTACTTTAGCCAGAGAACCCACCCTATGGGAGGGCCTAGATGATACTGCCTTCACTAGGGTGCTGAGGGTACACTGGTGGTAGGGGCACCAGTGCCCCTTAGCAGCTTCATGGTGGCTTCCTCTGTATTCCAGGGCTGCCAGTGAGAGATGCTGCTGTGGAACTGAGCTGCCTGCTTTCAACAGGAAGATAGGGTGCCCAAATGGCAGCTACCATGTGAGACAGTCACGTCAGATGGAAGGTAGAAGTGACTGCTCTAATGGGCAGCAAGGATAGACTGGGAGTCAAGGTGTCTTGCTGGATGGGCTCACGCCTGTAATCCTAGCACTCTGGGAGGCCGAGGTGGGAGGACCGTTTGTGCTCAGGGGTTCCAAACCAGCCTGAACAAAAGCGAGACCCCGTCTCTACTAAAAAAATAGAAAGAAATTAGCTGGACAACTAAAAATATATAGAAAAAATTAGCTGGGCACGGTGGTGCATGCCTGTAGTTCCAGCTACTCAGGAGGCTGAGACAGGAGGATTGCTTGAGCCCAGGAGTTTGAGGTTGCTGTGAGCTAGGCTGACGCCACTGCACTCTAGCCCAGGCAACAGAGTGAGACTCTGTCTCAAAAAAAAAAAAAAAAAAGGTGTCTTGCCGTGCAAGACTTGTGGTGATAGTGGGATTTGTGGTGATAGTGACCGTGGTGTTCTGAGGGATATGGTAGACAGAGAGCTAATGAGAATAAAACTTGGTTTGTACAACATCAAGAAAAGAAATCTAGAACTGGTGACTGAACTTTACACAGTTTGCCACTTCAGTGGAAAATCATGGTCCTCTGCTAAGTTCCCAGATCTAATTCAGTTGATAGCCCCAGAACCCATTTGTTTGAAGGGAGACCACATCCTTTGTTGAAGACTCTTGCAGCACCACCACAAGCAAATATTCCAACATGAGCTGTTGCT
>CM052441.1:137545351-137568230 GCA_028533085.1 Varecia variegata
TTTTGGGGGCATAGGTATTTTTTTGTGCTTACTTTTCTATAGCTTGAGATTATGATAGGGATGTAGGAGAAGACCTTAGTTGGAGTTCTGAGCAACTTTTGTTAGAGAAATGGATATCTTCTCTTTTAACAATTTCTTAATATCCTACACCAGGATTTTCTCTACATATTGGAAGGTGTTTTCTTTTATTATGGGAGCTCTAAAGCTTATATTCTATCAGAGAGAATCAGCCCCAGTTTTTCACTTTCCCAGTTTTATATTTCTCTCCTTAGTAGCCATTTTTGCTTGAGATTATCCTCTTTATCCCCCACCTAGGCAGAAAAGGCAATTGTGAATGATACATTTTCATTCCATTTATCTCCAAAATTGAGGTATTAGAAAATATTCCTCAGCATTATTTCAACTCCCCTGTTCTACTTCTGGGGTTCAGGGACAAAACAGTATGTCTCACCAAACAATATCAGAATCTTCTCTTTCTTTCCTTAACTACCACCTTTTGAAATTTATGGCCAAGATGTTATTCCTCTTTTCCTTGTTTGTTTGCTGTTGGTGAATGTTCTTTGTTTTGTTTTTAACATTTGTTTTTATTCTTTCCACAATTTTCAGTTTCTCCTGGTATATTTACCCAGAAATTCCAATGCCTATATTGTTTAGTATGAGGCATTATTTGCCTTGGAATACAGTTATTCTATTGCTAAAATCGTTCCCGTAGCAGCTGAATGACCAACTGTCAGGCTATTACAGGGAAGGTTTTTGGATTAAGATTAATGTTGTACTAGGTACCTCTAAGTCCCTCCAAACCCTTAAGCTTCCGTATTTCTATTCTCTTAAAATTAGTGCAATTATCATTGAACTGTAGGACAGATCTTCCCCTAGGGCTTCTAACAGTAGACTCCCTGTCTTCCTCTTTTTCTAGCCAGAGAAAATGGAGGGCCTTTCTCCCTACTTCCTATAGCTTTAATCCATTCTTATACCATGCATTGCAGAATGTAGATTTTATAATTTTGTTATTCCTGAGGTTATTTTAATTAGTATTGTGAACTATAATTCCTCCTTTTCAATGTGTTGTGGTGCATTCTATCACTTCTATTGGTCTGGTATTAGAGTTTCTAACATTGAGGTGTATTATTGGGATGTTAGTCTTCTATGCATTGTGTATTGAGAAGCAATGACTTTTTCCATCTCCTTTGTGTGTTTCTTTATATGATTATTAAAAGGTTTTCAGGCCATATTTTCTAGCACTAATTTCATTGTAAAACAGTTACCAGAACTTAAAATATATATTCCAATACCCCCGGGACTTGGATATCTAGTTGCTCTATCTTAGTCGTTCTCGGGGCCTGGTATGTGCTCCTGCCCTTGGGTACTTACATGAGATTTCAGTTCGAATGACTTAGTCTGTGATGGAGGGCTATGCTTTCAGGGATCCAGAACTTCAAAACTTTACTCTTGAATTTCAGGTTCAGAGTGTTTTGGGGAGTACCATAGTGAGTAGAGTAGGACCCTATTCATTTCCTGTTTTGATCTACAGAAATGGCAATTTCATGCAGGTCAACCCAGTTCCTAGGCATAAAGCTGTTTTCTTATCCAAACCCAAACCACCAAGCCACTAAGCCCAGCATCTCGAGGGACTGTCAGATGCTACCAGATGCTTGCATATGAGGGTTAATCACTTCCATTGTCCTTGGAAGACATGCCAATCTGCTTTAATATGTTTAGAGTGGGCATATACTCAGGATTGTTCTCTGGCCCACAGCTTAATGCTTTTGAATTAGGGAACTTAAAACTTTCCCTCCTGTATTACACGGAACCCTTTAGCCAACCTTAATTAAGCAGGGACCTGGTGATGGCACATCCTATTTCCCGTTGTAGCATATATCATGGGTCTGGACTCCCTCTTGACTTAAAGGCTGATTGACCACTTAATATCCATCCTTGTGGATGCTGTCTGCTTTTACGTCCTGTATATTTTCCATAATTAACCACCCCCTGGTCACCATTAACTCCATTAGACATTATTGCCAGTGGACCAAAAGTATCTAATAGTCTAATGTAAAGAAGATAAGCTACTTCGTGTTTACCTTTGACATGTGCCCACAATTAAAAGACCAACTGGGCAAGTCCAAAAGACTCTTTTAACATTTATTTATATGGAAGGAGCTAGAGATCAGTAAAACTTTGAATTTTAACACAGATTCACTTTGATAATGGCCTTTGTTGTTATGAATACCATCATCAAGATGTTCCCAGAACATTAGAATTTTTCCTCTGGACTCTACCATTTATCTGGAGAAGATACCCTTGCCAGAAGTTGCTGACAGTGAGGAAACTTAGGCATAGACCAAAAGAAAGGGGTTATAATATCTAGAAGTTACCCAAGCAGCGTTGTTCTGAGACAGCAAGCCTGAGCTATTTCACTTTATGAATGCTTCTACAACCTTGAAATTTGTTCGTCACTGAGCAACAGGCCTTGGCAAAATAACAAACTAATGATGATTTATGAACATCTTATTTTTAGGCTTGGAATTCTATTATTACTATTTCATTTTTTTCCTGATTTTTAAAAGTGAATAAATTGAAATTTGAGCGTGGGCATGGTCATTGCTCAGTCTATAAGAATACTAAAAATGACTCAGTTTAGAAAGTTACTATGGAAGTGCATTATTACTAAACTTTAGAATGAGGCAGCATCATTACGAATGATCTCACAGCTAGCTCTAGTCATGTGTCTTTTCTTGGGAGAAAATTCTGTAATTCTTGTGCCCCAGTTGTAGATTACTTGATTACTTTTCCCTAGAATATTGTACAATATCTTGCTTTCTATTAACTTTAAGTCACACTCCTTCTCCCAGTTTTTCTGAGGCTTTCAAGAAGATCTCAGTAGATCTACCTCTTACCTCCTTTCAGTGTGTTACATACTTAAATGATTTTGATTAAAATTTATAATTTTATTATAATGATTCTTGATAATATAACACTGAGTAGAAATGATAATGTGTCAGAACTAAAAATATTCCAACTTAATAATTCAATCACTTGGCTTCCTAAAAAAAATGCCATAATAGCAATAGAGTTTTAAATTCTCTCTTTTGTTAGGCTTAACATTGTAGTTGTGTGAAACACAGAATACAATGTACACACATTCATTTTAAGTAATCAAAAAACCCTTTTTTATACTACTTGGTACAGTATATATTAGGAGAACATTTTTATACTTTTCTTTCTTCTCAATAGCATAGTATATGTATGAGTGGTTAGAAATTTCTTATTGGTTTTCCAGCTCTCCATTAAAAATCACAGTAAGAAAACATTTGAAACTTATGTTTTAAAGCAAATTTAATTTGTGTTTTAATTCTTGTTTTGCAATTAGGGGATGAGAATTGCAAATTTAAAAAGAAAATAACTTCTGAAATTTAGTGCAGTGTGCAGGCCTGGAGAAATGAATGCTATAGCTTTAAGATAAGGTAGTCTGGTGATTCATTGCACGAAACAAGATCGATTTGGAGCAGGCTCCCACTGTTAGCTTTTTTGAAGATGGATTCTCACGCCGAAAATAACACAACATATTCTAGATAACAGCAGTTTTTCCCCCTGAAATCCACCAAAACTGAAGAAAAATCCAAGTGACTGTTCTTAGCAGCTGTGTGGCCTGGAGTTCACTGGGGAAGCTGGCTTCCTGCAGTCCCCTATTCATCACCTGCTTCAAAGACAGCCTGGCTGGCTATAGTTTGCAGGCCAGGTAGGGTGCCATTGTGCACAGTCTGGGAGGATTAGTATCAAAGCTGCGGCAACCAGGCCCTTGGTCTCGGGCTGCCATTCAGTCTAGCAGGGAGAGGCTAAGACTGGCCAAGGTCACAGTCTCCAGTGTGGAGTGGACTGGGAAAGGATCCTGAGAATAGAATGCTCTTTATGAAATCATGGCGCAAGCTTGCAGCACAGCAGGTGCCCTTCTGGAACACATAACATCTGTTTATGTCGGTATACCGTAGCTGACAACGAGATAATAGAGCTTTGAAATTTATCATTTTATTTTTGAAAAGACAACTGTATATACAATAATCCAGATGCGTATTTAGCTCCAATCTTTTATTCGAAAATCATAAAGAAAACTCACCGATTTAAGTGCTGCTTTTTACGTGTATATATTTAAGCAAAAAGCAAAGCGTACTGACTATTAACCATTTGCAACCATTGTTGATCAGTAATACCCAAATTCTTGGGGAGGAAATACCTTGCATTCAACAGAATTTTTTTTAACGTTCAGACATTTGTGTCAACAGATTGCAGAAGGATTTACTGAATATGCCCAACTATTTTGAATATGAGGAGTTTTAGATAACCACCCCCCTCAAATAAGTGTATTTCAAGGGTGAGGTAATAATGACGCAAAAATAAAATTTTCAACTTGGACAAATTAGAGAAAAATTAAGCTGTACATGAGTTGTCATGACGACAAGGATGTTCTGTTGATGAACTGTCCTCCTCATTGTCCAATCAGATAGTAGAGCTGAAGCTGGAGCATGAACAGGAGAAGACGCACCTATTACAGCAGCATAACGCAGAGAAGGATAGCCTAGTCCGAGACCATGAACGGGAAATTGAAAACCTGGAAAAACAGCTTCGCGCTGCCAATATGGAGCACGAAAATCAAATTCAGGAGTTCAAGAAGCGAGATGCACAGGTAATTATCAATAATATTTGATAAAATGGGTATCTATTTTTAAAAAGTCATCAGCGTTTAGTGTTTTCTTATTATTCTTGTTGATGCACGCTGTTTGATCATTTGCAAAACTGACATATAAATGTGATTTTTTTTGTTTGTTTTTCTCACCCACCCCCCTGTTTGGGGGATGAATAAGGCTTTAACTACAGAAACCACAGGTAGCCAGATTAAAAATCCCACGGCGCGCTATAACTTGGCCCCTTTTTTATAATCTTGTCTCAGTTCCTTTCATGATGGATTTTTTTTTAAGGTATCTGCCCCTTACCCCTCCCCTCAGCCTTAGCAAATCCCTAAGAAATATATCAGCCTCACTCCTTGCTTTTTGTTTTAATCTCTGTAGGTAATCAAGCAGCTGTTTTAACATTTGCTTTTCCTTCCCAGTGTTGCTTTTTTCATTAGACTCTATATTTGATTAGATCACTCAGATGGTAATTGATAAAATGACTCCAGAGAAGAGCTATTTCCCATCAGGTCTGTTGCTTTTTCTTGCACACACACATGCCTCCTAGCATCCATCTCTGTAGTCCCTGTTGGAAGCCATTTGGCAGAATAACCCCCAGCTGTGGTAGCATTTGACTCCTCAAACTTGTGGATGAAATGTGCACTGTCAGCATGGAAAATTATCTTTATAAATTTCAGATAAAAAAATCTTATTGGGTGTATATCTTTGTGTTACAATACATTCTTTAGGGTATATATAATCAAGGGCCTTTAGTGTATCCTCTTGAGGAGATTGCTGTGAAATTTTATTAAACAAAAATTTGAGAGCAATTGATAAAAAAATAAAAAGATAATATTCTTTTCTCATAAAACCATATCATACACTAGGTCTCAATACCTCTTTTCCCATTGAAATCTAGCCACACCACACATAAGCTTTTTCCTCTATGTATCCTTCCTTCCAAAATAATATAATTTCCAAACAACAAAATAAACCTTCTGTTGTACTGTGTGTTTAAAAAATTTTATAACTATCCAAACATAAAAATACTACAATTTAAATAAGATGTTAATTTTTTTAGTGGAGAGCGGGAGGCGGTAAGGCAAAGAATAGGAGTTATTGGTTATTTTTCATTTGACCTTGAGTTGTCTTCTATTTTAGGAGAATAACTGATGCAATGTAAATATATGCAGCACAGGTGTTTTTTTTCAATAATATGCATTTGTAGGAAAATTATTTTCAATTTTTTTATGGTGGTTTGCTATCTAAAAAGGTAGTCATTGTAGTGGCCATAGTACCAGAATAGTCAAGTGGTTCCTGTTAAATCAATGTGTATTATACTTTTGCCACCAACCTCATTAAAGCCTTTATAAAATATATGCTGGTCTTTTGATTTTTAGCCATGGAATTTATTAAGAATATTTTCAAACTTATATTCTCCTCCAAACATGATGTTAGACCTTACCATTGTTTTCCTATGGTAAGGGATAAGGGTTCTGAGTCAGTGTAGGATTTGTTTGCATAGTAGAATTGAATGATGGATATAATAAAATGCATTAATTTACATAACTTCCTACTATTTTGGTGCTGTTGTGGGAAGCTGACACAAGTGGAGGCCAAATTTAGAAGAAACCTTTGTGATTTTGCATATGTCGAATCTGCCATATAGGGTGCGGTTCATCCAATCATAACAAAAGGGAAATTTTAGAACTATTATATGTAATAAAACCACAGGGATAGTATATTTAGGTTATTAATTGAATTTCTTATTGAAATAGTGTGGGAACTCTATAACCTCTTCAAATGCTGTATTTTAACATTATATTTCTCATTTTTGTGTCTTTCTTGGAACGTTTTACTAATTGGAATTGCTATCATGGGAATGCCAGTAAGCAATGGAAACTTAGGCTAAATGCATTCTTGGTCAAAAACAAAATAATTTTGCATATGTTGTACTAAGTTGTTTTCAGAGAATACAGTTCTAAAAAACTTTTATCAATGTTATATTTTTAAAATTCTCATGTGTCTAAAATGCTCATAATTTATATTTATCTATGGTTATTTATTGAGGATATTAATTCAAAGTTTCCTTCAGGTAAGTCCTAAATTTTCAAAATATATCTTTTCATGATTATGGTCTAATCTAAGGTATAATATCTTTTAAGTTCTGAATTCCATTTATAAATTTCAAAAAAACAAAGTGGGCATATGATTTTCAACATAGAAGATCTTTTTCAAATCATTGTGTTATAGTTTAATGCAGAAAAAAATACGTATCTTAAATATTAGATGGTATAATATTTTTTTAGTTTCAGAGAGATTTGATTTTCAGTTAATGTTTGCCTATTCCAGTTTAGCAATGGAGGCCATTTTGTAGAAAGGAATATTTGAAATGCTTAACCAAAGAGAACCAGGGAAATATCTATTTTGGATACTATGGCTTTGTTTGCTGCTTTTCTTCCATCAGATTCCTAAATGAGGACAATATCCTAAAACTCTATTTTTGGCTTCTTCCAAATATGTAGTGCATTGTATGCTGATAAGAAAATCATTATAAAGCATAGTTACCTACCTTAAGGTGAAGCATACCAACTAGGAACTCCCTTTTGGTGAATATGTTTTATAATTATTAAAGGTTAGGTGTTATTCTAATAATTTCTGTTTTATAGAGCAATGATAAGATATAGAAATGCAACTAAGGACAATTAACCATTTTGTTCATTTTATTTGGTGCAATTAGCTTATTTTTTGTGTATATTACATTTTTGTCATAATATTTTCAATGGCAGGATATGTTATGTTATGATATTTATATTTGCTAAAATGCCCATTAAATTTTAACACCCTCATATAAGATGTTTAATCTGGTATCTACCTAAAGTAATATGTTTAAGAAAAAGCATCCAGATCAATATAAATCAAGACATATAGAAATCCATAACATTACTGTCAAATATTTCTCATTTACCAGGTCCCTCTTATTGAAATTATTTTGCAGAATAATTTGATTGATTGAATCACATTTTTAATATTAAGAAAATTTATAATCTTAGAAGCTTCTTACAACATGAAAGTTTTACATGTAATTTTTGCTTTGCTTTTGAATTGTAATATAATGAAAGAATTTCTGCAGTTCATCCTATTAAATTAGAAGAAAAATAGAACATAAGTTCTTTGATCTTTTACTTGTCCTTTTGGGCCTCCAAACCATTTAGAGATTGCTTGATCTTTTGTTTGTTGCCAAAGTGGATGGTGTGTGTGAATACTGTAGAGACTGTTACATAGAACCTTTGTGATCCGCCTCAGAGGTGGTGTCACCTTCTAAGGACAGCTATGTGACCTGTTGCAATACATATAGAAACCTAGCTAACAGGTACAATGGATACTGTTTGAGTGATGGGAACACTTACAGTCCCGACTTAAGCATTATAAAAGCTATCCATGTAACAAAAACATTTGTACCCCCTTAATATTTTAAAATAATAATAGTAATAAAGGAGTTAGGATAACCAGCAGCCACTGTGAACTACCATCATAATTATGCAAATTAAATACAGCATCCTTGGAGAAGGATATCAGCAATATCTGAAAATATATTAAATTTAGCATTTGTATATAGTACAGGGGATCTTACGTAACATTGTCGTCCAAATGACTTGATTCTCCAAACTGAGAATCTGAAGTCTAATACGAATAATTTTTGCATAATAAATGGACAAATCATTTTGATTTTGCCATATTGATTCACATTAAGAGGTGAACCTATCACTGATTCTAAAATGTAGAATTTGTAGTAATTTGCTCTACTTAACAAAAAGTTTTCCTAAGAAGATATTTATAAGACAATTTTAATTTAAAAAATTATATCTTAATAACATTATCTTATTTTCCATTCATTTGCAAATATGGGCACAAGATAAAAAAAATCCCCAATTATAAACTTGGTATGTGCATGCATGCAGTGGCTTCTGCACTGGCCATCATTCTTCAAACATTACTCCAAGGGTAAATTTAACAATATGCATACTCTGAACATTATTATTAAACCTATATATATGGTCTTTGGGCTCTGGTAGCATTTTTATATTGAAAACATTTTATTTTAATTTCTTTATATGCCAGTTACTTTCAAAAAGGATTTAAGGCAGAATTTTACAATAAATACACACTTAAAATAACTGAGAATAATAACAAAGCAATAGTGATATTAACAACATTATAAAATCTATGCTGAAAAAAAATGCTACAGTTAAGTGTAAGTTTTAGCTCTGAGCTTGCCTACAAGCCACAGCAAAGAGGGAAACATGATGAATCATTTAATTCTAATTATGTAATGAAAGAAATCATAGCAGTTTTGTTTTTCTAGTTCTCAGTTTCTGAGAGAAATATATACCATGGGACTTAATATAAAAGACATTGACCAATTTAACTGATATTCTCTGTATATTAAAACATTTGGAAATAAAATCTGGTGGGAAACCCTTAGTTCTTTACGTACTTTCATAAAATGTAATTATCAGACTTTATTTTAATATACCAGAAATTCGTTTTAATTTATTGAGGATATCATTATTCTCAAATCAAGAAACAAAGCTGCTTTGAGAAATACAATTTTGTACATATTATGAATCATAAGAAAGTATATTTTAAGTCACAGGCCTAGAAAATTCTAGTAAAGTCATTTTACCACTGTGCCTTATAAAATGTCTTCAGGAAGTAAAAATTGGAAACATGGGTGAGATTAGAAATAGCTTAGAATTTAATGACTAATATTAATTTCCAAGTGTGTTACTCTCTTTCCTATGTCAGATTCTCTTGTCCTCTTAATTTCTACTATGAAAAACTATAAAAACAAACAATAAAATCAAGTGGTAATCCATTTCAGGAATAAAAGATATTTGGACCTGTACTTAAATGGTTCATATCCTACCTGTAATTCATCATTAATAGTTGTTCAAAATAGTAATTCATCATTAATAGTTGTTCATTAATATCATTTGCTTGGTTCTGAAGGAGTATGTACTTTTGTTTCTTTGGGTCAAATTGGAGTGATTTTGCTTCGAAAAACCAAACTACGTAAATTATATTTTTCCCTCAACCTAATGAGGCCATTGCTGTTAATGTAACCCTGTTTTTTGTTCTCCTCTTCCTGGTGACACACACAGTCACATCAGAGTGGTTGCCTGGTGTTCCAGCTGTGTACACACCACACTTTTATACTTATCCCCTGATGGACCAAGTTATTTGTATTAGAGGGAAAGTGGAGTGGAATTGAGTGTGTTTTAAGTATTAAGTGGGTTTTGCTGCAATGTACAAAGTGTAATGTCAGCATTAGAAGGTTGATGGGAAAAATTTTTATCATTTTACTTTTATTTCATAAAAAGAAAATAAGACATTTTGGTGGACTTCTGGTAAAGCCTAATATTACAATTCTCAATTTATATTCTTTAGATGAAGTTTTATAGTATTATCTAAGTGCTGCATTTCAGATAGCCCAAGAACTGTCTGTGTACATTAAACATTAATAGAGATTTTCCTAACTAGACCATTTTAAAAAGCCTATAGGGGAAATACTGTGTTTTTCTGACATCAAAAACAGAGGTCATACAGAATTTTCCAAATAGAGGGGGCAAAAATCCTCTTTATATTTTGACCTAGATGCCCTGATGCTAAGATCTTGTTCATTAGTACTCAATAGTGGTGTGTTCAATAGTATTACATATGATTTAGTAATATATTTGTATTATTTATATGTTACTATATATTAATATGTATAAGAATACTGTATTATGTACTTAATTAGGAGAAAATATAGAAAAATGCCATTTCAAGTAAAGCTTACATTTTTTGTAGCTCACCAGCTTTCTTTTTCCATTATAATTCTAAAATTCTGTAATTATGTTCATCTTACAACTACAAATGTAGCATATATACCTGTAGTTAAACTGTTATAAATAATTCAACTTGATCCTCAACATGGAGAAAATTATATTAAATTTGAAAACAAAAATACAGGCTGAGACAAGAAAATTGATTTCCCTAAGAATGATCCATTTGTAGAAATACAGTGTATCTTTAGTCTTGTGCATATTTTTTAAATGTGGCAGTTACCATGGAAACCACATTCTTTAGTATTTGGTTCACTGTTAGATAAGGAGTATTCCTTTTAAAGACAAACCTTCTAAATAATAACATATAAAGTATTCCTTTTGAATTGCCAAATTTGTGTCAATTAATAATGATTGCTTTAAAAATATGTCTTTTGTTCTCATTATACTTAATGGATTTCTTTAGGAATATTAAAATTGTTCTTGAAGAAGAGGTAATTAAATGCAGGAGATATTTTAAATAGGGAGTAAAATGTGATCACTCTGCAGTGGTGAAAATTGGGAGGATTGCAAGGAACCACAAGTCATTGTGTACAGTATGTTCTGCCAAACATGAAGTTTTTAGTCATAGCAGGTGTCTAAGTCTCTAGCAATAATATAGTCAGATTAAGTAATCTAAAGAGATGATGACATCTAATTATTTTCCGTTTATAGATAAGGAACCTGCTATTCAAGGGCACTATCTTATCCAAGGTCACAGAACCAGCAAACCAGGGATTCTTAATCTTAATTCAGTGTTCTTTCTATCATAGCTTACTCTAAGAAAGATTCTTAGATTTTTGGAGAGATTTGGACATAGCAAAAAAAGGAACAGGATTACATGTGAATCTTTGCCTAGCATGGGAGAGAGACAGTGGTACTCTTTGTTCCCCATGCTGAGATTCTCATAGCAATTTGCATTTCTTTCACTGATTTGCTGTACTTGATGTTGCTATAAAGTCATAACTGAATAATGCTGCTTCGTTTCCAGTTTTAGTATGTAATGCCTCCTAGAACAACACTGAATTTTTATGTTTGTGTGTGTTTAACAGCAGCAGCAACAAAACAATTAATATTTACTGTGTACTTCCCATATCCCAAGCTCTCTGCTAGGTCCTTTACATTGCATTATCTATCTCATGCAACCCTTTAATACCTTATGAGCATGAAATTTCCCACCTGGAAACTGTGTTTTGACCTTCTTATCTTTGTCAGAAGACAACTGTATGTTTCCATTTTATCAATGAGAAAAGATTCAGAAAGCATAAATAAATTGTGCAAGGCTTTATAACTAGTAGTTAATGTACTGGAACTCATGGCAGTCCCTTGCCCCATATGCCTGCTTATGTATTAATATGATCACATTGTCTTGGAATTTTATTTATTCTGCATAAATAAATTATATGTTTAATTTTGGATTGTCAATACATTACTAGATTTAAAATATTGACACTCATCACTCAGACTAGGTAAATCCAAATCAAGTTTTAGCTGTTCGTTTCCTTCTTTCTCCAAAGCCACAAGCCATGACTATGTCTTTATTTTGAGATAAACTCTGAAGAGATATGCATTTCTTAATATTTTCTTTGGAATAAAATTTCTTCCAAAAAATTCCAGAATTTGTAGAATGAAAAAATCAATACATTTTAAAAATGGGTTCACTGTTGGTTTTCACATTATTTCTAAAATACGAAGGTATGCCCAGAATAAGGATCCACAAAGATTTTAGGTCAATGGGGCTGATCAAACACTATAAAACTGCATAGGAATTTGTCTTTAGTACTGGTGATGTATAGTTTGTTGCGAACATGATAGGTAGATGTTTGTTATAGTCACATACTGATTTGGAATATTATATATGATCCATTCATTTTACAGAATAATTTTTAAACCTCAAAGAGTTCACTGTTGGTATTTTTTTCCTCCATAAAGGAACCTACATAAGGATCCTATTGCATAACAAAAGCTAGTCAAAACTTTTTAGAAATGAGGTCAAGGATGGTTAAGTTCAAACCTGGAGACTTTTTCCTTAGAAATATAAGGAATAATTAGAAAATGTTTTTCATTAATACTCCTCAAAAGCAATTTCTTATGCTGTGTTGGCCTAATTCTAGATCTATTTTGGCCAAAATGAAAATTTTAAAATGAATACTTTTTAAAAATAAATACTTCAGAGATAATCATTATTCTATATGCTGAATGTCATTTCCATTGACATAAGGAAAAAAATGCCTTTAGGTTATTTTTAGCCTACTATTCTTCCTTCTTTTCACCTCTGTCTCAATGAAATTTTCAAAGAATATTGGCAGAAATTATCTTTGAGGAAATATTGGATGAATAACTCTTTTTCCTTGATGTCTTGGAAAAGTCATTTTTGGATTTCTGACTTGCTCAGTTCTGTAAGAGACATCCCTGATGTCTTCCTTTGTATATCTGAGGTAATTTTTTGTGTCAGAGAGGTTGAAGCCAAAGTATGAGAAATGATTGGCAAAATGATGATATCATCCAGTGTTCAAAGAGCTGGCAAATAGAAGCTTATTAAACTGTCATTTTGTCTTCCATTCAGCACTAATTGGAATCATGCCTAGTTGCATTATGTGAAAGATATTTAACACCTGAGCATTTTTCATGACAAAAATGACATAAGAAAACTTAAACTCCTATTTGAAGAGAAGAGCAAGGTATTACATGAAAATAATAGTCTATTTTCAAAGTTATTTAATATTTGTGTACAGAAAATATTTGAAAAATATTGTCATTAAGTGAAAACTTTTACATAATAAAAATTGGCCTAATTGAGCCCCAAAGTGTTGAAATTGGTAGATTAATGTGAAACTTGAGATACTGTTTTTCAGTTGAAAGAAATATTACAATTCAATGAAAGTTATTTTTTCACTTGTTTTAATAATTAAATTATTTCCTGACCTCTCGAGTGCTTTTGGATATTTGTATAGTGGGAGAGTGGGAAAGATGACTAGAAATCAGAAAGAAACAATATAACACAGTTGTATTTCTGGGGTTTGAAAATGCATGCTACTTTTTTTTTGTTCATTTTTGTTTGTTTTGCTTAGGTATGAAGTCAAGGCCTGGAAGTATTAGTAATATTTAAATATGAGTTAATGGTGCCCTCGGAGAATGAAGTTTGCTGAATTATGTGGGCTGGATCTGGGTCTCTTCCCTTGTTTGTGGGGACAGTTGCAATGCAGCATTAGTCTTGAGGGTATGTGCGTGTGTGTGTGTGTGTGTGTGTGTGTGCTGGTGTCCTTCCCACTGATACCATTGTTGTGTGCTGCAGAGGACCTTTCAGGGAACAGGGAACTAACAGTACAGCCAGGACCAGCATCTCAGAACAGGGAATTTTCCGGTGGAAAGACCTGAAAGTTGCAAGTCTTTAAAAAGGTTAAAATTAAATGGTGATTCATTCATCTTACGTTTATTCCTTAAACTTACAGTCAGTATTTATTAAAGAAACAAACTCCAGATCCCTAGGGTCAAGTGGGACCTTATTTATTTTGTTATTTGCAAAGATGCCATTTAATGTACAAAATGCATGTGTTCACCAAATGTTTCCTGAAAAGCTAATTTTCTGAAATGTAAATGTTCTCCTCACTTGTTGAGCTAATTGTATGATAGCTCTAGATATAGTGATACTGGCATGTACAACAAGATAAGTAGAGTGTGAGGGTTCAAAACTTTTGCTCTTCAATTATTCCAAAATTACTACCCAAGCTGTCATTGGACAAAAGCTGTAAGTTCAAAAGGTGGAGTGTGTTCCAGGCTCCCCTATTAAAATCAATCCTGATTGTGCATATTATGTTTCAGACTTTGGGTGAAACTTGGATATGCACTCTTGTAATTTGACCTCTATAACCATTTATAGCATACAGTAAAAAATCACCATCTATTGCCATAATGTTGGTGTTTCTTAAACATTTATTCAATTCAGAAATGAGTAGGAGAGTAAGTCTCCCCCAAAAAATCCTAATTATTGTTGAGTATTTTGATTGCTCTTTAAAATCTCATTTTTCCAGGTTGATATTGATAAAATGGAATGCTGTCACTTGAAAATTTTGTAATTGTGACTCTTCAGATGATTTATAAGTCAAATTTATTTTTATATAAGTTTTCCTATCTAAAAATTAAGCAGAATTATATATAAGGAATTTCCCTATGACATCAACTTTCTTTAACTTGATTTATTTATTCCGTTAAGAATTTTGGGGTGCCTACCCTGTGCCAGGCCCTAGGGTTGGGGTACACACTTTTAGGATGTGCCTTTCACAGCCTGGTTTAATGTGAATGTTGCCCAGAGTTGTACAGGCCGTGACCTATATGGTCCTAAGTTTCCTGCATTGGATACAGCAAAGAACAAGATAGACCAGTACTCTGTTCTAAAGGAACTTAAACTTGAATTGGGAAAGACAGACAAAAACACAAAAAACAAATCAACAAGGAGAGAATCGCATAGCAATAACTTGCAGGTGGAGAATTAAAATCGAGAGATATGATAGAGTGACCAAATAAATATGTTAGCTGGCTATCAAAGAAGGCCTCTCCTCGGAAGGGGTATCTCAGTTAAGGTCTGATTGATGAGAAGCCAGCCATACTGAGGGAACAATTGGTGCAGAGACTCTGTAGGAAAGGAAGTTTTGTGTGTTCCAGAAATGAAAAAGGAGGCCTGTGTGGCATGGGCATAGCAGGCGTAGGGAAGGATGGAAAGTAGACTCAGGACTTTTAAAGCCCTGGTGAAGAGTTTGGATCCAATTTTAAATGTGATGGGAAGACAGAGGCTTTTAAGCAGTAAAGTGACATGATTTGATTCATGTTTTTAAAAGATCTCTCTGGTTGTTGTGAGCAGTCGTGGATGTCTGTATGACATATGTATTTGAGTCAGTAGGGCTTGCTGGTGGATTAAGTATGGGGAGTGAGGGAGAGAAGAATTAAGGGTGACTCCTACAGTTTTGGGTTGAACAGCTAGATAGATGGTGGTGTCAAGTATGAGGAAAATTGGGCTGGAACAAAAGCAAAAGCAAGAGTTCTGTTGCTACCAAGCTAAGTGTGAGCTGCATGTTAAACATCCAGAGGGAGGGATATTGGATAGGGAGTTGGATATGCAGGTCAGATTCCAGAGATATGAATTTGGCATGTAGATAATAATTAAGGCATGGGCCCTAATCCAATTACCAATGTCTTGTTGAATATGAAGACAGAGGTGCTGGTTCATGGCCAGTCTTTGTTGGCTCTGTAAGCCTGAGTTAATAGAGGCCAATTAAGAGGTAACCTTACTATCTTTAATCATCATTGTTCACACCTGTAATAGTGATTCATTCATTTAGTGGCAATCATTGAGCTCCTACCATGTGCCAGGCCCTATGCTAGGACCTAAGAATATGAGAAAGTAATGGTTCCTGCCCTCCAGCTTATAGTGTATGAGGAAACAGGTATTGTGGAACTTTGATAAAAGGAAGGTATTAATAATATGATTCATAACAACAGAGATGAGTAAATAATTCCTTTCTTTACCACAGACAAAGGATACCTCTTAGCACATATCAAAGAGTGCATAGACTAGGAGACTCAGTAACAACTCTGCTCAGGACAAGCTCTCCTGGCTCTCAAGGCCTCATGAAGGCACCCTTTTGCCAGTGACACCACCTGATTGCTGTGATGATTTAATCACGCCCTTTAAGGAACCTTCTTTACCATTCGATGTTGTAGAAGGGGATTAGTACCCTCTCGGCCCATTTCTGCTGTCCAGAAACTTTACTTATATGCCTGTATGCCCACTAGGTGTGAAACTGGTAACAATATTGGCATCTTTCTGAGAATGACAGAGAATGGAAAGAGAAAGTTCTATCCTGTGGTCTCCTCTAGCATGCTCATCCTTCAGGCCTTCTAGAGTTACAGAATAATGTAATAAATTGATAAAGGGGCTTTGAGCTCAAGAAAGGAAGAGATGGTAATAATGGGTATGGGGCCATAGGGTCAGAGGAGGTCATCAGTAAAGGTTACATTAGAGTAGATATCATATACATTGAGTTTTTGAAATGAATAGAAATTTGCTATACAAAGTAGAATGGGAAAAGCATTCTAAACAGAAGGAGCAACATAATTAATACATGGAGAGCACTCTATGCTATGTTGAAAAGTCTGGACTGATCCCCTTAACCAATGGTCTCCAATTTGGGGTTTATACTGTCTGTCTATGCTGCCATTTCTACCTCTGCAGTATCATTTCCATTTTCCCACTTTAATACTCTACTCATCACACTATCTGGTAATTATTTAGAACAGTTTTCTCCAAAGTGGGGTTCATTAGGGGATGGGAAAGAAAAAAACTGGAACATCTATTTATGTGTATTTGAATTTTGTCCTTAAAATACCTATTTTGTGCAAATTTTTATAATGTGCATAATATATTAATATAGTAGTGTTACAAATTTATACATAAACACACTGCGTTGTGTGCCCCAGTATTTTATGATAGGAGTATCCAAAGAAAGTTTAGAGACCATAATTTTCAACAATCAAAAGTCACTGAAGAATTTTAACCAGAGGATTAAGAACTGGAAGGCAGTGAGATTGGAGCCTGGGAAACTACTTGGAGTCATCCTAGTAAGAGATGATGAGGGCCTTAGCCAAGGCAGTGGCAAAGGGGGAAGTTGATGTGGCAGTGAGGGACAGAGAAGAGAACCAGAGTTATGGTTTGATGTGCCATAGGACATTTAGGTGTTAATCCCACGTAAGCAAGTAGAAATATAGGACTAGAGTTCAAAAGAGAGCTCTCTATCTCCATGGGAAATAAAGATTTGGCTATCACAAGCATGGATGGTAATGGATCCCAGCAGTGAAGATGAGATCTCCTGTGGAGGGGAAGAGAATGATAAGACAGTCACTGGTTAAAGGGAAGGCAGAGGAAATAAAACTGGACAAGAAGACTGAGAAAGTGAGTCAAGGGAAGTAGAAAGGGAACCAAGAGAAAGTAGTATTTTGGGAACCAGGGAAAAAAAATAGCAATACTACCTAACTCCTGGGTTGTTGTGAGAATTTGAAATGGGCAAATATTTTTTAATAACTGTATCAATGCTAGTTTATTTTTTTCAAGTTGTGAACTGTGGCTATACAACATAAATGGACGACTTCATCAGATGAACAAGTCTCTGAAGACTGACTCTAAATCGCATAATTCTGCGATTGGGAGTGGACTTTGAGATCACGAAGTCCATTTCAGAGACTGAAAACATAAGATCCAAATGAATGAAGCAACTTAGGCCATTAGTGGTGGAGTCAGGTGTGTTGTTCAAGCAGCACTAATCCAGGTTTATTGAGTGATGTGAGGAGGACCAACACCCAACCCAGCCTACTGTTGCTCCTGAGAGCAGTAAGGCTTCATGTCCCTGTGCCAGAGCTGGGTACTGACAAAGGTTTCACACCTCACCTGGGGAGGCAGGGATTGACTGTCAGGATCATCCAGTGAGGCACAAACTCAATTCTGGCAGGAAAAAGAAAAAGGAAGAGGTTTTGCCTGGGCCTAAGAGCCAAGAGTTTAAGGAGCTGAGATCAGAGGGAGAACATATCTAGCATCAGCTGACAGGAGAGCCAAAAGCTGAATGGAAGCTCCTCTAAAATGCCCAGAGTCTCACCCTGAGTCACTTGGCTGTGAGAATGCTCCCACTTTAAGTATTCTACCAACAGCCCTGGGATCCATCAGTTACATTTGCTAGCATTAAGTAGAATTTGTTTGGGCTGAGTAATGTTCTCTCTCTTGCTTGCCCTTTTCTTTATTTTAATTTTATGTATTTGCTTTGAATAGGTAACTCATGAGTGCATTTAAAAATTCAAAATGGATCAATATATACAATAAAATGAATATTTAAATAGGTGATTCATGAATACATATAAAATTTAAATGAATAAAGATATATGGTAAAAAAAAAAAGAAATGGTCTTTTTAAAGATGAAAATGTATCTTCAAGGATTCTTTCATTTATCCTTTGTTTCTTCCTCATTTGTTGAATATCTTCATGAACCAGTCACTGTGCTAAGAGGAAATATACAAAGCAGAGACAAAGCCCTCCACAGGAAGTGTTCTTGTCAGGTAATCCAGTAAGTGGATGCAGCATTACACCCCATACCCCCAGTAAGAAGACTGAGTATGCCTGAAGGACTCTGGGAAGTCTTCCTAGAAGGGAAGATCTAAACAACATTGACCTGGAGAGGAAAATAGCTGTTGTAGATACCGTATTGTGAAATTGTTTCTAATTAAATTGCTCCCATCAAGCTGAAATTATTTACACTGGAGAAATGGGAGTTTTGATGGATGGAAAGAGCATAAAAGCAGAAGGGAAAAGGATATTGCAAGAAGATAACCTCCTGGTGGGATGCAATAGGGGAGTTTGTCAGAAGACTTGGACATCTGGAGGTCGGGGGAGGGAGACTAAAAAGTCTGAGAAGTGCAGACAAGGTGGTAGAAGGATGGTGAGGCAAACTTCACCTGCTTTGAAATTGTGGCTAGGGTTAGTAATGCCAAAACTATAGCCACCTAGAGACCTGAAAGAGGAAACAGCCCCTCCATCAGGAAAGTAAACCCCAAGATGCTCCTGTCCTTAGAGAAACCTTGGGGAGCAGGTGAGAGAATTACAAGTCAGCTTTTTAGGGTCAAGCTCTAGGCCTACTGCCTACTGAGAGATCTGGTTCTCTGGGTTGGGGGGTACTGCTTACTCCTCCCCATTTCCTAGGTCTGTTGCCTGGTCATGCTTGAGAATGTTATTCCTCCTTTTCAACACCCCAGCCCGAGCCCTAGTACCCGATCTGCTTAGCTGCCTCCATGGGTGTCCTTGCAGCACTGCTAAAGGTTAGTTTTCAGAAGCAAACAGGTATATATGTAAGGGTTTGGCCAGTCATGGCTGTATAAGGTTACAACATACGGAAGGGGGCAGTACTTCCAAGCCCTTGGTCCTGGAACAGTGTGAGATTTTAACATCTACTTTTAGAAGAATGGTTATTTTCATTAAAACGTGATTTTGTTGTACATAGAGATAAAAACATTTTCAATCAGAAGTGACCTAATTTTCATTTTTCTGTATACAATTTAGTTTGAGAAAGGGAATTAAGCAGAATATTATGTACTAGACACCTTCCCATGCTTTCTGGGAGAAGGTGGGTACATATTATCTCAGTTTTTGCAGATGGGAAGACAGACTAAAGCTATCCAGCTCTTAAATGAAAGGACTGGGATTTGAACCCAAATCTGTCTGACTTCAAAGCCCATGAACTCTCTGTCCCCTGCACCTCATCATGGATATAAATTACAGACATACCCATTGGTGGGAAAGCCTTTTTTTCTGCAACTGCTCGCTAGATACTTGCGGTTAACATTCATGAATATTGTGAAGGTAATTTCACAGAACAAATCAAATTGACATGTCAGAACTATTTAGAAGGGCAAATAGTTTGGAAATACTCTGAGTCCCTCCCCCAAATCTTAGAAAAGTGTCCCCCAGCATTTTGCATGTGGTATTATAGCTCTTTCTTTTTGATTAAGTAATAATATTATATTGTAGTTATAGCTGCAATTTTTCCCCCTAAGCAACTCTTTCACTTCTGAACCCTATGGCAGCCCATGGTTGTTTAGATTGAGCTCAGGAATGTTTTAAAACATTAATTTGGTTTGACATGACTTGGTGCACAAATTAATTATTCAGGCACATATTGTTCCATGTACATGAAAAGAATAAAACTGTAGTGAATTGCATTGTAACTACCACATGTGAACTGTAATGTTACTAGCAAACAGACTATTAAAGAACAAAAGCTGGCAACATATAGTAATTCTGAATCAGGGCAGTCCCACAAAATTAGCATAAATATGTGAATCAATCAGAATAGTTTTGGACATCCTAGGAAAGTGTCCCTATTCTTACCTAGTTCTAAAAGAATGTGAAATAAACTATTCATTTAACCAAGTATAAAAATATGTCTGCTATGCAGTTATAATCATATGTCATTAATCAGAAAATACTGCAGAAACTCTGACAAATTAAAAACACAAGGATGTGTCTGCAAGGGTTTTTTTAGCCATTAAAAAGCTGCTTCACCTCTCAGGCAAGCTCTTTTATGGCAACTTCTTGCTCAGTGTACTGACATCTTCAAAGGCTCTGACATCTGTCGGCCTTTGAACTACCATTAAAAAATATTATCCCATTTCCATTCTTTTATGCCCATTTTTTTAATTATAGCCCTTCTTTCAAGTTGGGAACATGGTTGGTTTAAATGATGCTGTCCTTTCGTTTTCAGCCACCCAGCTGCGGTTTGAATAAATTGATGTAGAATCAAAGGCGGGACTTTAAAGGAAAAAGGTTTGATGGACTTGGACTCCGAACCAGATGAGGTTTTATGATGAAAAGGGTTTAATCCCAGCACAGGCATTGCTTCTATCAGTTGAGCAGTACAAAGTAATTCATATATATAGGTTCACGTGAAATGATCTATTTTTTTTAACAGCACAGATCTCTTCAGGACTTGCAAATGTGGCATTAGCTAATATTCAGAGAGCTGATTTCCTTTCATCCACCAGAAGCTTATGATTATAGTACAGTTCTCGAATTGGAAATGAGAGCTGCAACACAGATTTAAAGCTGTGCTGTCTGATTTGTATTCAATATACATGTCACTGCGGGACAGGCTAGTCTGGGCCAAGCTGGTTCATTACAAGGAAAAACAGTTTCATCATCTGAGATCCTTAGTCAAAAATATCACCAGCTAATTAAAACAGCAGTCTCGTGACTATTAGCCGGGCGTTTGGTTGATTGGTATCTGTTAAAATTTAACATGAAGGATTAGAAGATGCATCCTTTCTTTTATTACATATTCTTCATGCAGTGTTAATGTGTTTAGGTGCATTGCAGGGTAATGAAGCATAATCAGTTAACGCAAACCATATTTTTTACAAAGGAAAATGACATAATTTTTTTTAAAAATTACTTATTTTGCATTAAAATAGTTTCTTTTACTCTATTATTGATCTGGAAAAGAAATCATTTATGAAAGCAGATTTCAACATTGTCTTTGCTCCTATACTATTGAAGATAAATATTACTATATCTTGAGCCAAATGTAAAAGTAAAGTAAGTAGTTTAGGATAATTACAAACCTAGAACATGGATCCAAGTCCATGTTAAAGTAAAAGCTGATCATTTTTAATGTTCTAAATTTAATTCAGAATAAATAATAATCTCAATCCATTAGAAAATTTTCTCAGGATAATGAACACCTGCTTTATATTAGAAATTTGCTATTTCTCAGAGTTAAAGATGGTTTTTCCATTTACCTGAAAGGTTCAGTACTATTTAATTGTATAGACAATAATTCTACACCATTTTTTCATGTTCTTCAAATAGAATTTTCATTTGAAACTACAAATTAATATCTGAACTATAGTTAGAATAAAATTCTGAATATGTATAGTTTTAAATTAGTAAAGCATAAACCCTTTGGAAAAACTTTTATAGATGACAGTCTATGATCTAGCTCATATTCTAGAATGTTTTATTTTTTTTCTTTGTCTCCTTAGAAGAAAGCATGGAATAAAACACTTTCCATATAGGTTATAACAGGAAATACATTTAACCTACTTCTTATATATTTTCTGTAGATACATGAGAATTTACTGAATTACTTGGAAGAAGTTGGATTTCTCACAGTACGATCAGTGTTTTTCACTCTGTATTGCTGTTTCAGCTCCCTCTTTTTTATGACTCTGTGACTTTCATAGCTGGGTTTTCATCACTGCATATATTGTTTTCACGTTTTCCTACTGAATTATGTCTACACCTTCCCAATTTGTCCTAGTTTGCCTCCTCCTTCCACTCACTTCTCCGTCTTAGTTTCTGTTTTCTCCACTAGCTCCTCTACCTTATGTTAAATACTGGAGTATGGGCCTGCCCCTTTTTTTCTCTCCTCATGCTTCTGTTAAGTGGTTGCCTGCATTTCAGTGGCCTTGAATAACTGTGTGCTAATAATCTCAAAATTCCCATCTCTTATCTGAGATCTAGACTCAAATATCCAGCTGCCTCTTCTTATCTTCTCTTAGCTTGCTCTCAAACACTTCAAACTTCACAGGTCTGTAACTGAAACCTCTACCTATCCATCTTCCCTGTGTCTGTAGATGGCATTACTATACACTCAGTTCAAACCAGAGCTTGGAAGTTGTGCTTGATTTTTTCCTTTCTCTTAACCAGTTGGTAAATACTGCAGATTCAGCCCCCAAATCAACCTCCAATCTCTTCACTTTCTTCACTGACACTCACTGCCCTAGTCCAGGCTGCTACATAATCTTCTGATAGTTTT